>JAWZYV010006454.1:0-600000 GCA_038373885.1 Cheiracanthium punctorium | reverse complement strand
ATTTTCCATTAATCATTATTTAATGTATTTCTAGAAATAGACCAATAAATGCAAATCTAAAGCAAATATATTCTGGATTTAAATTTCAGATTGGAACGTACATGAAACGCCGCAAAATTGATTGAATTTCAACGAGTGCTAGAAATTGTAGCTTATTCATTATTAAGGAGTATCTTCAGATTATAAGATCTTCAATCAGTGAAAGCTTAATACTATATAGATAAATTATTTTATTGAAACCAAGTAGACAACGAATGCTCAATGAGCCATTTCTAAAAGTTATAGAATAACAAAAAGTTTGATTCTAAATTATGTGGATTTGAAATAAATGGTTTCGTTACAAGTTACAATAGAATGAATAAACATTTATGATATATTTAATTTTGGGTATCTAAAGTTTTTAAATAAAACCTGACGTAACTACCAAATGTACATGTTAGAGATTTCGCTGAGGCTTTCGGGCTGTCTGCCGAAGGTTAAGGATGCTTAGAGTATAGTACTTTTTAAAATGTTCTAACGCGTATTCTCGTTACATCGGGAAAAACCACTTCAATCTCCCCACCGTGGAATCGACCGCTGTGCGTTAGACCAAAACCTTGAACCTTCACACATCAGCCATCTACCAGTGTTCAGCGTCTTTTCAACCCAGCCATTGGTCGGCCACCACAGCATAATAGCCTGTAGGATTAAGAGTAATACTTTGAATCACTATTTTATAAAAAGTGGACAGTTTCATTTTAACAGCTCAAGTTTTCGATGGCTTTGAAAAATAGCTTTTGTCCTAAATTGTCATTATTAAATGAAATGTTTTTATGACGTTCTTAAGTTACAAGTAATTATTAAAGCATTGACAATCTACTGCACGTATGAAATGTATTTAGTATTTTTATTTTAATCATCGCATACTCAATATATTTTCTTTAATTGAAAGCACAACGTTTGATGTGAATGTTTACAATTTTCTGCAAGTCCCCATACAGGAATCTTGTTAGTAGTGATGTAGTGGAAACGTTATATTTCGTGACGTCCCAAAAGTGATGTAAAAGCACGCCTTCTGTGACGTCCCATAGGGGCAAAAATTTGACATTGCAGAGTGACGTCACAGTGTACTGCGGAGAGGCCCATGTAGATGACGCACCTGATACTTATGGGACATCGCAAAAGACTATACATGGCGGCCACTTGTCCGTCGTCACAACCACTGCGACTAACACAACATAGTTACATGAAGATATTTTGCGACGTCACATTACTAATATAGGTGATTAATGATGATTAAAAATATCTGGAAATTACAAGAAGAGAAAATTGATAACATTTAGACATTATTTTTTTTTTAAGAAACGCTTATATTTTTCTAGATTCACTTGCTACTTTCAGAAATTTCTTTAAATATTTGCATATAATCTTATATATATATATATGTATGCCTTATTTTCAGCTTTTTATAAGGTAGAATAAGGAAACTTTCTTTTTCCAGTATTTTAAGGAGAGTATTTTTCTAAGCATACAAATCATAAAAATTTTCGTTGAAAGTGTAATTTCAAACTGAAAACTATATAGAAGGTCTTTAAACCGACAAGACCTAGAAGTTATTAAAAAGGGAAGAAGGAGATATTTAATCGATTCCCATTCCTGAAATCTAATTTCTCCACAGAAAAGAAGTATACTTAGGCATATTTCACATTAAATTTTGAAAGAAAATTAAGTTGTTCCCCTATATTTCCAAATCTAATGTTTGGGAACAGCATCAGCGGAGCTTAGAAAAAGAATTCTCCCAAAACGGATTTAAAAAATGAATCGATCACATAAAAAAAAGTAGATATATAGGTGGAAAAACACTCGAAAAAGCTATATCACAAAAATGAATAAATAAATAAATAAGTCTACATTTTGCCCACAAATTTCGTAAAATATATAAAATATCACAATAAACCGATAAGTATTTTCACCAGCAAGCAGAATCCAAAGACTCAAATGATATTTGAGATCTTAAACTGTTGTTTCGATTTTGAATGTATGTTTCGAAAGCACGTGCTCAAGATACAAAAATGTTAGACACTTTAAAAACAGCATTGCTGTCAATTTATCGTGAGGAAATGCACCATCTTAATCCGAGGTAAAAAGTAGTCCCAAGAAACTGAAAACATTTCACTCTGGGAAGAACCTTTTACTTTCGGACAACAACGTAATATCTATTAGAAATAAGATATCCGAATGAAAAAAAGGTAAATTTTAAAAATAAAAACTAACGAAAATCACGAAAAAGATCTATATCAAAATGAAAGTACAATCTATTTCTTGAATTGCGGGAAGTTTAAAAAAGAACTTTAGAAATACGTGGTCTCCCGATGCAAGTTTCATTTTCAGCGAAATAAATTTCTCTATAGCGTTTAATACTACGGTAATGGTGCATCTGGAATTAATGTTGGAATACATCAAATTCGTCGTATTTCACTATTACGAGAATGGTGCATCTGGAATTAATATTGGAATCTATCAAATTCTTCGGATTTCACCATGTGCTTTTCTTCTACTCTTTGGAAAACCTAAAATAGTTTTTATTCGAAACTGTTTGAATTATAAAATGATATCAAAGTACTTAGGAAAATATAAATCGTAATATATGCGATCACAGAACTCATTTCAATTTTTACAAAATAAATTGTTTTATATTGCTGTTGATCAATGTCTAGTCTTATTTATAAGTAAAACTGTGAGTGACACATTGGCTGTCCGAAATCAATTGCTGAACGTAGCTATGTTTCTACTTATTTCCTTTACACGAATTAAGCATTATTTTCAAGAAAAAAAACTGCTCGTGAAACCTCAACTATGAAAAGAAAAGTATTAGGTTGTAACGAAAGTTTTCCGCCACTCCAAGTATTGCCTGTACAAGCAGTTCGCGTTGGTGTCTTTGCCAATATTTTGTAAAACGATTTTTGTTATTTGAAAGAAAAGACTTTTTTTAGAGCACTGTGTTGTGAAATCTGTAAAACAATATCGTTATGATTAACAGTTCTTTCGCAAAAAGTCAGCTACAGAATGACACTGTACAGCTGTGTATAGCTTAAGGTACTAATGTTGTATCATATGACACTGTGAAGATTTGGTACCGAAAGTTCAAAAACGAGGACTAGGATATTAAAGGAGCAGAGCGCTCTGGTCGGCCTACTGATGCTGATGAGGCCCGCCTACCAGAATTTGTGGAAGAAGATAAAATATTCATCCCCTCGAGAGCTATCTAAAAGAGTCAGACTTTAGTGCCATGTCCATTAGTCGCGCTAAGCATCGCATAAACTTGACATATAAGGTCAATAGCTGGGTACCGCGTGAGCTGACTCAAGCAAATCTGGCGGAAAACTTTCGTTACAACCTGATACAACGGTAAGCCTTAGGGGAAAATAGTTTCAGTGATTATTCCTCAACGACTCGAGACGGATCACTACCATCTCGCTTTAGTACAATTTACACCGTGGCCACTATAACAGCCTCAAATTTTGGTGAAGATCGGATAAGCGGTCACCGGAGAGTTAGCGAACAAATGTTGCAAAAGTCAATCTTGAAGCTTCACTTCGCCTCAGCTACTCTCAGTCATAAGTTTTTAAAAGTCTCCATGCGAAGAAATTCGTAACGTGGTTCTACTGATATATTTCTAAATAATTATTGATATTTATTTTTTTGAATAAGATAATTTTAGGTAAATGCATCAAATAAGCCCTAAAATGTAGCTTGGTGAAGAAGGTATTAAATAAACATCAAAGTATAACGTATGGTAGCACCAATACGAATATTAAAATAGCAGACGGATTTCGTCCTGTATGACATATCGTCGTCAGTTCTAAAATGTATAGCACGCTGGACCGTATGTGATACATGTGGGAAACCTGTCTGCTATTTTAATTTTTGTTTCGTGCTCTTATATGTTGTTTTTGAAAGGTTGTTTAAATGCATAAAATCACAATGAATAAATGAAATATAATGTCACATATCATTCAAAATATATTTACAAAATATCTCTCTCTAGTCTAAAAAAAAGTAAAGGCCGCTGGCGCTGTCAAAGCTTGTGGGCCTCTCTCCTCCTAAACCGTAGGGATTTGAGTTTCGACTAAGGTGCCCACAGGTGCACACTAAGGTGCACAAAATTCCGAGTAACCTGCTAAGCTGATTTAAATTTCGAAAATCGAATTATTTTAGAAGATATTAATAAAAAACTGAAAAAATAAACCGAATGGTTGCCAGATTTGGCATAAAATCATTCATTCCTTTGCAACAAAGCGTTTCCAAGTATCTAGAATCGCGTGAAATTTACAAACATGAGTTAGAATTACGCCCATTTTAAGCCAAAATAAAAACTATATGAAATAAGTAACTCAAAATGTGTTACACAAAGTTGACAATTTAGTAGTATTCAAATAGTAAGTTCGCTTAGACAACAGGAGTTTAGAATTAGCGATTATTCGTTTTTCCAAAACAGAAAAATAATTAAAATGCATATTATTTTAAAGCCGGTTCTCGTCCAGCTGGATTATTTGCTACCAGTAGAAATATTTGGCGGCGTTAACTATGCCATTATAGCAGTTATAGTACACTTTGGATACTTGCTAGCGTGACGAGATGGTATAATTCGTGGTGTTAAGTACCCAATCTGCAAACGATTATGTAAATGAAAATATGGAAAACGGTTTTCCGGTAACCTTAAATGAACAGTAATTATAGGTTGTGAGCATGTGTCAATCGCCAAATAATGAAAAGTTGCCATGGGTGGCAGGCTATTCTATCTGTTCCGTAGTCTGTTTTATTAACTTTACATTACGCAAGTTGCCAAATAATGAAAAATCGCCATGGGTGGCAAATTCGCAAGGTGTCCAATAGGTTTTACATTATTAAAAATACAGCTGAAACAGATGTTCTGATTTTATTACGCTTTAGCTCCTAATTAATATAACTTTTCAATGGCAACATTAAATATCATTGTGTTTCTGAGGAGTGCAAATAATTTTTCCAGCGATTATAAGCGGAGTCCGCCCTCCAGGTGGAGTATAGCTCAGGACCCGTACAACACGGATTCCCATAACAAAATATCTACCGTGTTATGAGGGGGAGGGGGTCTACTGTAGTGTGAAGTTTAAATTTTTATGTACCAATGAAGATGAAAGAACGAAGCAATGTGTAGCTTAGCTCAGTAACATTCTATCTGATCCAATCTTCGGGTTTTGTCTGTTGAAATTATGTCTTTTTTACGAATAAGTCTGATTAGGGGCGGAATGCCTCAAACGAAAAGAGAGCGTAGCGAGTCTGGGGGCCTTGGCCCCTAGTAACTTAAAAAAAGCAAATAATTGCGCAACTTAAAAAAAGCAATTATTGCGAAACAACTATACTTCAAATCCGCGAACAATTTGGAACATAGGTACTAAACGCATTTTTCTATATCGAATAAGCGTCGTTAGAGCACGTACTACAGAAATTATAGTTAGATGAATGAACAAAAAGATTTTTAAAAAGTTAGATGCCAAAAAGGGAATAACTTGTTGGAACTTTCTGTTCTAATGAAACTATATAAATCTAAACATAAAACAAAGATAGTAGAAGAACGTAAAATACTTTTCATAAGAAAAATATTGCTTTCCGACAGATACTCAAGATTACAGTTTTGAAAAGAAAACTCGTAAAACAGAATTTAAAAAATAATAATGAAAGGATGAAAGCACAGATTCGATATTATACTTCAAAGTGAGTGAAAAAAAGTTCCATAACTGCATTCGGACAACCCCCCCCCCCCATAAAAAAAGTACATACATTTCCTGCGAACAGTACGATAGACTTACAACTTTTATTCGTTTTTATAGATTATTATTGAGGAATGAGGTATAAAGTAAGTAAAGTTATAATAAAAAGAAATATGGCTTAAATTCTCATTATTAGTATCAGTCATTAATTGGTCTATTTTTCTTCCTTTAAACAATTCAAAAATTCATTAAACCAAAGAAATGTTTTAAAGAAATTTTTAAAACACTAAAATATATTAATATTAAAAGAAATAATTATAAAGATTTTCTACGTGAGAACAGTACAATTTTCCTTTTTAATTTTTTCTCTGGAGATTATATATCTTTCTGGTAACTGCAAAATTTAGAATGGTATTGCTAGTAAGAGATGGAAAAGCGAGGTACTTTGCCAAATATTTTAGCTAATAGTTTTAACCATTTTCATTTAAACGTAAATTTTCTCAAATAATGAAAGCTTGTTAACGTATGGAAAAATAGAGAAATATATCTTGAAATAGAATTCTTTTCTTTTTACGCAAAAATCAATAATTATTAAGCTAACTCTAAATTTATATTTGAAAACAAATTATCTTCATTAATATGAACATTTTTATTTAAATACTATAATTATGATTTAGAGTTTTTGCTTATAGGTTATGTTCTCAATAGTTTCATTTGGTGAAACATACAGGTGTTCGAAAAGTCCTTGACACATTTAAAAATTCAAAGAAAAGCAACAAATTATCTTATGAATATGCAGTTTTAATACTTCACAGTTCGCGATTTTTTTTTTTTTTTTGACATCATAAAAAAAAACTACTTCCATGCTGTGTTAATAGGTGGCGCTGTACCGTCACAGTAAGCTTCCCGAATGTCTTGTACGGTCTCACCCGATCTTCGTGGCCGACCACTTCTTTCCTTGCCTATACGCTTCCACTCTCTAAAAACTATTCATGCCAGGCCAAAATGCTGTTTCGACTCAGAGGGTTTTTCTTGTTACGAAACTTTCTCTGAAATCCAGTTATGAATTTTGATTCGAAATACCGACCTACGCACTGTTGCTCAAAACTCACGAAAAATCCCTACTGGCTCTTATGCTGCAAACTGGAGATGCAGCGCCATCTATGAACACGTTTTGGGAGTAATTTGTTTAAAGATGGAAAAATAAATTCTTGATTCTGTCAAGTATAACAGTGCGAACCGCATATTCATATAACAATTTGTTGCTTTTCTGCGAATTTTTGAAATGTGGCAAGGACTTTTCGCACACCTTGTATATCACAGCGCTGCCAGCTGATCCTATTTTATCAAAACGTTTTTCACCACTAACAATTTAAGCTTAAAATAAGTCCAAATTTTTAATTTAAAATAAAACTGTTCAAAAATATTGGTGGAAAATGTTCCGATAATGATATACAGAATTGCAAGTTTCAGACCAAATAGCTAAACCCACCGATTGACTTTACATAGTGTGTTAGATTACTGTGAGTATGTCAAAGTATACTGGGTGGATAAGAAAGTAATTTTAGTTTTCTCGAATGAATCTATTTGTGAAAAAATCTGTGTAAAATTACTTCCGTTCCAACCCAATATATACATACAGATAATTTAAACATAGAAGCGAAAATCAATAAATGGCAAGAAAAGTTATGCGTATTTTCAATAACATATTTATTTTCAACGGCATGCATTCTTTATGTTATTCCTTTCGTTAAATGTATTTTTATTTTTATTTACATTTATATACATTTACATAGGAACATTTTTAATATTTATTTGTGAATTACATGTACAGGGTAATTATAAACTAGCGTGAGGTGTTTAGAGCGGTCTAGCTAATAAAGTATAGAACGACGCTTAACCGAATTTGATGGGCGAACATACTGGACCATGCGATTTCTATTTTTAAAGAAAAAAATAGTACCAAAAGTCACAACTGGGGGAAATTTTGGCGCTGGTTACAGAATAAAATGCATTAATTTGCGTAATAGCGTTCTTTGTTGAAGGTTATAAGTATAAAAGAAATGGCTGAGATTATGCAATTTAATGCATTTTATAAGGTTTACAGAATTAACATTTCCTCTAGTGGCTTTTTATAGTACATTTTTGTTTTCAAATTTCACGATTCACTATGTACTGATTCGTAAGATACTTTACTCACTAGAGGGATCTGGCCACTTCATGTTATTTTATAACCACCTAGTACCAGACCATATACCAGACAAACACACGGAATAAATTTAAGTGAAAAAGTTCCCTGCTATATTTTTTTGTAATTTCTCTAAAAATATATAAAATCATCGCAATAATCCGATAAAAGTGTTCACGTACTCACACACTTCAAACCCAAAAATAATATCAAAGATCCTTAATGATTGCTCCTATCTGGAATGGATTTTTACAGAGCACGTGTTCGAGATATCGAAAGTTAGATACGTAGAAAACAATCCCTTACTTTAGCACTTTATTCCGCAAAAATGTATCATCTAATCGAAAAACGGAGATAGTTCAAGTACCCAAAACACATTTTCTCCAAGAAAAAAAGAAAATCTTTTGATTTCGACACCAATAAAAAATCTTTTGGAACTATGCTATCAGAATGAAAGAAGACGTACATGGTTTCGATATGAAAAACTGGCAAAAGTAAATTTCGGAAAACAATCAAAAGATAAAAGCATAAGTTTCATACTTCACACAATGAAAAAAAAGTTTCAGAAGTACGTGGTCCCTTGATACTGTAATTTTTTTTTCCAGCGAAACCAGGTTCTCTGAGACGTTTAACATTTCAACAATAGTGGGATGTTTATTCGTTAACTGTTTAGAATGCCAATGTTTTTAATGTGACTAGAACTCTGTTAGTATGAAGCGTTACTGGCTCTTAAAATACTTTGGGCAATTTTAAGTATTATTTTAAGATAAAACAAAAATATTAAATTGAAATAAAACACAAATCTGCGCTTTATATAAAATGAATAAATAAACCGGAGTCTATGGAAAGACTTAATGGCTTTTGCTGAGTCAAAGAAAATTTATTCTGTAAATGCTTTATAAACATCTTCAGTCACCTATATCCCAAAGCACATAGCCTCTGTTTCATAAATTCAAAATAATTTGGCCTAAAATCTCTTTAATTATGCATTAGTTTACGTCTTTACTTTTGGATTTCACTATATCAATAAACCAAACCCTTCCGGTTTCTAATTACTTTTTTCATGTATTTTAGTTAAATTTAATGCTGTTTACTTGAAAATAATGTCTGCCGTATGTTACAGACTGTTGGAAAGAAATTGCAGCAACACTATATTATTTAAGAATTATGCAGCAATTTAGTTTTATTAAATCACACACACACACAGGGATGCATTAGTTCACCAATGAACCAATTAGTAACTTTCTTTCAAACATGCAAAAAAGGTTATTTAAAATAAAAATATGCATTTCCGTTTACAAAGTTTTTTTGTGACATTACACTGAAATGAAACTTTTCAAAAAAATCTAGTAGTATATCTGCTATTAATAATTAGGCATTTACAACAAATATAAAAGGTCATTTAAGGGTTATTCTGGACAGATTCTGACCCGAATCAGAGCCCTTTTTATTAACATTAATGAATAATATTAAAATTAGAAACAAATTATGCTATTTTAAATCTGAGAAATAGTATATTATAATCTTCATTAACTGTTGCTTCATTAAATGTTTCACAAACATGTGAAGATCTTTTACGTGAACTTGACCTGAAAAATGAAATCCAATTTGGCAAAAAATCATAAGTGTATTGAATTATAATAAATCTGTAAAATAAAATTAAATATAAAGGTAAATAATAATTCAAATAAAGGAATGCCCATGTAAAAAAAAAGAAAAATCAATCACAAGAAATATGGAAAAAGATTGTAATTGGAATCCTTCAGCATAATTTTCAGTGAAGTCCCCCGCCCTTTGTTAAAAAAAAAAACTGAATTCTAGTTATGACTTGCTAAACAACACCAACAGCAAGTATTTGTAATATAATTGTTGCCAATATATTATATTATTTTTTAATACAACTCTCTTTTATAAGAACCCACCGCTTTTATAAGAACGCACCTTTTATAAGAAGTTGTTTCCAGTCTCTCACTACAAGTGTTGGTATGAAATGATTGACATTTGAATGTGACAGGAATGCACGTAAGGCAAAGAAGTTCCAGGAAAGGTTTTGTTAAACAGGTCTCCAGATCGAAAGTTCATATGTGAATATTTCTTAAAAGTCAAAATCTTTTTCGAAAATTGAAAAAGCCCGAAAACCTGCCAAAAGTCAAAAAATAGCATCCCTGCACACAAACAGAGATGATCAGATTCAACGAATGATATTAGACAGTTTTTAATTTTGATTGCAGTGACTTTTTCTCCGCCAGAGTTGGCAGCACTGCATAGAACTGCGGTTGGCGGGACGGGACGGTTTCCATTTTAATGAGCCCCAGTGAGAGGATCACCCCTAATTTTGAACCAATTCCAGACGAGGGACCAACCATCTGAATTCGGCCTCAATAGAGGTATCACTTGAACATGGATTATATTGGAGGCAGGATGAATTTAACGTGCACCAGCTCCCACTAGCGTACACAGTCTCACAGCAGCCCAGCCGCGAGAGGTGTTAATCCTCCCAAGCACTGGCCAAGCCGGGTGCTGCTTCACTTTCCGTGCCCTTACGTGAACGGAGTATAGTGATGAGGCTACTGCAAGACTCGTAGAGAGTGATGTAATTAGTTTCTAATCAGCATAGCACCCGGGGGATGAAGATAATTCTTTATAAATATTTTAAATAAGTGTTCATAACATAAACTTGCCATTTAAAGTTCTTGTAATTTTATTATAACGTTAAATAAATGAGATTAACTGATAATGTTAAACAACTATCAGCTAGAAAATTCCATGCAACTCATTTAACTTTAGCGAATCAGGAAGGGGGAAAAAATCCAGAATCAATATCATGCTTCAACAAGTCTGTTAATCCGAAACAGCTAAACAGGATTTTCTTGCATCCTCACAATTTCTTTATAATTGTTGCTGCCAGAAAGGAATGGTGATGTTACATAATTTATAAATGCATGTAGATTAAGGAATAAGATTTTTCCGCTGCCTACAGAATGAACGGGAATCGATTATGAACGCATATTTACAACCAAAAGAAAGAAAGAAAAGGAAAGAGAAACTAAGTTAATAGTTCCAGGACGTTAGTGAAAGTTTTTAAATGAGGTGAAATTGAACATTGTATGTGTTAAAAGTGGAACTCTTTTTAAGGCAAGCCAGTATCCAATATTATATTCTTAAGATTCTTGTCCTAAAGCTTTGTAAAATTCAACATTTTTTTCTGTTTTTTTTCCTGAGAAAAAGAGGACCAAAAAATTTTTTTTCCTTAGAATTTATTTTGGTAGCTAATCCATTGTGATGCAAAGAATATCTATTATAGTAGTAAGGAATTTACTTCTATGAAAAAGCAGATTCATTTTCAAAGTTAATGAATTAATATTCATTATAAACTACGTCTATTAAAAAGAAATTACTCAAAAATATTTCAGGTATTCGAATAAATAAATGAAAAATGTGATCTTTAAAATTGCATTCGGTACTTATCGACAGAAACATTATCTTTTATACATTTTTGACAGGAATAATGTTACTAAAGAGTGAAACATATCTTTATAATTTCTCAAATTCAAAATTAATCAACGATAATTAAACAGTTATATTATAAAAGGAAGCGTCCTTTAATCCCAAGGGTCTTAACAAATAGGAATAAGATGTTATTGTTTTTAAAACTTTATAAACAAGTGTATACTGCTTTGTATGTGAGAAAAAAATGTTTCAAAGGCTTAACTTCTTAAAATTATTATTTTAAACACCTAATAACACCCTTCTAACTTTTTCTAACTACTTTCTAACTATATATTACAGTTTCCCACATAAATTATTGAGTAAATGAATGCTTGCACTTCTGCTGTTCGCGTAAAATCTTTGCATCGTGAGCGAGGATTAACATCCACTCGCGTAAGATAGATCGCGCTATAGTGCAAGCCCGTGTTACTCCCCTCAGATAATTGGCAAATATGCTGCATAGAAAAACTGATATTTTCCATTGCAATCCTACTATATAGTTACGCTGTTCTCTGACTCACTGATTCCCTAACAATCCCGGATAACCACTCCAAGATAAAACTTTTACCACCATTACTCCAAAAACATTAAAAAGTTAAGCACAAAAAGCGCAATAACGTCTACACAGTTTGTATGATCCGCTTCACGTTTTTCATAAATGTATAAAAATATAGAAGAAAAATCTGCGCTACTTTGAAAATCTAATAGTCCACTTTTTGCTCAATTTTTAAGCGATTTTTTCCTATTTCCAGCTCCATCTTATTTCCGAGAGTAAAAAAAAAAAAGTTAATCATTTGCGTGATAAAAATAGATATCGCAAGTGACAATTACGTCATACGGAAATCACGGTTATTAAGTTTTAAAGGGAGAATTGTAATTCCAATTCGATTAAAATAGTTTTTATAGATTAAACAGTTCTTTTTTTTCACAAATAAAATATTTAGATGGCATAAAACATTGATATAAGAGGGGCTGTTTCCATTGAAACGAAATCTTTCGAATGAAAAAAGTTTTCGCACGTTTTTAGAAGAAAAAACAATTCCAATCTAAGTATATAATAAAAATTGGATATTATGTTATTTATTTTTAAGTGGACGAAGATTAAATATTTTGAGTGTAGACATTTTGTTAAATGTTTTTCCTAGCGTCCGTTGTAATTGCTTCCATAACAGGTTTTACCTTCTAGTTATGTAAATTAAAAGAATGAAATTATACTTTTGATATTTTAAAATTAAATTTGATCATGTATTGTATTTGTAAAAAAAAAAAAAAGCATTTCGGTATTCTCATATATGAATGTAGTGTTATAAAGAAAACGTTAAAATTCGTGTTTATTGGCACTTGAACTGAATTCATCTAACGAATATTAGTTTTCATTATTTCATTCAATATTTGAATAAACCGTTATGATGAAAAAGAAAATTAGGGTAATTTCACGATGATTTTCTGAAGAAAATAGAAATTGCATACTTTTTCATAGGCTTTAGTCTCACACTCACAATTTGTATTGCATTTTAATTCAGTCAAACTGGGGCCACAGAAAAATAAGAGATCAGAAGGGAGAAACACAAATTTTACAATTGTAATAGCAATCAATAAATAAACACTCCAATTAGCTTTCAAAACATTTGATTTGATCACAGCCTTTAGTGAGACTGAAAAAACCGTTCTAATAAATTTCATTTATCCAACAATAACATTAAAAGAATCTGGGATATCGAGAAAAACAACAGTAAAAACGATTGCTGCATCTAAAAAATAGATTTTGCATACCAAATTTCATAAGAGTGACTTACTTCTACTCAAAATACTAGAATACAATAACAGTTATGATATAATTTATATAAACTAATGTTTTCTTTTATTAGAATTTTTCTGAAAGCTTACATTGCCCAGTTGGCAAAGGACATTATCCACTACAACCTGTCACGGCTGCTTCTAATACTATCATTACCAAAAAACAGAAACAGCAACAAAAAAAAATGCACGAATTATTAAGGCTAGTTTCTTTTGTTTCTGGCGGAAAAAACTGCTCGGATAATCTTAACTATTACAGCATTGTTAGGTGTATTTTTCCAACTTAATAGAGGGAGCAGTATTTTTCTTTCAGATGCATTATTACTCCTGATGCGTTTGCCTATAAATACAGTTTCATTTTACGGGTAACAGTCGATATTTTAACCAGAAAAGGATGCTTTTTAAAGCATACAGCTCACATATGGAAAAATAGCTTTAACAGTCTGCTTAGATCATTCAAATAAAAATCTGGAGAATGTATTTTTACTAGTAAATTAGTTATCCTTTTAGTGATTCTAATTAAGCAAAACTGTAATGCTAAACTGTCTTATGACTTTTAACATTGAAAATAATAGCTGTATCATTGGGAATTTAAACCAAATTTGGGTTGGGAATAGGTATTTTACAACGTGCGTATCAACTTACATTTTTCAAAAGCTTTATTACGAAAAAAATATGATATTTTTTTGCTTGTGTAAAGAAGATGGCTAAACAAATTCAGCTAAAATTATCTCGGCTTTCATACAATTTTTACGTCGTGGCTTTGTAGTTAGCAAATGCTTCTGCAGTGCTTTGTAAATTGTGACCTAAAACTAGCGTTGAAATGTAATCAAATTCACGATGTTTTGAAAATACGGCATTAAAGTTTATGAGATTATTATATCATAATGGCATTGTCTATCATTAGCAGCACGCCTGAATACGCATAAAGAAGAAGCTTTGTCCTTTTGATTTAAGGAATATCATATTCTTGTAGATTACACATTCTGTACATTACAAGATATTTCAGATAACATTTGTAATTTACATAAAAAGGATTCTGGAGTGCTCCCAATTTGCACAACATGATGGAAAAACTAGAGAAAGAAATATGAACACAGTTCACGCTATTTCGATTACATGAAAGACCAAGGAAGGAGAAATAGCGAGGTACGAGAGATGTAGAGTGTTTTTATTACATAGTTGAATAGTTCATTAGTAGAAAACGGTTTCATAAAGGTATGTCACTATGTCAGTAATAAATAACTAATATAACATGTTATATTTTTATAGTAATGATCAAAATGCTTCGTAAGCAGCTCTTCTTGGATATCAATGTTGATGTTTAAAGATTCTATTGACAGAAAAACTCGTGTTTGAAAATTGTTTGAATATGAAAGTGAACTATTTTCACGGTGAAATCTTGTTACAAATACTTTTGGGTAGTTTCTTAGACTGCACCATTCGTAATATAACCTCCTTATAACCTACGATATAAGCGAATTGCTTTTTTATTTATTTGAAGACACATGTGACACAGAAAAATACATTTATGGTTAGTCACATAATATATACGCATGCGCACATGCCGTGCTCGGATGCATTCTATTCGAAGATCTCGCAAATAGCTTTGTGGAGAATTTTTAAAGATGGATAGTTACCTAGAAAAAATATTTTTTAAAGTCACTATAGCGTCAGATCGTTGCATTTACTTGTGTACGTACAGGTATATACGTGTTCACATTCACAAAGGTATTCTGTTGCCACGGGTTATTATGAGTTTGCAGATAGTTTTGGATTATGTGCGTAGCTAGTTTATTTTTTTATCTGGCTATGCATTTATTAGTAATAAATATAAATTAATAGCTAAAACTTTATGAAAACTTACTTTAAGTAATCTACCATCCACAGTGGGTGCTTGATTTTGTCTTTTCACGAAAGACAAAAACAGCCTAGTAACCAGATCTCTGGGAGTCTCTATCTCCAGGTAGGAATCCATAAACAGTTGGAAGCCCTCATAGTCGATGTCCTTTGAAACAGAAAAAATATATATACATGTATATACATCATTATTATGTATTTATATATATATATTCAAGTCTTAGTATCTCATCGCAGTGTTCGAAAGTTAAATGTTCATATGTCTCACTAGTTTAACTATGTTTGTAACTTTTTCTATTTTTTTAATGGTACTAAGTACTATAGATGTACATATAGAAAAATTGCAGTTAACGTCACAATTCTAAGTGTCTAGTGTGCGTTTTGAAAGGACTGAAAAACAACTTAGCAACATCTTATAATTTAAATACATATATATAATCTATTTATAATCGATATTAAAAATAGTTTTCAATAAGTAATCTGATGAAACTGCGAATCTTATTTTTACCAGATTAAAAAAAAAAGAAAAAAGAAAAAAAAAGAAAAAGAAAAAAGTTTCATATTTTTTTCATATCAAACATAGAAAGTTGAGAGAAAAATTGAAAAGACAATACGAGGGTTAAAAAACTGACTTCAGAAAATCTAAAACTATTAAAGTAAATTTTTACCCACCCTCGCTTAACACAGGGAAAAAAAAGCAGTGACATCTAGAAAATAATTGGTAGAACTAGAATTTATGAGTCTATGTACTTCGTATAAATACTAGATCGTAGTACGAGACACCTCTGAACCCACTTACCTAATTTCCAAATCTCTCCTCTATAATCTGGTGCTTGTATCCAGATGAAAATATCTGTGAATCGCTGCGTACACTAGCGTGTAGACTCACAAATAGTAATTCTAGTACTTCAAAAATCGAAAGATAATTTCTCGTTACACAAACTAGTCATTCTGCTATGATTAGCCAGAATACTGCGGACTAAAAATTCTTCGCCATTTCGTCTATACCAGTTGTGTGTATCACCTACACGCATAATTCTACGATCTATTCATCACGTTTTGTGACACCCAAAACAGCCAACTATTTATTTTAGATGAGAGCAGTATTTTTTTTTCTTCGTGAACGGAGTGGGTTTAAGAAATACAAGGAGATTCCAGCGAAAATTTATCTTTCTCAGAACAGACATTGGTAGCTTTTACAGCAAAAGTAAATGCGTATCCCAATGTTTTTAGTAAAAAAGCAATACAAAGACTTAAAAACATAAGCAAAAGAAGCATTAAAATAACCTTCTGGAATCGATACATTTTAATAACAGAAAACAAGATCTCTGAAGAAAAATCAGCAAAAAGTTTCCTTCAGTTTCGATAACGAGCTAAACCTTAATAGAATGACGCAGCCCAAGTTTGGAAGCAGACATGAGCCACTGATAAACACATAATTGAAATTAATGTATTGATGCTTTGATGCGATAAATTAATTTCGAACAATAACAACCAGTGGCGTAGCCTGTGGGCCTAGGTAAGCTGAGAAGGTCAATGAAACTCAATTCACAGAGTTATTATAATTACCCCCTATGAACAGCATTCTTCATCTGAAACGTCGAGTAAATTGCCAACAATTTCGACGTACGGATTGCACGGGAGATGTGCCCAAGGAGGTATTTCAGTAAGTTTATTTCAAAAAGCACAAGGCGTCATTTTGTATGAAGGATCGGTAAATTCAATATTAGAAATGACCCAAATTAGTTAATAAATGTTCAAACTATTGAATATATATAGAAAATCTTCGTACATTTCCAGTTAGTCATTACAATACTTAAATTTGCCGTGCTTTCATGCAGAAAGCCACATATTGCTCATTTTTTAAAAACTAAATTGTTTAAAAATCTTTCTTGAGCAGCTTCATGCACAGTGCATAAGCCAAACTTGATGACTGCTCACCCGTTTCGGCAGCAGAATGCTGTTGATGAGGGGGGGGGGAAACTTTAATTATAACCATTCAGCATTAAAATAACCTTCTGGAATCGATACATTTCAATAACAGAAAACAAGATCTCTGAAGAAAAATCAGCAAAAAGTTTAATTCAGTTTCGATAACGAGCTAAACCTTAATAGAATGACGCAGCCCAAGTTTGGAAGCAGACATGATCCACTGATAAACACATAATTAAGAAGACCACACACACCAGAAAATTTGATCTCGAATAATCGGTTTAAGAATATGACACAAAATTCTAATACATGTAATGAATAAAAACAACTTACGCCTTCTGGGTTGTATTTGGAGAGCGGGCCTTCTTCTTTGAATTCCTTGAGGACATCGGATAATTTCTTCGAGGAATCTGAATAACAGAAATAATTAACTCAGAGCTGTTATACCGAGACGGTTAGTACAAAATTTGGCAAACTTTTCACTCCCCACCAAACTGACAATTACCAGAAACTTAGTCCCTAGATCTGTGGCAGATCTGTCCCTAGATCCGAAATATATTACACTGAAAAATTATTTTACTGTTTAACCCTTTGAGGCGCAACCCTTTCCCAATGCTGAAAAAAGGGCATCCGTTGCAATCGCTCGACTTAATTACCAGCAAGATGGCGGATGATCGAAACGTTCAGCGCGTGCCACAGAACTAGGGGCCCTTTTTTGATGACAGCTGGCTGTGCGCACAGCCAGCTGCGTCAAAAAAGGGTCTATATGTCTGTGGCACGCGATGAACATTTCGATCTTCCGCCATCTTGCTGGTAGTTAAGTCGAGCGATGACAACGGCTTGCCCTTTTTCCAGCATTGGGAAAGGGTTGCGCCTCAAAGGGTTAAACAGTAAAATAATTTTTCAGTGTAATATATTTCGGATCTAGGGACAGATCTGCCACAGATCTAGGGACCCTTTTTTGAAGCAGCTAGCTGTGCCAGCACAGCCAGCTGTCGTAACTCGTTCATCCGCCATCTTGCTGGTAGTGAAGTCGAGCGATGGCAACGGTTGCCCTTTTTCAGCATCGGGCAATCTATCTAGCTGTTCTCGCATTCCTCCATTTTTCAGCAGATGTCAGCGCTGTTAAAAATAATCGTGACATTTTTTTTTACGGGAAATGGCATGCTTAAAAAGTAGCGGAAACACTGTGCGTTAAAGGGTTAAGGTGTCATCTTGCGTTACACGTACGTGCGAATCAGCACATTTCATTAAAAAAACTACTATACCTTAAAAAGTTAAGAAGAAATTATTAAGTTTTAAATTTTAAAAAATCAGGCATTTTTTTTTTAAGAAGAGTTTTCTATTCCACACTGAAGTACGAATGATTATGATTATTATTTCCAATCCCCAAAGTGAAATTCCATATTTGATAAATTACATTCAAATTTAGTGACAAAATATCACGACGTTTGGTAGGTCATTTACGGCGAAATTCCCTGGGCGCAATCTAAGATGTTACGTAAAAAGACAAATTGATGCCACAGAATGGCTTTTTTTATGAATTCATTTTTGTCTTCCCGCTAGGAGATTCCGGATAAATAATGACGTTCCTTTTCTTTTTCCAGAAAACCTCTTCTTCCTTCGCCCGTAATGAGATTGTAATGAATGCCTCACACCTCTTTTAAATTTTTATTCCAGAAGATTGATGGTAAAAATATTGTCCCAATTTCGTTAGTTGAATGCTACCGTGTTTCTCAAACCAATCTTTTGTAACTATATATATATATATATATATATATATATATATATATATATAATGCTCTACGCGAGACCATTGTAAAAATATATTTTGAGCAACTCATATCGTAAAGGAATTTAGTCTTTTTTAGCCTTCTTCTTATATATATATATATATATATATATATATGTATACATATAAAGAATGAATTCTGATTTAGCTTGTTATATCAAAGTATCAGGCAAAAAAGCAACGGTGGAGATTTTCCTTCTGCGAGCAACATTCATGGTTATTTTTTATTATTTTTTCATTTATAATGTTTTTATGATATTTTAATAGCCAAGTGCGTGAGTTTTTTTTTAAATTTTTAATATGATCTAGATTTTTTTTACACACATTATGTAGAAGGCATCCTGTGTTATTAATTTAATTACAAATAAATAAAATATTCCTTGGGTTTTATGGCATTATTTAACAAACCAGCTACATAGTAAGTATTTATTGTAGAGAATAGGTTAGGAATCCATCAATTTCTATCAATTTGCCGTGCGCTAGGCTTCGGGTAGTAGTCTCATTGGAGAAGCAAACTTCACTTGAATTTCAGTTCAAGAGTATTTTCTGCAAGTTCATACTGACATTTCTCTAATGCGTAGAAACCTCTACATATTTTTTTTATAGGAGGTGGACCATTTATGGAATATTCATTCAAAATGGGTAATTTTCCATCTCCATTATACACTTATTAGCAAAAGACTGACTTCCCTTCATGTTAACCCATAACTAAAAAATCTTCACCAGCTCTCCAGATGTGGAGAATTCACAACTTGTATGATCTTCACTTTCGAAAATTATTAACTGTTGGACCTATGTTGAAAACAGTCAACACTTTCTCATTAATCCGCGTTCTATTCTTTCTTCAAGATTCGACTCAGACCCTGTATTATAATTATCTTTTTTTGTATAATTAGCATTTGTTTTTTTTAACATAAATAAGTGTACATGACACATTTTCGAACAAAATAAAAACTAATGGCAATTAATAATCTTAGCTTGGATATAATAACATCGTAAATCTAACAAGGTCTGTGGTCCAAGCCCACAAAATGTAAAATGTAAAATCCTGCACGTTATTTAACAACGGCGGGGGTGACGTATATCAGGACAGCAGACATCGTCATTTTATTAGATAGGGTAAAGTGAAAATTAAAAACTGTATGTCTCTTAATGGCCTCTCAGTTTGTGCGATTATCCGAGAGGGAGATTAGTGTAAAACATATCATTCTATTAGTATGAAATTGAGAATTATTTAAATATTTAAATAGCAATATTCCAATAGGAAATATAAATTCAAGAAATAAAACATATGTAAGTAAAAATGGTTAAAGTTCACTGAAGTAGTGATTAAAAGTAGTGTAATATAGTTTTAAAAATGGAACAACTAGTCAAAGTCTTCTGAAAGTATTTTTGACCAATTAAAAGAGCGCTTTCCGCATGGTACATCCGCATAATATTATATGGGCTTTGAGAGATATAACAGTTTCATAACAAGAAAACAAGAAATTCGCCTGTTCATATCTTCCCTGAGTAAAAGGTACTAAATTAAATTCGATGAATAATGAATTTCTCCTCCCACCACCACCGGAAAAAAGGGATTATATAAAGTCAAATGCTATTTCTAAAACATTAATTTTTGTTTAGTGCATTTGAGAAAGACTATTTATTTGACTCTATGCCAACATCCTGAAATAATCCGTATTGAGCAATAACTTCAATGGATTTTTTGGAACATTTTTTTTACCTTACACGTACGTATGAAGTTCTGAGACATCTTGGAACACTCTACCTTTCCCAGATGTTTTTGTAAATGATTCCATCCTGGTACGCAACCACAGGATTCTACCGGCCTTTTAACTGGAATAATAAAATCCATTATCTCCACACATCTTGTGAATAAATCTAACATTCCATAAATCCCTCATATCGCATAGCAGTTATCTGTTGACGAATAACAGCAGCCATTATTGAACATTTTCAACGGAAATGATCTTCATAAAGCCAGAAGGTGATTTCTTGGATCAGGAGAATCCAGTGGAAGATTAACAGAAGCTCGTTCATAATTTAACCAAGAAATACCGCAAAAATACTATCCAATAAATGTGATTAATGCTATGCCATTTAATCCATGGGTATTTTTCTGAGATGACTGTACGAAAGCAAATGGAAAATTTGTGTACAACTATGATTTGATTTCTGTATCTCTTTTTGCCTCGATTTCAGTTATACGATTGTTTTTACAATCTATGTATTTGTTCCCTGAGTAACACAAGTCAATATTTATTTTATTCAATTACTGCCTCTTAAATAAAAGACCATCATTTATATAAATGAAAATAGATTCTTGTATGTGCCTAGCTTGGAAGGAAAAGAAAATTTCATAAAGGAAAATAAATAAAAAACGACTTTTTTTTAAATTTTATCTATGTGCCATGGTATTTTTGATAATCACTTTGAGATTGTAAATGTTTTGATTGATTGATAAATCCAGACGTAACATTTAAATGCTGAATACATCTTTATCGGCCATAAAGGTGTGTTGACTTTTATGAGAGAATAAGAAAAATGATACTAACTATAAAATTTTTAAAGATCACATTCTTTTACGTTCTCAATTATACTTAAAACTTAAAAAAAAGAAATTCGCCCATAAGGGTCAAGGCTTGTTGTACCCACTCACGTTTTCTAGACGATCATAAAAATATGTGCCAAACTCCCAGCCGGACATAGAATCCTAAGCGCCTATTTCCCCAAGCAAATTTAATCCTCATTTTATAAACCCACTCAATCAATTAAATCGCATACGGGCAACCTTCGGGAAGCGGGCCGTATGTAGCCTGCCACGGCATTTGATCCGGCCAGCGGTACATATGAAAACCATGTATAGAACCAATATAAACCATTCAAATTCCCATATAAATTCCAATTACATACAAATTATAAATATATAAATTCCAATATATAAATTCCAAATATATAAATTCCAATTACGTCGACTTCGCTAACATCCTAATGTTTGGCCCACAACATTTCATAGGTTTCCATACTTGAATTAAATACTGAATCAAACTTGCTTTGCAGGAGGATCGAAGAAGATCATTTAACTACTTTGACAGCTGTAAAAATGGTATAGTGGATTAAATAATCCCTAAAATTACCCGTGAAAATAACATTAGAAGCCCCATTCCTGTAATACTTTCGAAAATTCTAAGCCCTTCCAAAACATGTACTCAATTTCTTCTAGAACTCATAATGTAAGGCGAAATTTAATGTTAAGGCAAATTATTGAGAATGCTTACAAGCAAACTAATAAATATTTATAATTTCCAATCTCGAATTAGAAATGTTTTTTAATTTAATTTTTTATTAAAATATAATGCATTTGATTTTAGCTAAAAATAAATAATATTTTTGTTAATTTGAATTTATTTTCATGAATTTTAAATTTTTTAGCCATCACAAAATCATACTAAACTATTATTTTACAGAAAATTTTATATTATAGAAATAATTTTTCATATTGTAAATGCACATTTAAAATAATTCAAAAACACGTATATTTGATTCAAAATGAAACTTGTTATTTCTCGTTAAATGAATGAATTTCAGTTCAATTATTTTCGTACTATAAATTCATTCTAAACAGAAATATTTGAAATCATGCACACAAAATACAAGCTTTAAATCATAATAGGTAACGAAACCGAAATTAGATTTCAATAATCGAGTCATTTTGTAAAATAACGTAGTAGACATTATAGACTAAACAGGCGATTTTTATTTGTGATTATGAATTCAACAAGTTTTGAAAATTTCTTTACAGAGACGTATTATATTATACTGTTCTCTTCTAGTGATCTATGAAATTTTATTATTATTACTATAATTGAAAAAGATTAATTTTAAAAGAAAGAATTTAGAAATTGTAAAAAATTAACTTGAAAAAAATATAAATTAAAAAAAAAAGATATTGATGGAAATAAGTTTTTGGTCAGTATAGTGTGTATATTCTAATATCAATACAAGACATTTTCCAGCGGAGAAAAAATAACGATGGTATATGATGAGTATAATAAGTCAACTACATTTTGAAGTTTCTACGCACAATCTTTTCTAAAATCCAGTAACGAGCAAAAAAATTGCGAGACTCTTAAGAAGCCAACCCATTTAAAATCGCGAATGTAAAACCGTACCTCTTCATAAATAAGTTATTTATTAATTAGTTTAATTACTTCTTGTCAACTCTGATAAAAATGGATAATTAAAACCGTGACTTCTTTTAGACAACATAGCTACTCTAAAACGAAATCATATAGGAAAACATCCAATTAACATATAAAATTACAAAATTTTTCATCATTAAAATGATTAAGTGTAATTTTTGACCACCAAATAAAAGCTTACTCACAAAAAGCTTTTAAAATATATTAAAATATATATATATTTAGCGTTTTTGTGGGAAATATTTTCTAAAACTCCCTATTTGCAACTTAGTTCTTGACAAAAGCCGATTACCAAAAAGTGACCATTTTTTAAAAAATAATTTTATCTCTTATGCAAGAAGGTTTCGAATTGATGCATTTATTTTGGGAAGAAAAAAAATTAAGTTCATTACTTTAACCACTTAGCGAAAATATGAGTAATGCTCGAAACCCTTTTATGTATTTTTTTAAACTTAAGTCGAATACATTATTTCAGAATTTTATTTTATTTTTTACACCAGATTTATCAAATTACTTTGAATGAAGAGGATTTCTGTTAAATAAAGAAAAATATTTGTAATGAACCTGTGATCTGTTATTTATGCATTTTTGGTGAGTAACTGCTACTTTTTAAAGAGTATCTGATTAGAGAGAGGATTTTTAAAAAAATGGCATACTTATATAAGTGTTTTAATTTTATTTTCAGTTCCTATTCGTTACAGCTTAAATATTACTTATATTAGAGAAATGTAAAAATCTTTCAAATGTCATTTAGGGGAAGGTGGCCCATAATGATCCCTTTTAAGAGGAAAAACTAACATAAAATAACATAAATATAAAATAAAACTTTGGTCTTTTGCCACAATATTTTACACTATATTTTGCATCATGAACATATTTTAATGATATTTTAAACCCAAATTGAGTAACAAAAAACCTTTTCAATACACATTGAGTAATTAAAAATATAGAATTTTGAAAAAGAGTCCAAAGGATCATTTTATCCTTACCTAAGTGCAAAACGATCCTTCATTTGAAAATAATTGAAAATTGTTTTTATCTGCTAAATGAAACACGTAAAAGTGATTATGACTATACATAATGAAAAAGAGTTTTACAATCATATAGCATGCATAATTTATTTTATGACAATTTTAAAATAAAAAATCTGATGTGGATACCACATGATTTCGTGGCACGTCTATTAAATCATAAATATTTTCGGTGCACTTCATCTAAATTTATTTTGTTTGGAAGAGGTAAAATACTGCAATAATACTAAGTTTTAGCGATTTCCAGCAAAATATTTGAATTTGGCGATATTTCGGAATTTACCAAATTTGTCGATATTTTGGAAAAACTCGTCAAGGTTAATGATAGTTGGCGAGATTTTGGGCATGGCTCAATGAATCTCTGACTACACACATAATCCGTCGAAGATGTCCAAAGACGTTAATGTATTTAAATTCTTTTAGGTGGCCCTGTAAATAAATTCTTCAGTACATTGGAAACAAAAATCGAGGTGCGCAATTAGATGTTACAATAGTCTTATATGTAAAATTTCAACAATTTACGACTAATAATTTTTGAGATATGCGAGTTTCATACATACATACATACATCAATAGTCGCCAATCTCGGCAACTTTTAGGGCAATGTTTGAGGGAAGCAAATGACCGTCGTCGGACCATTACCTAACTACATGGAAGGATGGTATTGTGCTTGAAATGGATAAATGTCTCTAAAACTGCCATTGACCGTAATGTGTTAGAATTGTTTTGAGTGTTCCTGTAGAAGAACTATAAATGATGAAGGCCATATTTTCGATGGAGAGATTCATTTTGTAACTCTTAACAACATATATCACTTCTGAGTCGTTTGAAATGACTTAACATTTCTAAAATACCCTATAATTAATTTTTGTCCACAGAGTGTAATGTATTTAAAATCTTTTGGGCGGCCCTGTAAATAAACTATCCAATCAATTGAAGCCAAAAGGGAGGTGCATAACTGCGGTTACAAGAATCTTAAATATAAAATTTGAACATTCTACGACTAACAACTTTTGAGATATGCGAGTTGCATACATATGTACGTACGTACAGACGTCAGGAAAAAACTGGTGAAAATGGACTTGCGGTCGGTCAAAATGATTGTACTGTACATGCATTTATATGAGCATAGATATTTGCGTACGATGAGATGTCTCGTAAAAACACTTAAAAGTAAATTTAAAGGTAGTCAAAATTGATTTTTTCGTCAAAATCTGTGTACCGAAATTTTTCAACATCACATTTCTTCCTTGAACTTCGTACAAGGAAGTAAAAAGTGTCACAAACTATAAAATGGAATATATCAAAATTATAATTCAAAAATTATGGTCTACAATAAACGCAGAAATAAATTAAATAATGTAATGGTGAGTCACGCATTTTGAGAAAGTCTGATCTGCTGCCATGATGAATAGGGCCCGGTACTGGAGTTTGTTCAATCGATGGATCATTTTACCCGGTAGAATGGCTGCCCACTTTAGTCATGTTACTGGAGCATGCAGAGAAACATAACAAACTAAACAAGTGTAATGCTTATCTAAATACATACTCTATTCAGTAAACCAAGTCATATTTTTATATTTCTAAATAAATAGGAAAGTTAGTGTTTACCTTATAAGAGATATGATAAAATCCAAATTTTAGAAGAATTCTACTCAGGCACGTAATACAAAATTTAAATATCGCCATTGCTTCTTCTTGACTTGGCACAACTAGTTTACCGTTACCCGGTAGATAGTGCTACCTGTATTTAAGAAAACATATGTGGATCATTTTGCCCACTAGAACCATTTTGGGCCACTTTCCTCTACATATTGGATTACCTTTAACGGTACGTTCTATATATTTTCAATCTAAAGAATTTAAAAAATGTAACATTTAAAATCCTAACTTTACAGAAAATCGTAACATGTGTTTGTCTTAATTACAAAAGAAAAATAATTGTTCTTTTTACGTATGTAACTAATTTGCCTTTTCTATGAAAAGAATATATTAAATTAAATATGTAAATATACCAATGAACGAAATTATTACACTTAAAACTTAGTTTATTCTTGAAACTTAAAATTTAAGCAGTTTTAGATCTACGTGTGTAAAAAAACGAGTATCAATTATTATTTTTTTTTTTTTACAAAATTTGAAAAAATAACGCTAATAACATTTCATCCTACTGTTTTATCTTATAAATTATGAAATAACATTCTCAAATTCAAAATTTATAAGACAAAATTCATAAAATTCAAGTCAACAAATATACTTTAAAAAAAAATAGAATTAGTACTATACTTAAGGAACCGCCTAAGAGATTCTGACACTCCGTGTACTGCGATAGACAGTATCAGTGTTGCAAACCCCAAAATTGATGAAGTTCGCATTTGAAAACTTTCTCAATTTTTACCGCAGAGGAACGAATATTTGGAGTATTTGAGCTTCAAGTAATAGATTGAGCAAACAAAATATGATGGTTTAAATTAGAAACTGCAGCGTTAAATAAAATAGTATAAATCTGTATATGGCCCCTAGAACAGTTATAATTCAATAAATAAATAAAATAAAATAAAAAGCTCCTTTCTGTGATAATTATTTCTCGAGGTGTTGCAAAGGCTCATTTTTTCTTCGTTATGCAAAATGGTGATTATTCCACGTTGCATTAAAAATCCTCTGAAAAGATATTTTTAATGAAAAGCATGTTCTAAAAATAAAGCTATAAATTTATCGGGAAACTGAGATCTATCAATTACCATCTTAGAAAATAACTGCAAAACTTAGCTAAAATTATTTTTTAAAGTGAAAAACAAGATAAAAATGAACGTAGATTTTGCATTCTTTTACGCATTAGTTAAAATCATTCAAATCGGTATTTAGTCATATAGACCTTCAAGTACAAGCAATTAAAAAAAAGACTAATTGTACACTTGGAATTTAAGTTAAAAAATAATATTTTAGAAATAAAAAGTTGAATAATTTTCTGTTTTAAAAAATTAACTCTAATTCCACGTTCCTAATATTAACTTAAGCCATAACAAAACCCTTTTATTGAAAGCTTTATTAATTTGCATAGTCGCATGTACTTTTTTGCTCTAGTGCTAATCTCCTTCATTAGTTAATAATGTCCGAAAGCAAATGCGGTTTTTGTTGCAAGGATAATTATTTCTGGGTACACAGAGGATCAGAAAAATTCCCCACGCTTCTTGGAAAATGTTTTAATATTACAGTGCATTGTTTATTAAAGGATTATTTTTCGCATTTGGTTACAAGGATTCTTGTAGCATGATGGGTATTAATGCGGGATTTAGCTTGTAATGAAATATTGCAAGCTTATGTTGGATTGCGCTATTTATTATTTCAGATGCGCCCGTTAACAATAAGTAGGGAAATTGAACTTAAAAAATTACAAAACTAAGATTTGTTACTAAAATTACTCTAAGTATTATTTTTTTCAGATTCTGAATAATCTAATAATTTCCCTTTCTTAATTAAAAATTTATATTTGGTCTATGTATCTGCGAATATACAGGGTGGCCATAATTAAACTGCAAGTGTTCAAGGGGTGCTGGAGAGAAAACTACCAGGAATATTTCAGTGAAACTTGGTATCTACACGTTTCAGAACATGCGCAAGTCAAATATGCAATAAAAAATCGCCATCTTTCACCCGATAGAGGGCGCTATATTGTGTTTCAATGCTTATGGACGTCATATATGCAAATTTTAAGCCCATCGAACAGTGTAAAAACAAGACCACATTGAGTAATGGTCAATCATGACTCTGAATAAAAAGGAACGTGCATTGTTAGTGAAGATATTCTATCAGCAATTATTCAGCTACTCTGAAAGAATACCGGCGTATGAAACGATTAAAAAGAGGTCCAATGAGTGTCAATGATAATAAATAATGGTTTAATTGTTTTCTAAAGCGTCTTTATGAATTATTTAATTTGTGATCTTAAATTACGTTAATTTTTTATTACATGTTACTGTAAAAATTTAATTACTGAAGGGAATGGTATGAAATTTTGCTAAACTGTATATGATGTTTTATATTGTTTATATGCCTCTTAGAATGTCACTATGCTCTGTCTATCGGTTTTGGAAGTTGTATATGCCACCGGTGAGCTTTGAAATACGGTACAGCGCCATCTATCGGGTGAAAATGACGATTTTTTTGCATATTTGACTTGCGCATGTTCTGAAACGTGTAGATACCAAATTTCACTGGAATATTCTCGGTAGTTTTCTCTTCAGCACCCCTTGAACACTTGCAGTTTAATTATGGCCACCCTGTTTTTGCCTCATATGCCCCCAAACGGTTTTTCTGACGTTATAAAATTAATTTTGTACACACTTTTATGGTTTCCTATATTCCTTGCACTCGATTTCAACATATAAAATGGTTCAAAATGAACTAATTTGCAAAAAAGGAATTAAATATATATTTTTTGTAATAAGTATGTTATGTTGTAGACAATCTCCTTTCGGGTAAAAAAACAGAAACACTTTTTGCATTAAGCATCTGATTAGGTAGCAAACATAAGGTTTGGAACTGATTTCCAGGACTGACATAAATTGTTCGATAACAGTAACGTGGCAAAAAGCAGTAGTGCTTTTATCTTGAAAGTAGTTATCTGCGCATGCACCATGGAACGCGAGCCATTATGAAGCAAGGGCTGGTCACTGAAGTGAAACACGATTCAGATGCTGTTATAACGGGGATGTTGTCGAAGTGCATACGTAAAAATGAAGATTACCATTTTTCTTCTGTATTGAGCAAGTTTAAGGTCTCATTTAACACAGAATAAGACTTGTTTATTTTTTTAAAAAACAATGCCCGTCCTGGCTTTCTAATGGCCTTGGAGCGGTCTTAGGCCCAGCCCTAAGTAATGATGTCATGATTTTTGTAATGACTCATCATCCATATTTTCCCGACATAGCTCTCACAGACTTTTTTTTTACCCGAAACTGAAACGGTTTCTAGAAAAAAAAAAGTATGAGGACGGCGAAGACATCAAGAAAACCGTAACGTCAGCATTCAAGAAAATTAAAAAAAATTAAAAGTCATTTTCGCAGACACAGCAGAGGACAAAATTGCAATATGGCGAGTTGCCGTGACTTCAAAACATAATAAATGGATGTATTATGTATTATTTACAAAACATTTTTAGTATTTATTTGATCATAAAATATCCGATATATTAGATCCACCCTTAATTAATTTTACTAAATAACAGATAAAAATTGACCGTGTAAGTAATTTTTGTATTCATTATGTTCGCTAACAGCACCATCGTAATATACATAAAATAAAGCATGAATACAGTAAACTATCAGGTATATTTTTCTTTCAAATGTGTATGAATCTCACAATGCAGAATAGGTAAATGTTGTTTTAAATTTTTATATGCCGCAAATTTCAGTTGCCATTCTAGATACGTCCCTTAAACCCTTTCCGTACCAGCATATGTATATGAAGATTGCATGCAAAAAACATTTTTGGGATTATTCCTCATAATAACAACCATAAACAAACATATTTTCCTGCAATACCATTTTCATCGGCAACGTTATAATAATGAATGCACATGGATACATACGTTGATCCACTGGTATTTGTGGAGCAGAATTTTAGGTAATTTAAATTGAAGTGAAGTGAAAATGCTTAATTATATTAATTTGCGTGACTAAATTAAATTGGAAATTAAACGAATTTTATTTTTTTATTTTAAGTAAAATTATCAACCCGAACGAAACAGAAACATGAGTTCGATAAAAAGCCATGGGCTTATTACAATTGATTAATTTTTTTCTAATTACAGAAGTAAGTTTAAAAGAATACAATTATATCTGTTGTTTCTTATTTTCTTTTTTCTATACATATTTCTTTGGTTAAATGTATCTAGTACAAACCAAGTAAAAGCACTCACTTGTACATAGAGGATTTTTTTGTAACTGCCCAGACTATTTATTTTTACAAACCTTTTATTAGCTTCCTTTGATATTGTTTCAAAGAAGTGGAGTTTTATGTTAAAATATTAAATTTTATTATATATCTATATATGTAATGTATAAAAAAGGTAATTTGGGTTTTACTAGTTGGGGTATTATTCCAGCGGGTACTTTCACTGTAAGTTTTGCTTTCCTGTCATACTTGCCAAGCGCGCTCTGGAGCTATGTTTTATTTCTTTAGTTAATTTCTAGACACCAGGTTGTCGATTCTGAGTTCTTTTTAGTGTACCCGTGTCTCCACGCCTTTGTAGCCCCGGATGCGGGTCATGTTGGTAAATGTGTGTGGTTCGATTAGAGATAAGAGAGAGGCGGAGTTATGTCTTAGCAACCCACGTGATGTGGTGAGCGTAAATACACCCGCACCTCGAAAATCGGGAGACTTCTGCCACTGGAACTGCTTAACTAGTCCACGCCGATTTTTGTACCCGTCTCCCCCCCCTCTTCTTACTCTATATTGTAACTAAAATGTAATGTTCAATAAACCATTTTACCTGCCTTAACTCTGGAATTTTACGGGAATATCTGACGTCTCATATATATATATATATATATATATATATATATATATATATATATATATCACTGATTTTACATCATGTATGCATGTATATGTTTTTAGAAATATTATAGCTAATCATCTGTATAATGTCTCTTTGTATCAGTAATTATAAGTCAGATAATCTATCTTCTTTGTATAATACTGCATTAAGATGTAATTACCCTAGCAGATTTCTAAAATCTATATTATTTCTTAGTTTCAATTAGAAATACTATAAAAATGTGCCCTCTTGGGAATTCTTGGTTGGAGAGGTTGGGGTTTGGATTTGATTGGTTTGAATTGTATTGATTTTTATAAAAATTAATTTTTTTTAATCAATAAATCATGTGCATTTATTAGTACTTGTGTGTTGATTTCTAAAAAAAGTTTAAAAAAAAAACGTGAATGGATGATCATTTGTATTCTTTTACTTTATAGCAATATCAGACATACTCTTTGTTACTTTTACTATAATGGTGATGTATAGGCGTAGTTAGATGTATACCTATTCAAGTACTATACCTAATATATCATGCAATTACTACCATTTTTTATTATTATTTAATTTTTGACATTATTTAACTTTCGAACAACTTGCCTCCATTTTAGTTCTTTGATAACAGGATAGCCCCCTTACCCCCGTAGTTACATATTTAGATTTCTTTGTGCCAAGTAACCATATTGAAATCCTGTTATTTTGTTTTTATTCTGGTAGTAAGTATTCGGTTCGTGGGGCCTGACGAGTATAGCCGATGCTTACTGCCCATTGTTTTACTCCTTACAATTCCATTTCATTTTTCAACTTTACTTCTGTTTGGATTTTCTATTCACTGGATCTATCTACTTATGCCCTTTTTGGATACGATTTTATGTTCCTTGAATATATTGGACTACCATAACTGCTGTTGAATGATTCCCTGATTCTTAAGTTCAGCCATTTTACTATATATATAATTGTTAAATTTGAAAATTGTAAAAAAAAAATAATTTTTTTACATATTATTAATAAATAAGGCAAGCAAATCATGACAGAGAAAAGAAATGGTTCTTCACAGACCTGACAGAGTATTCTATAAAAAAATATTATATTCTGTTTTATGCAAAGTATCTAAAACCCAGAAATCATATTGTAAAAATCAAGTATTGTGGTAAGTATTTAAGAAAGTATTTTGAAAGATATTATACGTTTCAGATTTCTTTATCAATGCTTGATAATATTATATTTTTAAAATAAATTTGTTATTTGTAATTGATCACCGTACAGATTTTCACAAGACATTCTAATTTCTTTTTTCCTTGCCTCTTATTTGTTTCTAGACTGATTTGTTTGGAAATACCTAACTGCATCCTTTCTTCATAGCACAGACGTAAGAGACTAGGTTAACTCTGAGTATCTTATAACCGAGGTGGGTTTCTTTACCTTATAGACAGTACGTTTCAGCTAGTTAAGAAAAGACGGCATCGTAGAAATATCCATGTAATTGGTGTAACTAGTTCATTATAAATTATGTACAATGGGCATATAAAGAGCATCTTAAACGGACACGACAAGTTAATTTATTAATAAAAAGCAGTACAAAACTTTTCATTTAAAATGAATCTTTAAATGGATACCTGTGGACACCGTATCTCCTGAAAATAGCCAAATCCACTGTGTTTGAAAACTTAATTGGATGCAGTTTTCACATTTTCTCTTATAACGGATTTCATTAACAGAGCTCCGAAAAGGTCTGAGGAACATTGTCATTCATTTTCTATTTCAGAACATTCCCCAAAAAAAGAAGCCTAAATCGCGCGATTTTCGTGGCCAATTTATATCGCCGCGACGAGAGGTAACATGACCACGAAATAATCATTTTTTTTTTAAGATTCAAAATTTGCAAAAAATATTACTGCTCGATATTGCTCGATATTACTGCACGATATTGCTCGATATTACATTCTGCATGACACAACCTCAATATTCCCTGATGCAAGCTGTCAAAAATTATAACTTTAGTTTCTCCACATATACACACAAGAAAAAAAAAATTAAAATAAATGGTTCGCTATTTAAGAGGAATTTTTTTTTTTTTTTTTTCCCGATGCACGCTTTATTTTGCGTCTTTAAACTACAGCGAGATCCGTTGATGATATCTTACCTTGGATATAATCCTGCAGTTGCTGAAACTCTGACGGGGAGAGTTTTTCCCATTTGAGACTCATTGTCGGTATCTGGGCCGGCATTTTTCTCACTTGAACCAATCAGTCATTTGCGGCGCCGGTTACCGGCAGTTACCAGAGCACCCCGCACGCGGTCGCACGTGTCCGGCAATGGACTGTCCATCCTGTGCGTATGCTGAGTTTATGAGGGTGCCGGAAATACATTGCTGTACCTGTAAGAAAAAAAAAATGGACGCCATGAGTCAACGATTTTTGCAAAGGGAAATTGAATGGGTGAAGAGAAACTAAAGGATTTTTGAAACAGAAAAGAGAAATGAATTCGTTAGTAGTACGTTTATGAATCGGTACGCATGGATGTTGTACATGATGCAGAAATAGCCCTTTTTAATGAATCACGGAGATAACGTGAAGATTAGCACAAATAAATGAAAAACTAATCGAAAAAATAGAAGTAATACATTAATATTCTGAATGTTTTATATAATAATCAAAAGCGTTACGCGTTCAAGAAATAGTGCAAGCAAGAAAGTGCGTACGTAGGAGAGCTGGTTAACCCTTTAACGCGCAGTGTTCCCGCTCTGGGAACACTAAACTCTGACGTTTTGACTGTTGCCAGCCACGAAGAATAGAATTGATTTCTATAAAAATAGTTGCGGGTGACGCAGCTCCACGAGAATCCTTTACTTTTTAGCACGTCATTTCCCGTAAAAACGTGTCACGATTATTTTTAACAGCACTTACATCTGCTGAAAAATAGAAGAATGCGAGAACAGCTGGACAGATTGCCCAATGCTGAAAAAAGGTCATCCGTTGCCATCGCTCGACTTAACTACCAGCAAGCCAGATGGCTACCAGATGGCTGTCGTCAAAAAAGGGCTCTCTAGATCTGTAGCACGCGCCGCTGAACGTTTCGATCGTCCGCCATCTTGCTGGTAGTTAAGTCGAGCGATGGCAACGACTGCCCTTTTTTCAACATTGGGAAAGGGTTCCGCCTCAAAGGGTTAATTCCCACCTTCAAACTCAGGTTCAGCGGTTTGACATCAATGCTGCAAGGACGATCTTGCACAAGAGAAACGTTTAGACATGCGATACATTCAAAGAGCATTGATGAGCATTGAGATGAAACTGTGAAGAAGAGAATCTTCACTATCGTTACCAAAGCCCTCGTCATCCCTTATACTATCTGCTCTAACGTAAAAACCGGAAAGGTTCGTTAAGAAACAGTTTGGATCAATATATCAGGAAAACAGCCTGTAGTCTTAAATGATTTGCTTTCTGCTGATGATAATAACGTAAACTCCTAACCTTTGACGGACGATGGCATTATTGAAATGACTTGAAGGAAGAAAATTGAAGAATCTTTTCAGGATAGAAACGGCGAAAACGGATGAGAACCTTACTGCACCTACAACTTCCAAATCTTTAGGAAGTTTCTAATGATATTTATCATCTCAAAATTATGTTAACCGCTTGTTTCAAAATGTATTTACAAGCCCTATAATACGTCACCTTTGGGAATAGGGGTATGGTCGGAAAGCAAAAAACGAAAAAAAAAAGACGGATTACACCAGCCTGCAAAAATAAATAAATAAATAAATAAATAAAAAAAAATTTAAAAAATTTGTTTGTAAAATTTTAATTGATTTATATTAGCAATGATGATGTCATTCCAAAATGCAAACTAAATTTTATGTAACACGTAAGGATTTTTTACAAATGACGATGAAAAAATTAGCAAAATGTAGTATAATGCATACATAGCAACTGTAGTTACTATTAACTAAACACAATAATGCTGTTCATTTACAATATTGTGATAACTTTTGTGTTTTTCTTGAAGTCAAGAAGCTTCTTCTTCGGGTTTTTCGTTTATGGTCCACATCACTGTCTCTTTTTAAACACCAACAGTAATCGGCCATCATGTTAACATCCCACCGTCGTTGATATCTGCGTTCCATCTCCTTTACATCTTTGTGGAATCTTTCACCTTGCTCGTCACTCATTTTTCCTAAATTGTCTGGGAAGTATTCCAAATGTGAGTGAAGGAAGTGAATTTTAATGCTCATATTGCACACCAAAAGATGATAAGTACGTAATAACTCAGTTACAAGTTCTTTGTAATTTTCTTTTCTCTCATTTCCCAAAAAAACCTTCTACGACATCTTTAAATGCAACCCTAGCCTGCTTCTCTCTATTTGTCATACATTGTTCAAAATTGGAATCTTTAACTAATTTCTTTATTTGTGTTCCATCAAATACACCTTCTTTAATTTTAGCGCTAGACAATTTTGGGAACTTCGACATAAGATACTCAAAACATTTTCCATCTTTATCCAAAGCTTTCACAAACTGCTTTATGAGACCCAATTTTATGTGAAGTGGAGGCAATAAAATATTTTGTGGATGTATTAAATATTCATTTAAAATATTGTTCTTACCAGGAATCTATTCTTGTCTCTTCGGCCATACCTTTTTTATCCAATGACTTACTCTGTCCCTGCTATCCCATTCACAAATAAAGCACGGACATTTAGTAAATCCACTTTGTTGCCCGAGAAGCAGACCTATAACCTTTAAGTCACCACATATTGTCCACTTGTGTTCAGTGTATTTTATTTTAGTGAGAAGCATCTCCATACTTTCATATGTTTCTTTCATGAAAACGGAATGTGCAACTGGAGCTGATGCAAGTTTAGATTCGTTATGCAATAAAACTGCTTTTAGACTCCTCTTTGAGGAATCTATAAATAGTCGCCAATCATTCGGATTATAAGGAATATCTTCTAATTCATGTAACAAACCAACTATGTCAGCACAATAAACCGAGAAGTTATCAGATTTAAAAAATGATAAAAATTTCTTTTCTCGATTAATGTACCAACTAAACGACGTATGTGTCGTTATTATTTAATTTCAATGAAGTAAGAGGTTTTCAGAATTTATTTAAACAAATAAACATACATACTTTATTAATTTATCCTATCCAAATCACAAAGAATCTGTGTATTTTTACTTATTTAAAAAATTTACTATTCAAAAAAACTGTACGTTATATGTAAAAACTGATATTATTTCTGAAATAAGCATGCGAAAACACAAAAAAAACAACTATTACTTTTAAAACAAGAAATTGTTGCAGGCTGGTGTTATCAGAAAATGCAGAAGAATACGGATGTACACTAAAATAAACAATCTCGTAACTCAAAAATGACTGTATGTATTGTTTTCTACAGTAAAAACTTTACAATAACCGAATGCCACAGAAGCTGCTATTATTATTGAAAAAGCAAAACTGCATGTATTTACTGTACATATGTAACTATATTAAGGGTAGTAAGCCATCGACGGGTTGGGACAAAGTTTGGTTCGAACAACGTTAGATCAACCGGAGTTACGGACCACCAGAGGACGGATGAGAGAGATTCTACTGTAATTTCTTTTGTCTGTAATCTCTGTGAAGTCTGTAATCTCTTTTGCGAGTACATTTAAAAAATTGCGGATTACATTTCCACTTCAAATAAGTAAAAAAATTTCATTAATTTAGATGTTTACTCTATTTGAAATGCTGGATATAACTTATAAGTATGGAGAACTTCACTAATCTTTAAGAATTGCGCGATAAAGAATTTTGTTTTGGCTATCGTAAAAATTCTTAATATTGGTGTTGAGAAATTTTGTTATAACAAAATGATTTCGGTGGACTCTTGGACTTCGTTTGAAAGGGATTTGGCCGTATCACGATCTGCATCAATTACTCACTGGATTGCCAAAATCATCAATTAAGCTGGCTTACAATGGAACAGTCAAAGGCAATTAGCCGGTGTTAACAAATAACAATTCTTCGTAATTAAGTAAATTAAACATATTATGTGCATAATTAAGCACCATTAGCATGAACAAGTTTTCATGTAAAATTCAATTTACGATTTCGCGGTTTCTAATTAACCATTTAATTAAATTTATACTGTTTAAACATAGTTAAATATTGAAATTAAATTACACTAAATGACTGATAACTGTATAATTAAAGTAATGTATACCGTTTAACAGTCACATCCAATTAAAAGTAAAGAAACACTTTCTTTGCACTTTTAAAAATTTATTTGAATTTATTGGTTAAATAATATTGAAATATTTAACTTCATGTCATTTAAAGAGTGAATTTAGAAGTTAGTTTGAAGCCTTATAAATATAATAAAAAATTCTAAGGTAGAAAGGAACTCGAATTTAAAGAAGAAAAAGTCAAAAAATTTGGTAGCCGTTTAATTTTTTCCAAAAAAGTTAATACTTCATGAAAAATAAAATATTTTTGAATTTTACTTTTCTTTTCTTTTTTTTAAACTTTCTTCTTTAAAACTATATCATTTATATTTTTGGAAAACATTATTACTGAAAATTAAAAAAAACTAAATATATAACTAACCATCATTTTAAATTGAAAAAAAAAATTGAATTAAATCTTACTAATCGGGAAACTCATATTTGTGGGCAAGACTGGCTGATTTACAGTGTAACTTTAATATTATTATTGCAACGTGGTAATAAGATTAATTATTTTTCTCTGTACATCTATATTTTCAATTTCGCTATCATCAAAAGTAAAATAAATAAATAAATAAATGAAAAGTAAACACTTACAAAAATACACCATACAAATTAGTACTTAAAATATTTTAAAATTTCAGACAAATGCACAAAAATTACACGCATTTAAAACGAAAAATAAATAAATGGAAGAGTGTAGTTCCCCGCATACAGTCTCTTTTCCTTTGAAGAATTAATTAATATTATTACTGGAATAAAAGTTTTCCACCAAAGTGCCAGACTCGACAGTCCTTTTTTAAAATTTCGTAACCAGCATCTTCAAGGTATCATACATTCCCCTCAAAATTTCCTGAAATAAAACAAGAGTTTTGAGAACCTCTTCAGAATTTTACTCTCAGGAAGCGGGGAACCCAGAGATCTTTAGAGTATCACTTTGGTGATTTTATGGAAGACGATGTCAGAGTTGTTTAGCCCTTTATGCTGCTTTTAGGAGATAGCCAATTGTTTCTCCGTTAGCTGAGATCTTGGTAAATGTTAAGATGTCTTTGAAGGAATAAAAATAGTGAAATTGGTTGCCAATTTAATGCGATTTCTGATGTTAATAAAAGGCCATTTTCCAATTATTTCATGTGAAAACACACACACACACAAAAAAAAAAAATATTTCATTGATTTGAATAAAATTTTCGCTTATTCAGCAAAATATTTAGTTTATTATTCAATACAACTTAATAAATTGTATCGTTTATTAAAATAAATATTTAGTTAAACAGTGACTACCAAATTTTTGTCGCATCAACAAAACTTTTTTTCGTTGTTCAGGAAGGGGAAGTATTTTTTAAATATTCATTAGAGCATTTAGATTTCCTTCGCAAAGTTGACATATTTTGAAATGCATTTTAACAATTTTAATGAGCTATCTAGTTCTGATTATTTCTTAGAATTTACGCTAGAGATCAGTCTATCAGATGGGAAAGAGAGAAGGAAGGAGACACCATTTTCGTAAAAAAGTAAAATCAATTTAACCTTTTAAACATTTTGAACCAATTTAACTGTATGAAGACATTCCATTATTACTTTTAAATTCAAATGGCGAAACAATTTTGCTTTATTTTGAATTGATTACTTTAACACACTAAAAATAAAAGCTTCATTAAAAAAAATACGGTTATCTTTAATACGTTAATATAAAGTGCCATTAACTGGAGAGATGTTTCTAATAAAGAGAAATGAATAAAGAATTTTTGTTCTTTTCTCTTTTTTTAAACATTACACTTATCAAATTCTGAACACCATTTTAATAGAAAATTTTCACGTAATGAAAAATATAATGAAATACAGCAGTTTTAAGCATGCTGTTCCATACCCTTTTGCAATGAGGACTACTGCACATTGTCTGTGAATGTAATTAAGAAGACTTTCCAAGATCGACCTAGGTAGTTTTGCCCATTCCGTTTAAAGATCCCGAAGGGGCTGGCTCTGCCTTTAAAAATGCTTCCGTGTCGCGACTTTTCTCCCGATGTGTTCCCAAAGGTGTTCAATTGGATTGAGATATTTTTCTTCCAATGGCAAGGCAAGAGTTAATACAGAAAGTGTAACAAGAAACAAGAATAGAATGACGGAAGTCATGGCCTTAGACTCGCTGACTGGCCATTCTCTCGCTCTCCAATATCGGCAGGTCTCGGTGCAGCATCCACGAAGTGCATTATAGCGACTTAGATGGGCTCTGTTCATATTCACTCTTAGGTCACATAGTGGGTAAAAAGGTTGGTCCTATACTGCGATTCCGGTATAGATGTTCGGCCAGGCAATCATGTCCTGTTAGTAAAAAAAAAAAGCTACTTCATCACGTCACTTAAACTCTGGTAGACACAAGAGGTCGTCAAGTTTACATTGTTTTGTTTGTATGTTATTGAGACGTATCCGCTGGTTTTTTTGTCTAATAGTTTTTTTTATTTTGTGCTTTACTGTGTAGAATGGAATGTTTGTGGAAGTTGTTGTATAAGCATTGCACCTTTTCGTGCAAGGAAATCTGCTTGTTCATTTCAAAAACGCCGCTGTGACCAGTGATCCACTGTATTGTAACTTTCTTATTTTTTGTAGTAAACATCTAATAATATATAGACACTGCTGAACTTCATTTGAAATAGGATTTTCTCAAGAACTAATTGCCTGGATCGCGGCTTTCGAGTCTGAAAGCAGGACCATATTCTCGAACTTGAAATGTTGGGTCACCAATTGCTTCAGGGCAATTCTAATGGCCTCCACCTCTTCATTAAAGACATTTCGATTTTTCCCAGCAGAGGCATAGAATGAAAAAAAGTTAGAATAGACGCCTGAGCCTGCAGACTCAAGGTTGCTTCAATAAGATACATCTGAATATACATGTGCCTATTTAGGATCTGGGTATTATGACTATTATGGTTTCCAGAGCAAGGAATTTTAATACTTCCACAGATGTATCGCTCTTGGTGACCTCATCAGTTAAGTCAAGGCTCGTCTCAATTTGGATCATTGTAAAGGAGGAATTTGGAGGTGTGCTTTAAATCACTTTTCTGCTTAAATATCCATTCTTTAGCATCTTTTTACGAGTATAAGGCAGAATGGATACCTGTAGATTGTATGCGCAGGGCCCTAAAAATATATAAGAAAACCTCATTTGGTCAAACAATTTGAAGATAAGATTGAAATTTGTTAAGGAGCACAACATGTGAACAATGAACGATTGCACAAAAAAAAAAGGAGCGATGATTCCAAATTCAGTTAATTTGGATGCGATGGCCGATGTTATATCTGCTGGTCAAAACGCACCAGAATGGATCTACGGAACTTAAGTCGAACAGTAAAAGCTAGAGAACGGATCAGTAATTATCTCGAGAGCTCTCCATCATGATGGCATCGCCCCCCATCGTACATATTGATGGAATTATGGATCCAAAATGTTTAAAAAACATTTTATTTACATGCTGCTTTATGCTTGTAAAATGATGCCTCGTGGATGGATATTTCAGCAGAATAATGATCGAAAGTACATCACCAAAATGGTGAAAAATTGTCTTGAACTAAGAAAATGAAAGTTTTCGAATGATATAGCCAGTCACCTGACCTCAATCCAATTGAACGTATTTTCGAATACATCAGAAGAAAAATCGAGGCACGAAAGCATTCTCTTCAACGGCAGAACTCCTTCGGGATCAGTAATCGGAGTGTATAAAACTCCCTAGGTCCATTTGAGAAAGCTTTGTTAATGTTCACCTTAGAGAGCCTTGTATTCCCAGAAAACGTGCCACAGTAGTCAAAGCAGAAGGATATGACACTGCACAGAAAATATTATCGTATTTTACAATCAGAGGTTTACTTTAAACAAAAGTTTAGAAAAACTGAATCATCTGAAAACTTCTGATTTCATTTTATCAAATTATCACTTGGCATTTTTCTAAATAACAAATTTTCACACATATTTTAGTTGCGTGCTATGTAAAACTAATGCAACAATTTACTAATTTACATCATTAAGAAAGTTTGCTTACAGAAAAATTTCGGACAGAGAAGCATATCATCTCAAAACATTTGCGCCCTGTTTATTGAAATTTATGAATTATCCAACTTAAAATTAAAATTAATAATTAATTAATGTTTAATAACAAATTTAATTGTTTACAAATACTTGTTTTCACACACTCATATAATTCCGGTGGATAAAAAGCGATTATTTTAAGGATAAATTTAAATTTTGTTAAACATATCTATTTCGAAATCTTTTGGAGCAATATTTTTCAGCTCTTTACTTGGTTAATGGACATTCATTCGAATGTCTCTCAAATTTATACCTCCCTTGAGTAGCAGTACTTTCTTGAATTAACGTAGTTTCTTATAGCAGTGATAATGACCTCAGTATTATTCCTATAGGAATAATAAAATTCAACAGTTTCTCAAGAAATAAAATATGCGCCTGAGAGAAAAGCGCTTTCATGCATTACCTCATTGTATAATTTAGCCATTATCCTGGTGGGTTAGAAATATTTGGTCATTTAATACTATAGGACACGTTTAAGACCATTTAGCGTACGTATTATCAGGGTATATATACTTACGTGATTTATATATATATCATATATAAATTCCAAAACCTTTTTCGAATATGGGTTAAAAACATTGATTTAGATGCAGGGAAAATCTCAAAGCATACAACTTTAAAAAAATAATTGTTCCGATTTTAATAAAATATTTTAAAACTCCTGAATTTGATAGAAATAATCAATTACGTACCTTTTTGTTGATAAGACTATTCTTACAAAATGTTTTTATTTGTTAACTATGACTATAGCTTGGATTGGAATTATGAAAAGGAACCTCTTTCTAACAAATAAACATCTAATTCTTAAAGGCACTTTTTTATAACAGATTAATTATCCGGCACAGACTTTTATGTTAGGCCTTTAGAAGAATTTCCGTCACGCTTTGAACTGCATGAAGTTGTTTAAAGGCCTCTTAATTAAATCTGCTGTTCCTTTGCCTTGAACATTAATCCATAGTACATTAGATCAATACTTAACCTGTATATCCACTGAGTGATCAGGAATTAGTTGACAGGCTTACCAGGGAAATAAATTGGGATGAACAATGTCAGGGACTATTCCATTGAGTCACATGATAGTTGATGAAGAAATAATGATCTTAAGGCATGTATTATCTAGGCATAGCTGGCGGTCTTACGATAATTTTGTACAGTCACCAATACATTTATAGCAGTGTGCCACGTTATTAGGCCCATACCGGGAACTGTGTAAAAAAATGACTCATTTTGTAATAAAAGCCGATAATAACTACTTATTTTCTTTGAATTTCAGTTAGCACAGTGAGTAATTCTTCTGAAAATATTGTAATATAGTTTAAAGAACTTTCAACATTAAATTATCAAGCTTACAACAAGTTACAGCTATGAAGAAAACCGAGCGCAAATAACACGGTTTTTTTTTCTAGAGTTTTTGTTATAATCTTTTTGTAAATATGAAACAAAGCCTTTTTAGAAATCACTAGGTTCGTAAAACGTTTTTTGATCATGTGACTTCACAACCTGGCAGACGGAAATCAGACGGAGTGAGATGAGCTGAATGAAATAACTTTAGAAAACATACAGTTGATCCATCAACAGTTGATCCATTTTGGATCCATCAAGTTGTCACTAATCTAACGGTCCAGAGATTTTTACAGATGTAACGTGAATACGCGTTAGAACCCTTTAAAATGTCCTCCGCCCAAAGCACACCTTTATAGGCAGGTACCCCTCGTTTAGGCTTGCCATAACACAGAATATACTATGCTCACCAAGAAAAAAATATGACACGCAATATGTCGTTTCATTTTTGAGACATTCTTTATAAAAATATAAAATACATTTAATTTTATGCATATATGTTTAATTATATATATATATATATATATATATATATATATATATATATATATATATATATATATATATAATTATGTAAACATAGATAACACAAAAAATTATTACATAAGCTCTGTAGCGCTTACAAAAGCAGCTTAAAAGAACCATGTGGAATGTGCATTCCAATGTAATGTGAAACGATATAACGCCCCCCCCCCCCCAGCCAGTCATTGCTAATGTAAAAACACTAAAAATGCAAAGTACAATGAAAAAAAAAGACAAAGATATAAAAATAAGTAAAAAATATATAAGAGATTTTAAAAATCAATAAAATAAAATAAAAATTTAAAAAATAAATAAAAATGTAATAAATGAAATAAAATAAAAAAAATGGAAAAACCTCAGGTTGTGAGTCAGAAACTTATGGATTAAATTTGGCAATTTTCCCTCTGAAGAGACGTTGGCTATTTGCATTACATCTTTATTTTTATCGTACTTTGAATTTTTAGAGTTTTTACATCAACAATGACTGCTGTGTGTGTGTGTGTGTGTGTGTGTATGGGGGAGGGGGGACTCGTCACACCATTTCACATTAGATTATATATATATATATATATGTGTGTGTGTGTGTGTGTGTAATGTATAAAAAGGTAATTTGGGTTTTACTAGTTTGGGTATTGTTCAATTTGGTTGTTATTTCTAAACGAACAAGTATGCGTCCAATGAAAAGCATTATTTATCCCTAGTCCCTCACAATTTCTACATGGAGTTCTAGGTAGTGTGCTTTCTTGGTAATTGGCCTTATTTTGGTGGTGTAAACTTTGAGATGGTGGTCGAAATATTCCAATAAAGTTTCCAGAGTTAAGGCAGGTAAAACGGTTTATTGAACATTATCTTTAAGTTACAATATGGAGTGAGGAGAGAGGACGGGGAGAAGGGTACAAAAATTCCGCGTGGATTAATTAAGCAGTTCCAGTGGCAGAAGTTTCTCGATTTTCGATATGCGGGCGTATTTACGCTCCCCACACCACGTGGGTTGCTAAGACATAACTCCGCCTCTCTCTTATCTCTAATCGAACCACACACATATACCAACATGACCCGCATTCGGGGCTACAAAGGCGTGGGGACACGTGTACACTAAAAAGAATACAGAATCGAGGACTTGGTGTCTGACAACTAACTAAAAAAAATAAAATATAGCTCCATAGCGCGCGTGGCAAGTATGACAGGAAAGTAAAACTTACAGTGAAAGTACCCGCTTGAACAATACCCAAACTAGTAAAACCCAAATTACCTTTTTATACATTACATATATATATGGATATTGATATTGTAAATTCCAAATATTGCCTTATCTAACAATAACAGAAATGACAATCTACTTAAGGTGAATCGGCGTCCTATAATCTGCCTTGAGAATTTCGAGAAACATTCTTACATCCAATTGTGAAAATGGAGGACATCTTTCATAAATGTAAATCATCAAGTACAGATGAAAAGATTTGAAAACCCAAATGTCTGGGATTTTTTTCCCTATTCTCTTACTAGACATTCAAAATTTTACATGAAAAGTAATCACGCGCACATAGAGAGGGAGAAAAAATGTTAGCCGATAGCAAAAATTTTATGCAGGCGTACTTTCTTAAATTACATTTACCAGAATGATTCTTTGCATTTTTCGAAAAATGCAATATATTTTTGAAATATATAGAAAATGGCAGCTGTACTGTGAGGTTTTTCAATAAGAAATCTTATTTTTGAAAACTTCGAAAAAGAAGCGCACTTCTTTTCACTTTTTTAAGGTTTTCCCAAAAATATTTTCTATTTATAAAATGAGTTCATGGTTTAATATATAATGAAATCAATATTACGTGCAAAATTATATCATGGAAAAAAACAAAAAACTAGTTAATGCAACTTAAACTTTCTAATCATGTTTAAACTATTTCATAGTATTACATGTAAGGAAAAGAAAATTATTAAGGACTTCTAAATGGCTAAACCAGTCATGCTTACGTACTTGAAGTGGAGAAAATGTATTTAAGGAAAAAAAAAACTAAAAAATAAATACCAACAAATGCATTGATTAAAAAAGTACAAGCCTAACACAAAACTTTCAGATTTTTATTATTGTTATTATTTTTGTTTACCATTTGAAGTTGAACTATAGCTGCACTTTAAACAATTACCAATCTTAAAGTGATGTATAATTAAAGGTATGCGGATTATTAAAATAAACATCATTTTAAGTCAATTGAAAGCATCAACTTCAACTAATGACAATTAACCCTTATTTATACATATTAGAGTGCAGAAAAAAGGACAAACTGAAATTTAAAAACTTTTAAATTTTCAATTTTGTGGTGTTTGCGTTAAAACCAGTTGTCTGCGCTAAGGGAGAATGATGTCTCATTGGATTACTTTTTAGAGATACTCACCGTATATTCACTATTGCAAAAATAATAGACAGCTTAAACGATCCAATTTAACATGTTGGAAAAAAGAGACAGTCACAAGAATATCTTATTATAAGGAGCTTGCTTTTCCTTCTGCTCACCTACTGTTAGGGTTCAACTTCTTGGATAATTAAGTAATGTTTGTGAATGTTTAGGCCTATGAAAAAGAATGCCTTTAGGGGAAGTTGGGGTACAATGAAACAAAATTTACTTTTTTTTTCCTGTTCAGAAATTTGCGTGTACAAAAATAAAATTAATGTACACTTTTAACCCACTCTTTACTCCCATCTAAATGAATTTTTATGAGTTTGTAAATAGCTTTCTCATATTTAAAAAATTACAAAAGATAAATAAACGTTTGTCAGTGTTTCATTGTACACCATATACCGAGGTGCAATGAAACACTTAATAACACTTCACAAGCACTCAAATAATATGAGTCAAAATTCTACTTTCAGCATTTATGTTTTATGTACATTTATAATAAACATTAATGGACATAAATATGAAATTTAAATGAAAATAAAATTGATATAGCTTGAGATAAAAAAGTAATTACTTTTATAAGAGGTCAGTCTGTAGTTTTTCATTTTATATTAAATTTGTTTAAATCAAACTCAAAATTTAACATTTCTGTTTCCCTTTCTGTACTACATGCAGGAGAAGAAGTTGGTAGTTTTCAGACAATTTGAATTTTTTCAAAATATATATTTCCGAAGAACGTACAAATTTGAAGCTTGGACTTAGTTGTTTTAAGTACAAAACTTCATTTGATTTCAGTTTATTATATCGCCAACACAGTGCATTTATTTAGATTTAAGTTCACCTTCCTTGTTTAAAAAATATAATCATTTAGAGAGATACTTCCTGTGCCATACATTTTATATGAGAATAGCTCATAATCTGTTCTGTTTTTATTCTTAGTTGAAAGACAATCAGGATTGTCACCATCTTCAGGGTCTGATAAAGATAGAGTACTATTTAAAAACAATTCTTTGTTAGCTGTATGCGCTCTATGTTTGCGCTAATTTCTATTTGGAACTATGCGCTCAATGTTTAATATTATCATCTTTAATTTAAGTAGCGCATTCACTCTGAGTACAATGGAACAGGTTTCATTGTACCCCAAATTGAGGCTACAAACTAAATAAATTGTTACTAATTCCAATGTTTATTTTTTTAATTCTGGCTTTGAAGGTATGAGGACCACATCATAACGATTAAAATATTTCAAAAATAAATAATTATACACATGAAAACATGGAGGTAAAACGCAATTACTTCTAGTAACGAAATTTACTCTCAATGGTGAAAATCCACTAATTTTCTGTACCCCTTGTTCTAAAAATGCGATTCTCTCCAACTCACATCAGTAAATGGAATATACATTTGCGTAATAGGTGTGTGAGTTTCAACTTTCTCTGACAAATCCTGTTGATTTTAGATAGCATGCTTCATTGTACTCCAACTTCCCCTGTAGTCAAGACTCCTATGTGTACTACACCCTCTGGATAATATTCCAGTGTTTTGTATATAGATCCTAAGTATTTATATTCATGAAAAAGTAATCGTATCATAAAGAGCTTATAATATTTCTTTGAAGTACATGTTTATCGAAAAAGAAAATAATTGATTATTAATTCATAAACAAAAGTAAACTTACAAATTAATAACTTTTCCAATGGGTGCATAACATATATTTAACAACTCACATATACATCTTTGATCTGATCTATATAAGGAACGTCTCTAAAAATCAACTTTTACAAAGTACACGGCTTGTGATGCGACATGTGCATGTGCACGTCAAGTTGTTGGTTAATTCCTCGACATTCTTATGCTGTTATTCAGAGCTTATTACATTCCTCTTTCATTCTTAATTCGCTTACCCTGAGTGTTTTGTTTCATTTCAAAAAATTCAGAAAACTGAAGAATATTTTTGGCGCTATACTATTCATTAGATTACTTTGCTTTTGGAACTATATCATGTTTTATTTCATAACAAAAGCTACTGTTCGTTGAGTTGAAGGGTATCATGCACAATGTGCAACTCAGATACAATTTTGAGCTATGTTGATTTTACCGAAGAGATGAACGATATAATCAGTTAGTTCTTAATATCCTCGCATATTTCATGCTACGAAACAGTTATACCAATGTAAGTTTAATTTTCCTTGTTCAAACCTAATTCCTCTTTAAATTCCTGTAGGCGTATGGCGACATACACTTAAGTTTATACATCTCAAGATTTTACTCGTCCTTGATCTTTAGATTCCAGTAGATCCAGTGATCATTCCATTGTTTGTGTGTTTAGTGCACATTAAATATCAGGTGTCCTAAAACAGTGGTCCCCAACCACCGAGCCACGAACCGGTACCGGTCCGTGGACCAAATGGTACCGGACCACCAAAGGAACATTAAATAATTTCCATTTTATTTACTGTGGTGTATTTCTCTCGGGTTTTTGCGACTTTGTCTGGTTTGTGCTAATTTATACCTTTGTGACAGAAGAAAATTTCTAACTATTCTGAATAAGTTTATTGTTTATTAAACATTTCAAGATTATGAATTAAATTTGTTGCCATAAAATTTAGAGTTCCTATTGATTTAGCGTTGTAGTTCGTTAAAAGGTAAAAACACTTAATATTCCTTTTTGGGCGTAGCTATATTTCGAAGGTATGTTTAAATAAAATAAAATTAATATTATTAAATCAAAACTATCAAACATATAACTGCACTCCCCCCGCCCAAGTGGCCGCGGCCAAATTATCAAACATTGAATGGTCCGCGGCGATAAAAAGATTGGGGATCACTGTCCTAAAACACACTGACGGTTTTTACAATTTCTAATAGGAAAACGGTCAAGGTTAAAAAAATTCTTGCAGCAAATTCATGTAACAGGGCATATACACGGAGGAGAGGGGGGGGGGAACTTCTCCTCTATGAAACTCTAGCGTACTAGCCGCTTAACCAATCGAACTAAATTTTTAGACATGGTAGTTTTAAGGTACACGCTGGAGATTGTGGTGATTTAAAACACATATTGGAAACTTCTGGCCCACGGACCGGATGTGGCCCGCCACGGCTTTTGATCCGGCCCGCGGAACATTACAAAACTCCGTATAAAACCCATATAAACCATTCAAAATCCATATAAATCTTTGTTATACGGCCCGTGACTTCGCTAAACTTCTGAAGTTGGAACCTCGACTTTGCTAACATCTTAAAGTTTGGCCCGCAATATTTCAAGGGTTGCCCATACCCGATTTAAAACAATACAGAGCTTGTGGTTGCTGTTACAGTAAAATCATTTCGAAAATTTCCAATGGTAATAAAAACAACTCTCATGAGCAACCGACCTAACAGTGGCAACACCCATTGTTATCCTGCGAAAGTTAATCAACGGAATGGAAATCGATACATGGCGTTGGAATGATACACGTATGAGAAAAATTGGCGACATAAAACATTTACAAAGAAGAGCATTGTAACAAACGAAAGGCAGCACAGAGAGAGGGTGCAAAGACAAAATTCGCATAAATTCACTGGAATGATAGCAGTTTAAACTAACAGTAAGGCGCGGGAAAACTTTTAATTCTAATAAAAACAATCTCTCTCGCCAATCTTTTGCTGTTACGGGTTCGTTATAATGCTGTTCTTTGCAAATGTTTTACGCCGCTAATTTTCGTCATACGTCCACCGTTTCAACGTCATTTATGGTATTTTTAATGCTCTGATCAACATTCGTAGGAAAAAAGTTAATGTTTCCTTTGGAAGATTTCGAATTTTTTTCACAGTAACCGTAACCTCTGCGTTGTTTAAAATCATCACAATCTTCAGTACATACCAACAAACAATCGTGTCTGAAATTGTGATTCGATTGGTAAGTCCGCTAGTGTTTCAGATATAGGGGACAATTTTTTGACGACCGTGCGTATTTTTTTTTTATAAAAAAAGTTGTAATTCGGAAATTTACCGATAGATGGCACCAACATCCTACTATATAGCTACGCGCGCTGATCCCTGACTCACTCTCTAACAATTCCGGTCCGACCACTTCAAAACAAAACTTTTACTGTCATTAATCCAAACAGATAAAAAAGTTATTGTCTAAAACTGTCATAAAATCCACACCGTTTGTACGATCCGCTTGAAATTTTTCATAATCATGTATAAAAGTATACAAAAAATCCGCACTACTTTGAAAATCTGAAAATCCATCCGTTCCCTCATTTTTAAGCAATTTTTCACTCTTTTTAGCACCATTCTTTTCCGGGGGTAAAAAAAAAAAATGAATAATTTGCGTGACAAAATTACCTCTTTCAAATGATAATTACGTCATACAATTACGAAGTTTAATTTTTTTTCACAAATAAATCGTCTGCATGGATATAAAAATGGCTGTGAACACAAAACGAAATATTTCTACAGCGAAAAGTTTCCGTACGTTTCCAGAAGATCATGAAATTCGATTTGGGTATGTAATAAACATTGAATATGAAGTTATTTATTTTAGGCGGACGAAAATTAAATACATTGAACGTGAATTTTTGTCAAATATTTTTTCCAGCTCTCGTTGTAGTTGCCTCCACGACGGGCTTGGACCTCTAGTACATAATATGAAGCAACTTTCAGACCAAAAAAATCCTATTCGTGTAAACCGCAGTATTATAATTTTTTTGCTCCTTCTTATGAATTTTTGAAGTTTTTCTCTATCTTTTGACACACTTTGGAAGTGTCAAACTTTAAAAATTCATTTAAAAAGGAACAAATAATAATAGCGCCATCTATCGGTAACTTTTTGAACTGCAGCTTTTTCCATGGTTGATAAAGAACGTCCCTGTCACACGAGTTTGTGGAAAGAATAACTTTAATTGTTTTTCCAGTATAAATTTTTAAAACTGTTTTAGTACATCTAGTAGTTTCCTTGAGTTTTGAATTTAGTTCCGGTCTACAGAACTGACTGTATTAGCAGATTTCACCTCAAAATTTCAAAGCTGTTGATAACCAGATAGTAATCACACAAAGGACACTGTGATAAAAAAATGCATAGGACAACTATCAGAGCGACTCATTTAAAAAACCTGTTTAATACACTTTTACATTTTACCGTGAATTTTTCTGTGTCACAAGAACAAAAACTATATTCATCTAAAAAGTTTGAATCCTTGAACGTATACTAGTAAAAAAATACTTAAATCTATTTAAGCACTTACTCGAATAAAAATTCAAAGCCGAAGAAAATAATCGATCACTTACACCCCCGTTAGTCTGCTATGCTTTCACTGATTAATTCCAGGAATAAATTTCGTGCTTCCCCTTCTAAGAAAAGTAGTTCCCCCATTCTCATCTAATTAACAGGCGGCAGCTCCATAGTGCTTATTCACGCAGGTCGCGTTACATTTGAGGCAACTTTTTAGATCCATCAAATTAAACTGTTGTATAGTAAGAACATCTTCTCTTGAGAAAATTACTAAAGATATTTAAATAGAATTTTTTTTTTTTAGAAATGTACGTCAAGATTAAATTTTTCTGCTGCGAATTTACGGAGATGAAGTTTCGCACAGAAAATCGTCATTTTTTGTAGTGATTCTGTAGTAATTTCATAACAGAGCGATATCATAGTTCTCCATTAACATCATTTAAGCAGTTTACTAGCATTTTTGCAGAGTTTAGTTGCCATTCTTGTCGCGGTGTTTTCACTTTAACCCTTTGAGGCGGAACCCTTTCCCATTGCTGAAAAAGGGGCAGCCGTTGCCATCGCTCGACTTAACTACCAGCAAGATTGGCGGACGATCGAAACGTTCATCGCGTGCCACAGATCTAGAGACCCTTTTTTGACGACAGCTGGCTGTCCGCGCACAGCCAGCTGCGTCCTGCCCTTTTTTCATTCGTCGGCTGCCCTTTTTTCAGCATTGAGCAATATATCCAGCTGTTCTCGCATTCTTCCATTGTTCAGCAGATGTCAGTGCTGTTAAAAATAATCGTGACAATTTCTTTTACGGGAAATGACGTGCTAAAGAGTAAAGGATTCTCGTGTTGCTATGTCACCCTCAACTATTTTTATAGAAATCAAATCTATTTTTCGTAATTGGAAACAATAAAACCGTCAGAGTTTGGTGTTCCCAGAGCGGGAACACTGCGAGTTAAAGGGTTAAACTGTCATGCATATGTGAAGTTACTTTCATTTCTAAACCTTATGTTATACAGGCACTTTTAATTGGAAAAAAAAACCTTCAGCGTCCTTCATAAGGTTTCATTTTCTTGTACTTTTTATTAAAAAATGGCATACTAAAGTTCTAAAAAACTGGCTTATTCAACAAGATAAAAGTAATGGTTTGTGTTCGTAAATTTTCGCTGAGATTCACTAGATGACTTACATTCTTCAGCTGCAGGGGATTTTTGGAGCATAAAATCGCAAAGCATAAAATACGTTTTCTATGCAGAAATTCTTAAGTTCCAGTGAAATGTAAATTTTGCGAAAAATTTATCTTTTAATAAGTCGCTTAAGAGTATCGTCTGCGAATAAACTCCGCGATCTAACGCCATCATGAATTAATAGTCATTATTATTACTTATTACAGTTTTTAAAAAATAACTGTCTCAATCCTAGCTTGAGGAGAACATTGCATGGCTCTAAAATAATATTTTTCCGTCGAAGTAGAAAACTGGGTAAGTTTACTTCGGGCTATGCTTGTGGACTTCAATTCTGATGAATGCTGGTAACGAAATATACGAAAAATATACAAAAAAGAATTACAAAACGGATTAGTACATTATCATGATTTTTAATGTTCATCATTAAAGAAAAAATATACTGTCCATGTTACTCTTTTTTAAACAAGGAAATTTATTTACTCCGCTTGAATTCTATATTGTATGATGTTCGAATAATTTCTTTTTTACCTTAACGCAAAATAAATTGATTCTTTTTGGTTAAGTGATTTATCTTTAATTTGCAAAATTAATGAAACACTAAACTATTTAACAAATTTTTACATGCTATTACAGTACGAATAATTTTCGTAATTTTTAATCACTGTTTATGTCAAACGTAAACATTATTATTTTAGAAATGATTAACAAATTATAAAAAATTGACCATATTAACTATCTATTACTGTCGCTGAAGTGATGTAGTGGCTTATGAGCCTTACTATCACGCCTTGGGTCCGGGTTCTAATCCCGACTAGGGGCATGGATGCTAACTTGTCCGTCCCTTCATAGGGAGTAACGCTGACCGCATACTGGGTGCCCCCATAATAAAATGCCCACAATACCTTCAGGCAGTTGTAGCGGACAATGCCTCATCGGCAAGTGCCCGCCCGTTGGAAAAAAAGAAACTATCTTTTACTGAGACGTAGCAAAAAAGTATAGTGTATACTGTAATTACTAAATGTAATAATAATAATAATAATATAATAAAATATAAAAATAAAGTAATTACAGTCTGTACTGTACACGCTTAAACTAAACGAGCGAAATTCGATCAGTCGGAGCGATTTTTGGCCCAGTTTTCAAAAGTGGTCTTCTCCTTTAGGAGCGTTTTTCGATCACAAGAGTGAAGTATAACAATAAGCGAGTAGGGGAATTCTCCAAAAAAAAGAGGAAGCGTGGAGGGGAATTCTAAGAAAAAAGACGAAGCCAGGAGGGAATTCTCAGAAAAAAGACTACTTAAGGAGCACTTTTGCGGAAATACCGGTAGGTTTCCATGGAAACGGATCGTTCCCCAATGTATCTTTTTTTTCGCTCTTTGGGTTTAAGCGTGTAAGTGTTAAAAAATTTCCGTCAAAGTTGAAAATAGGTTTATGAATTCGGCCTATTTTATCATATTATTATGTCTCAAAATTCCAGCAGAATTGAAATAAACAGGAATAATACGTTATTTTGATAAAGATATCAATGTACCAAACTATTTCAGCCATTGCACTTAATTATCCATTCGCTTAGTGTCTGTAATGCATGTAAGAGAACTTATTTCTTCAGGAAAAGATTCTTAAGAGAGCAAAATATGTCAGATCCATGTCTCAAAACCCATCGCCGTGTAACAAGCATATCGGATCTCTAATTATCACTTTGAAAATCGATATCACTTTACGAGTATTTATTTGCACTGGAGAGCACTTAAGTGAATGGCCTGATTGAGTTTGAGTTTTATTGCAAACGTATCATCATGAGATGAAACGCTGCACCATTAGGAAGCCATTAATGAAATTAGTAATGTTGGAGACGTTTGTTGATCTCTTGTTTGTGATTTTAAACTTAAGTGACGTCGAATTTAATCTTCTGTGCATTATTGAACGAATGGTTTGGAGATGCAGTTGAAAATCATTTTAATGAAATATAATTTGAAATTTTCCTCTTGTAAAGCGGGAGATAAAATTCAATTAAATGTAGCTTCAGTTTTTAAATAATTAAAAGAATGCTAATTAAAGTTAAAAACTCGCAGGGTTTAATTTTGCAGATAGCGGATAAACTGACAAAACAGAACCTCTGTTAAACAGCTTGCAGATACTATGGTATTCTTCATGTCATGGCATCAAGTAATACAGCAACAATCTGTACATATCAAACGTTAGTGTTGATATGTACAGACATAGTGTACAGACATAGTGTTGATGTGTTGACGAAGGCGTGTGATTCAAATCCCCATTGGTTTCAAATTGTTAATATCATCTGTCTGCATACTCTCGATTATCCAAAAAAAAAAAAAAAAAAAAAAAGAGTTCTGTTTCTTGTACTTAACATCAAACTGTAGCGTATTTACACGACAAGCAAGTACACGGGGATGTGCTAAAACAATTTCAATTGTAATTGTCTGTCCTTTGTCTTTCTTTTGTTGCCATTTGAATCTAATACGGTGATGTTTCATACATGAAGCCCCACCACAGGTGCGCTGTCGATCGCGAACGTCGCCAATTTCGAAATTAAATTAGTTTGGTGAAAGAAAATACGTTTAGGCGAAAATATTGGCGATTGTACTCCTTCATGACGTAAAGAAAAGTAAAATTTTAAATAAATAACGAATTAATGGCGGAATAAGTTGGCGAAAATTTAAAAAGAGGCCAGGACAACCCCTGCTTGCCGGCAAAAACAAATTCTGTCTTACATGCTCTCTAAGAAGAGTAAATTTTAAAGATATCCATACTTCATGAAAGGGGGGAGGAAAGATGCAAGGAATAATCTCATTAATTCCTTTTTGGTCTAAATCAACATCAAATAATTCCTCCCGAAAAACAAAACTTAAAATATCTGAAAGAAGTAGAATAAATTATACCGTAGAAGATGTTGTTCTGTCTTCATCACGAAATACCAATGGTGAAAGAAGATACAGAAAAGAAAATGGCCAGGAGAATGCAAAAAGGAACGAGAATGAAGTTGAAACTTCACACTGACGATTCTTCAAGTGATGATGACATTCCCCTTCCAAGTGAGTTTAGCTGTAACTTTTTTGGTCTACCAGCTATTTAATTAAAAACATTTCAAACCAGTTTGCTTTTGATGCAAAATTTTCGAACAAGACAGAATTGAGTTATTAATTTCAGTAATTGTTGTGCCTATTTTGAGTTCATACTGAATGATGGGGAGGACAATGACAGCAAAAATTTTTGTTGTTAAAACTGCTATGTTCTATATTTTGTACCGTTTTTTAATAAAATACATATGTTCCAGCTTGTTGTATAAGGAATTTCCAAATTGTGAGAAACAAAACAAAAATAGACACACTGACTGAGGGGTTAAGTCCGAGTTTCCTTTGTGAGTTTTTGTCAGAAAATTTCAATTTTGTACATTAGGCGGATGAAGCGACACATGTTTAAAATTAATTGCAAATAACTACCATAATCAGTTACTAATTACCATAGAGAGCTCTATAAATTTGCGCTGAGAACTAAAACACGAAGAGGCATTTCATATTACCACTCTTTCTCTATTTTCTGCGCTTTTTGTGAACACATTCTTAAATAGAAAGCATTAATAATAACATCATTCATAACAGAGTACACCTGTTTCTGAATAATATCATTCAGCTATTCAAACTGATATATCAGCAGGGCATCAAAATCCGAGTTTCGAATCCAGTTTGAAGTTGGTCAGACTAACAGCTCTGTTTGCACATGTAACGGAGATGCTTGTCAGTTCCAAATATTGTAAATAGTTCCACATAGATATTTCGGCGTAGGACATACATCCACACGACTCTGAAATGCATTTACAGCAGACTTAACTCCCATAACAAATCTCGTTCCAAATTATTTTTGCTGCTACAGTTTCCTTCAGAAATCTATATTTATCAATTAAATGAAAACTTGTTTGTTTCTTTGTGGGATTATGGCCGATTAGCTACGCAGGTCGAGGGGGTGGGGTGCCCTCCGTGGGGGTCTTTCTAAGGGGTCCTATTCCGTATTTACGCTAAGTTTCGGAGGAAATCACGATAAAAACTCCGAACTGTAAGGTCGGCGGACGCGGCCTAGTTCCAAACCAGGCACCTTCCGTCTCCCAGTTCTGAGCGCTATGCGCTGTGACACTGATAGGGTAAAAAAAAAAAAAAAGAAACGAAAAGAAAAGAAAAAAGAAAAAAAAACTTTTTTGGAAAGGTGTTTCTCCAACTTGACGGTCGTGAAATTCAGACTCCGACTTTATTTATTATATAATAAAGAAATTAATCGGAAAACAAGTCTAGTTATGGGGTAGTCTAAATACTGCAATCTCTCAGAGGAAGAATTTGCGCAGACGTATATCGCAAGGCAAGCCATCTAAAAATTTAATATATCCTATCTACATTTCACGGAACAAACTCCATGAAATCTCAAGTTTTAGGTTGTTGAAATTTTCAGAAAACTGTTTCCGTTTTAACAAATTTTGAATTAGCAACATTAAAAACTCGCAAAATTTTATTTATGAGTCACATTTGTTTTAAACATAACTCAGAGTGAAAAAAAATATTGCAATGCACTTGATACATTTCAAAATATTATGAAACCGAAAGTTCGGGACAGATTTGTAACGAAAAAAATGATTGATTGTATAAAAATGCTGCTTGGATTTAGCTTTAAGAAGGGGGTGGATAAAAGGTTTTTTTTTTCCTTGTTTCGGTACATGCTTGTGATGTTAAACTGAGTTTTGTATATTTGTTTTTGCAAAGAGATATTATTCTTTGTAGCTGGCATCAAACATACATTACTTCATTCTTATCATCTTAATTTTGATTCATAAAGAAATTTTATATGATAGATAGACATGCCATTCTAGACCAATGTGATGATCCAATTTGTTATGGAAAAATTTCAAAGTTATTGTGTATACTGTGATGTACAATGAATTCCACTCCATGTTTTATATTTTAAGAAGCCCATTTTTTTAAATAATTTTACGGTATAAATCAATAATTTTGTAAGAGAAATAAAATTTTTAATTATTTTTTCATTAAAAGTAAATTCTTACTGATCTATAAAACGCGTATATAATGTCATTGGCGTTTGTATCTCAGTGTTAAATGAAATAAGTTTGAATAGTGTGTATACAGTAATACCCCGAACTTACGCGGTAGGTGGGAACGAGCTATAACCGTGTAATTCGAATTCGCGTAAGTCGAGGTACAATTTCGCATTTTTCTTCTAAATTACAGTACATACAAATCCTTTTTAACTGGGACGAAGACTGAAGAAAATTGTAATTTAGAAAAAAAAGTTTTAATAAAATATTAAATAATAGATATATATAACAAATTATATTATTAAAATCGTAAAACGAAGTCATTTTGGAAGTAAACAAAAGACAAATCGGCAAGATTTGAAAATCGCGTAACTCTGGATTCCTGTAAGTCGGAATAACGTATGTCGAGGTATTACTATACTTTAACAGACATAGAAGAACATAGGGTGTCCAAGTCAGATTTTTAAAATAAGTGTCTCATTTATTTGAGAAGAAAAACCTGAGAAAAACAGGAGTTTATTGAAAAAATAATAATCCAAACATTACGAATGATGCTGGTAGCGTTCTCCTTGTTCCTCACGGCAACTGGTAGCACGTATTATCTGGAGTAAATGCTTATTTTGTCTGACAGTTTTTTTAGTATACACTGAAAGCGTGCGTATTCTAAGACAAATCTGTAAGAGGGGTATCTGCCTGGAGGTAAGTACATAGGGAGATGACTATTTAAAAGGTTCTAACGTGTATTACAATAGGGAAAAAACCGACCAAATCTACAGACATTTAGCTCTGGCCTACCTCCGATGGTAGGCCAGACCCTGGATCTTCACACTTCAACTTCTACAATATTCATCGTCTTATCCACCCAGCCATGGCACGGCCCTTGCACTACCCTATAAGTGATGTTTGGAAATGATTAAAAACACACTTGATTGTGCTCCAATAGTCATAAAAAAATCAAGAAATGAAAAATTGAACCGTTTCAGAACGATTAGATACGACGGCGAACAAAAATAATTTTTTGTAGTAGGCTGTAGTTTAAACTAGACATCATAATCAATTTTTGCAGAGTTGTATCTGGTTGTTCGACTAAGTTATTCGTGTCCAAACTTTTGTAGAGATATTCTCCATATAATCGGCGTATAGCAGATTTATCCAGCACCTTTTCTGGATAAATCGGCTATACACGCATATTCATTCAGAGGACTTGAGATCAGGTTTTTTTAACTGGTTCTCAGCTAAAATGTTTCAATAGCAACACAAATACAGACATACTGTATATTAAAAGATAAAACAAAAATTTGAATTTACCGTAATTTGTAATTATAATTTGATGTATTCATAAAGAGGAAAGATAAATCTTGATAAACTCTTCGATTTTAAATCGCTTTCCAACACAATTGATATTTTTGCGCCAATTTGGCGATGAATCGTTGTCAAACGTGGAAACATTTTGGGGATAATCTCTAAACCGGGGTATATCACTCATAATGCAATTTTGCGAAACACTATATATAATCTTTAAATGTTTTTTTATACTGTTTTTTATGCAGAATAAGCAGCTATAATAGTTTATATACCTGTTCAGGGCTCATCCCAAGAAATAGCAACAAAACTAGTGAAAAAAGTGGCCAAATATTATTAAAAAGTGACTAAATAGTGACTAAAATCGGAATATATTACAGTTAAATTTACACAATATTTTATTAACTGTATCATGCATTAGATTAACATATGAGAGCAAGGCTATAAATACTGATTTTATTCCAAACAAAATATTGTCACTCATTTCGGGGGTGTTCTGCCCTCCAGGGATTAAATGTAGCCTAAAATGTGAATTCTATACATCAAATTATTAAAATTTGCATTTGTTCATCAAAATTAGTTAACAATAATGAGAGGCAGGAAGTTTTGAGTGTACCCATGGTTTATAAGAAAGGGTTTTATCGAATTCTCAAAAAACATTGATGCTATCGCTTACATGACTTCACTTCTGGAGACTTATTTTTGGCATGAAATTTGGCGATATTTCGCCAAAAAGTTGCGAAGCCTGGCGCAAGCTTCACTATTGGGACTTTAACGTTTGCTTCCCTGCATAGTATTATGCAACAGTATTACGCAACTGCATTTTCTATTACGCAATGAAAGCTTGCGATTGATTGGCATTTCTCTGGTCAGACTTTATAAAAAACGAAGATCTCATCCTGGAGTTCAGTTCCATTTCAACTCTTGCTGTGAATATGAAAGCTTTGAGCCTATGTGCTCAAGCCTAAGCCAAACAATCTAACGTTGCTCACGTTCTTATCTGCAAGAGACCAGAGGTTAAGAAAAAAATGAGAGGGGAATTACATGACGTAAGAGCATTTAGCGGAAGGATTTGGCTTTGATTTTGCTAAATATAGTTTGAATAAACTTTAATTATATGTTTAAAAAAGTGAGAAATGTGACCACCTGTCGAAAATAGTTACCGATAGTCAGGGGCGTAGCCAGAAATTTTTCATGGGGGGGGTTACGACTACTGCAACTCACATATATGCATATATGTGTGTGATGAGGGAGTGAAGAATATACATTTTGTATGGCAAAAAATTCCTCATGGGGGGATTATGACCCCCCTAACCCCCCCCCCTTGGCTACGCCCCTGCCGATAGTAACAACTGCTAAAAATAGTGAGAAAAGTGGCCGAGCCCTGCTTATTGAATTGCGTTTGAAATGGATCAACATCGCTACAGACTGTAACGCATTTCAACCATTTTGAATGCTCCTGTAGAAGAATTATAAAATATGCAAACACTATTTTCGATAGAGAGCTATATTTTGTAATTTTCCGTAACATATATCCAGCTTGTTTTGTTTGAAGTAGCCGAATATCGCAAACATATGGTTTGAAGAATTACATAGCGTGTAATATATTGGAATTCTTTTGGATGCTCCTGTAAAAGAACTGTGAATGCTACACACACAATTTTAAATAAGGTACATGGTACAGTATATAGAAATATCATGTATATGTTGTATAGTCATCTACACAGGTACTTACGGCAATTAGAGCACGAACGGACGGAAAAACATTCAGACCGAAATCATAAACATTTTTAATCTTTTTGAAAATGTTAAGAAGAAACAATAAACTTATCAATGCCAATAACATTTGTTTTAAAACAAATCCCGACATGATGTACATTTTATTTTTCAGCATGTAAAACTTTCTCTAATTACATTTATTATTTTCATAGTTTTCCTTTTTACCATAGCTACAATAATTATAAATAATTAATTCTAACTTATGAAAACGGCTCTTTACATTATTAAAATTTATGTCGAGTTTTCGATAGAAAATTAATATTTCCAGTTAAGAATTTATTTATATTCAAATTAATGCATCAAAACGCAGTAAACAATCCCTGCAATCAATCAGCTGAGTGCTCAAGTATAACAATTACTCTTTATTTCACAACACTGCCGGCTATGTATATGCAAAGTGAAAGCAAAATTCTAATTTTCAGTATATTAAGATTTATTGCCTAATAAACAGGAAAACAGAAACGTATTTAATGGAAAATTTCAAATTACAAGAATATTGTAATTAAAATCGATGCGCCAGATTCTGTGAGCTTATTTTCCATTACAGAAGTGTAGCTTAAGCTTTTAAGTTAATCATACATATGGATAAAATCTGATTTTTTCTTACATTTACTGCTTCTTTAAAACACAAACTATATTCAATAATATTGTCCATGTGATGGTCTAATAGTCCCATATTGGAATGGTTTTTAGAAAGTTAGAGATAATTAATCAAGCTACATTTAGTAAATTCCTTTTGTTGAATTTTTTTAAGTTACATTATGGAAATTCGGATTAAATGGCCAGTAAAAAAATGGTATTGTAAACAACTTTCTACTGCAATTCAGGAACAATAGAAATAAAACTAGTTAAGTTAGATAACTAGTACTAACACATAAAAAAGGAAATAAATTAATAAAATAAAATTATCCTAAGACGCACGAAATCCAATACATTACTTTTTGCTAATATTATTGTTATTATTATTATTATCATTGCCATTAGTATCACTATTGTTGTTGTTGTTCTTGTTAAAATAATTAATTTTTTTCCTTTCAACTATTTGAAAAGCTCAAAAAAGAAATAACAATATCGATCTCTCTAATCGATTAATACTTTTCCAGCATTAATCCTCATTATAAATTAACACCTATTTTACCTGCATTACATTTTATACAAGCTATCCTAATAATGTGACAAACTACACGGAAAAATAAATTTAACTATAAACATACTAAAATCACACATTTTCAAATCTCATTGATAATAAATAGGAGATCCTGGGAGGCTTTTTTTTTTTGTTTATTTCGAGTTTCTTTATTTTTGTTTTATTCTTCATAATCATATAGATGAATTAGATTAGCGTCGATTAAACATGGAAAACTTTAAGAGTTTTTAAAGTTAAGATAATATCCTAGTGAGTATACCCTAAGAACAGTTCAGAAAATTATAACTTCACTTAAAATCTTGTAATTGTCAAACATCTGTGTACTGATAAAGAAAAAGGCAATCAAAAATTTATGTTAAAAGCAATTAAATTAAGTATTGAGGGCATCTAACTTGAATTAAATTAAATAACTTTAATTTATACAAAAATTTCGGTACTGATTATTTAGATTGACAACAGAAGTCAGGAACCCAACTATGAGATTAAAATATGATATTGTGAAATAAATAATAATTTAATAATAATAATATTGAAATTATATATAAATTCACTTATCAAAAGAAATAATTTTAAATTTGAATAGCTTTAAATTTGAATAAAATTTTTATTTAGATTATTTCTTTTGAAAGTACGGACTAAAAGCACATTTCATGTATCAATTTTTCAAGATATAAGTACTATTTGTTTACATTCTAAAATTTGTGAGAAGTACATGATTTGAATATTGTTGTTGTTTCCGAGAAAAATAATTACTTTTAGGGTAAAGAAACAATAAAATACCACAACTTTTTCAACAGTAAAAAAAGAAAGAAAGAAAACACGTTTTGATCTATGATTTGATATTTTCGAATGTCACAAATAAATCGCAGTTTTACTTTTACGACAGTGTTTACTTTTACTCCAAACGCCATAACTCTGGAAGTCAGGTAACCTAAATTGCCGTTGTCATTCTCGGAGACAACATGAAACTTATATTGGTTAGACCATATGGTAACCTTTGTACTTGAAACTTTGAATATTATTCTCCCCTGCTACACTTTGAAATAACAGAGTTAATTCATGGATTTAATATTCGGTGAAAATAGCTATAGATGTGAGAATGAAAAGTAAAACATTTTAATCATATATTTTACTGCAATAAAACAACGGCATATAATAATTTTGACAACAACATTTGTCCGACCGAAAATTCACTTAGATGTTACGATCAGGACTATCGATAAGACTATTTATAAGGAACATTTTTTAGGTCCTTAAATTGTCAAACTAAATAACAGTTTTTATACCAACTTATTTAAAAGCAATAAGAATTTGTTGTTTCCAATTTATTAGCACATTAAATAAAAATTTTGCCAATTGATTTGGGCATTTTTGCAAAGTAAATCAGGAATACAAAGATATATATGGTGGCAGTGGCGTAGACAAGAGGGGGGATAGGGGGTCACCCCCATGAGGAATTTTTTGCCATACAAAATGTTCTTCACTCCCTTATCACACACATGAATGTATATATGTGAGTTGCCTCCCCCACCCTCCCCCTCATGAAAATTTTCTGGCTACGCCACTGTATGGAGGGTTTTGTTTAAAAATTTTGAAATTAAGTTTGTAATTTTGCCAAAGCTAGTAGTTTTTGGTTAATAGATAAGAAAGATTTACAAGTTTTCCAACTAGTTTTATGTCTTTCTATTCTACCACAATTAAATAACATGGTATCGTTTTTATTAAAAACAGAAAAGCTTAATGTTGGAATTTTGTAAGTGTACCGGAATATGCGAATGTTAGGGAAAGGGGAGAACCTCCTCCCCTAGCAAAGCCCTACTAATAGGCATCATTACATATCATCGGGACATCCGGGAAGCTTAAAATAAAATAAAATAGACGGAGTTCGATTTAAAAATGTCTGAAAAACAACTCTGAATGAAATATAGGCTTTTTCATTTCGTGTAATTACTAGCGTGAAGAAAATCAATCGAGCCTCACATCTTTAAATAATAATCATAAGCTGAGGCGCGAGAAAGTATTAACGGCAAAAACAAGTTAAATTTGCTGTTGTTCAGCTCTTTGTGGACGCGAAAACAAAGGCTTTGGAGAGAAAAAAAAATCAATAGACTATGATCCTGGTACAAAAGAAAAGCATTGGAATGGAATTTCTACCCAATTTGATCTGGCGGGAGCGAACATTAAATAAAGGGATGATGTTCCCATCCGATACAAGGAAAACGGAAAGAAATGCCCAAGGAAGTGACGTGAGTGTTTTATTTGCCATGTGATTAGAAACGAAAAACGCAATAGATAATGGGTAATGTTAAATTGCTGTCATGCATAGGTAAATAGAACAAAGCAAAAGGAATTCTTCCTTTTTATTCATTACGATTTCGGCGGAGCCTTGTAGATTATCAAATTAGCTTTTGTTTAGAAAAAGAGTTTAATATGTTTGTTCAATAAAAAGTACCGGTTTCGTTATCTTTTCTTTCTAAATTCTGAAAGATAAAGGAGTCCAACGAAGTACTGATGAAATCGAGTTCGAATTGTCTACGTAACATTTTTAACGTCGTAGATCTTTGAATATCCTTCAGTAGCCGTCAGTTTTCACTTAACTATTAATTAATGCAATAATATAGGTGCCAAAAATTCCATTTTTAAAATACTTTCTAATCATTTGATATGACAAATTTTATATTTCTTGTTTATGCTATCCAGTGCTCTTTTCTAATTAATCAGAGTAAAATAAATCATTACCTAACATATTTTTCATGGTTTTTTATTTAGCCCTTACAACGTCCCGTATTTGTACTAGGCAATTATGGAAACACTAGTTAGATTCAAACAAAAATTATAAATTCATTTGCTTAGCACAGTGGAAACCTCCAATCTCGAAACTCGTGGGAAAGGAAAAAAAATTCAAGAGGCTTTGAGTTTAGAGTCTTTAAATGCTGTCAGTTAAAATCATTTTATTTGCTTTTGCTGTTGTAAATTACAGCAGAATGATTGCAGATATATTTTACATGCATCCAAAACACTTTTAAAAATATAAATATGTATCTTTAACAATTAAAAATAGTCTTTCAATGACTACTGATGTCTAAATTCCTTTGTTTCTGCTAGGTTTATAAGGTTACCAAGATCTGTGAATCCTTTACAGCAAAATTTATCTGAGAAAGGAAAGTTCAGAGCTATACGGCCTTAAAATAATAAAATCTTCGTAAAATAACACCATAAACTTTACTTGAACTGGTATTCAGCTGTTTCGAGCAAAAAATTTTGCTCTTCCTCAGCATCAATCACATGAAGTCACCTGAAGTCCTGATTTCAGGTTACTGTCACTGAGGAAGAGCAAAAAGTTTTTTCTCGAAACAGCTGTATGCCCGTTCAAGTAGCTTTTATGTTTTTTTTTCAGTTTTTATTATTTTACGTTCCAAACACAAGTTATTTTGAGTCATTTTTTATCCGGTCTTCTCTGCTTCTTTAGTTTTATCTTTCGACGCAACTTTTGTTGAAGAAAGTTGCTCTTTAAGCACTGATTTTTGTAATTTACACTAACTAAAATTCGAGATATAAAGGTTTTGAAATAATTTTTTTCGAGATAAACATGGAAAATACATTCAATTTTGGTTGTAAATGTAGGGAATTTTAGAAATTTCGAGATATAAAGGTTTTTGAGCTACAGGTTCGAGATAGAAGGTTAATTTTTAGGGCCGCTCATGTGGTGTAATGGCGAACGAACCACTTTTTTGCACTTTGGGCCCAGGTTCGATTCCCGGCTTTGGTCGTCCTTTCATGGGGGTAAGTTTGGCCGGCTACTAGGAACCCCCAATTAATAATTAATTAAAGTAGTAAAGGAGTAAAATTAGGGGAGTAAAATTACCAATAAAAGAGTAAAGGCCCATTAAAGGAGTAAAATTACCAATACTTCGGGCCTCTGTAGTGGAAACGACTGTTCAAAGTGCCCAAAATAAAAATAAAAAACATTAAAAGATTAATTATGTTACAATGGTGCAAATGTTTTACACATTTTCTTAAATTTAATGTCACTGATCTACACAACTTAACATAATACAGATTAGCTATGTACAGCTGCGGGAAAAAGGCCCACTTGAACTTTTTTCGGCTGTCGTTCGTCTCACAACACAGATACGTATCGTTTACGATTGACGTACACTTTAATTTTCTATGCATAAAAATTGCATAAGGGGCCATCTACATATTAAAATTCGCACCAACTTTTGTTAACAACCCCTAGATTTCACTTCATAGTTCAAAAATTTAGCTCATTTTAACCCCGGATACCCATTTTCAATAAATTTGAACTGAAAATGTGTGAGTTATGAGCTTCTAAAATCCCCCTCCCCATATGTTCAAATATTTTTTCATACTTCAATTCATATCTCAATATTGATAATAAGGAGCTGATTTTTATTCGTACTATTAGAACTAAATGACCCAAACATAATAATTTAATGCTATTATGGTTTTTAATAAAATATTAATATGAATTATGAATTATTAATTTAATATTTAAAAAATTATATATAGCGACCTAGCCAAATTTCGATGGAAATAGGTGTAGAAAGTAATATTACATGGCTGTGCAAAATTTCAAATTTTTACACTCATTAGTTTAATTTATATTAAATAAAATGTGTTGTTTTCATGAGTTAAGGGACCATATATAAATTTATTAAGTGACAATCTATTGAATATTGCTTAAAATAAACGTAAATTAAATTTCTTTTGTGCAAAAACACAGTAAAAGATAGCGGCATTAGAAAATATCAAATTTTGATGCAAATAAATTAGAGGTTTTTACAGTCTGATGGTGATTCTATAAAGCGTCTATTGTGGCGTCCGCTACCATATTCCTCCAAATAAAATATTTTACAGGTATTGAATTAGATGCAGTAGATGTATGTCTTCTAATACAACATCGTATTTCTGAAAAACTAACATCCTCAACATTCCAGGCATGAAGTTGACCTTTTTTTAATTTTGGAAACATTAGGTCTTTGGACTTCCCCATACTTTATCAAACATTCAAAAAAGCATTCAAAATCACGTTTTTCTGTCTAAATTTTCATCTGAATATAAATTTAAATTCCGCCAAAAGTCTTATAAAAATATTGCACTTTTCAGACGATAATATTAAATGAAGAAAGTGAAATAACAAACACAGTGATAATATTGGGTCGCCAAAAAAGTAATTGCGTTTTTTACATGGAATTCAAACAAATAAATTTTTAGTAATGAAACCATTATTCTAGTTCGATCGTAGCTGGGTAACATTCATTCTTGTAGTCAGAAGAGCAGAGAGCAGCCTCTCACTCCTGCCAATATTTCACCTGTCTAAGAGAACCATCAAGGGAAATACTCAATAACAATTTCAAAATTAGAAATATTTTCAAAATCGTGAGCAGTCGTTTTGCATTTTTCCTTTAATTCATGTGTACGAAGCAAGGAAGTTATGAACTCACGGGTCATTTGGACCATTGACTAAATATTCTAATTTCTACCCTTATCTCAGTACAAAAACCTTAAGAGAGATGGAAACAATATTTTTATAGATAATAATATTTATTTCTTTTAACTCTCGCGAGCGAAATTAATAAAAGGCGAAAACTTCGGAACCTACAAATAGCGTTTTTCAATTTGCGGAAAGTCCCTTAAAAACGTGCAAAAATTAATTCGCAATATCTCCGGAAATTATCGTGGAAAATCGGTGAAAATTTATATTTAGGGTAATTTGAAGGTTTTCTTTCGTTTAATAAAGTCAAAATACAACGTTGCCATTGAGAAAAACGAAGTTGATACAGAATTAAATATGAAGACGGTCCCTTGTGCAAATTAATTTAATAGCAAATTAAAGTAAGCGTTATTTGCAAACAAATGGTATATATAACTTTGCTGTACGACGAACAACGGAAAAATAAAGAGCAAGTGGACCTTTTGTTCCCCGCAGCTGTATGTACGTTTAGAAAGATATAAAAGCTATGACAATTTAAGAATAGAATATTTGTTCAGCTACATTAAAGCAAAAAATCTGATACTTTGCTGGTTGTTTGTAAATAATCTGCTCTAGAAGGGAAAACGTTATCACTTTTTTTTTTTAAACGTAACGTTAGTTTTAAAAATTAACAAATTTTACTTTAGTTTAAAAAATTAGGAAGTTTTTGCATAGCAGTTTCACTCACGCTAACGCTAACGTCAAATGACATTGGACAGTACAGCGCATGCGCACGAATAAATTCCGAAACCTGATTGGTCAAAGTACTCCATATAGCGGTTGGCGTTTGCGTTAACGTAGGATGAAACGGTACGCAAAAACTCCCTAATAACAATGTTTACTTTAGTTTTAAAAATTAACAAAGTATAGCAACATTATCTTGACACGTTCGCTGCATTTGTTTTAATTTGTGTTATTTGAATTACGATTTTAAGCGTGCCAACTCTAGTACAGTAGTTTTGGTGAGAAATATATCAGTTTCAGATTAAATCATGGTTACCCCCACATTGTTGTGTGTTATCAGTCATGCCTTGTAGCCTCGTTCGTTCTATCTTCAAAGTTTGCAAATGATATTTTGGAAGTACCCCACTGAAAAAATATATTCTAAATGGTTTTATGAATAATATGGCCCATTAAATAATGTACAGACAAATTATCTGACAACAAGAAATAACAGGTATAAAAGGTCAAATTAAATAGATTTTGTAATGGAATGCTTGTATCTAAATGACGCATTGAGGCAAAGAAAGTGCTGCTAAAATAGTTGCTAGAAAATGTCGGTGTCTCACAGACTTTTACCGCTTGGATTTTGAGTAACATTCGGACCTCGCAAAAGTGACCACTTCCAAGCTATGCAATATGTTAGACATCCATAATAATCTCCATGGAAAAATACCACATTCGAATTAAGAAAGATTCGGAATTAATGTTTGGGCTGATATTACTGCTATTATCAGCAATCACATGGTTTTTATGCACACCAATTTATTCATTTTAAACACAGGTAATGTTATGCGTCACCGTTTCATTTCAGCTTGTAAAATTTCAACTACAAAATTCATGTGATCGATCGAGTACTTTATCAATTCATGCTGCTGAAAATGTATCCAAAAATGACTTGTCCTACAACTTTTATTAGCTTCGACCTCAACAACGCCTTCTACTACTTCAACACGCCATTTTCAAACGCACGTTCCACGATATATTTGTTTATTTCCGTCCACTTCACCATACTTTTCATTTTCGACAAATATTTTCTGGTGCTTGGACTCAGTAATAAAGTATTAGGGAAAGTGGACGATATTTCTGCATGTACAGGCTTTCTGCAAATGGCATTTGGGAAAAAAAAGAAATGTACCATTTTTGCCGGCTATACACACACACATATATATATATACTTTTTTTGTAACCAGCAGATAGAATGGTGTCAGATGTTTGTCTTGGTATTATTCAAAACGACATTTTCAGTAGAACTCAAAAGTTTTCAGAAGAGTAACATGCATCCAAAATAAATCAATCATATGAATTCCATAAACTGAAAAATAAATACGTAATAAAAGCACATATTTGTTCTGTAATAGGTAATTTCTTTGTTTTTAAAGTCGATCGAAAAAGTTATAACACTATATTTATTTAAAAAAAAATACTGATAGTGAAATAATAATTAAAGTAATATTTTGAAAACACACATCGACATAATATGTGTAGAAACACTTCATTATAATAAGACTATATATTCTATCCAGAAACCGGTAATGTTGTTTACACATGCACCGAAATAATATCGCTCTAATGTATATTTACAGCTCCTGTGATATCAACCTCTAAATCCGTTTAGCCTGTTGCTAAGCAACTTTCATATGAGTAGCTGAATGTTCGATGAACCTGTTAGTTCATAAAAGTGGAAATACGACATATAATCTAAACTTCAAAAAATATTATTAATAACTATATATTCTGTAAGATATTTTATTTTCTTAAGTAATTGAGCCGTATGTATTTTAATCATTCTCAAATGGACAGTTTTTCATATATTATGAGGAAAGATTTTCGAAATTAATGCTTTAAATCTGATATTCATTCTTTCGTTGCAAATTCTTTAATTAAGAAACGAATTTTTAATTGTACCCTAAAGCTCATTAAGGGACAATTAAAAGTCTGGTAAATTAGTAAAGTAATTTTTTTTTTGAATGCTCATTTTTTTAAAGGTTTTTTAGATATTCAAAATCTCTCTCTTGTCGTGATATAACTTTATATTTTCATTCTATAAGCTAACAAAAAAAAGGAAAACAAGTTCTGTAAGAAATTTATTATTAATACTATGTAAGTAACATTCACAATACATAATATGACTTTTACCCCATGCCCCATAGGCGCAGAAAGTAAAGGAAACCCCGCTGACATGCATTTAATGATCACGTACATTATAGTCTAAGAGCCAGCGACCGCCAGACCTTCGTCATAGTATAAAAGCTGAAACTTTCTCTGCGCATACCCCCCAACAGAGGTAGGAACAATCGGCCACTATAAAGTTTGGATGATCGTGGCTTTGGCAGGTAACCGGTGGCAAAGGTGTAGAAAATTGCCGAAAATTTCGTCTTTTCATAAAGCTTCATTTTTTTATATGTTCTTCTTCGCAGTACTAGAAATCACTTTATCCCTTGCCAGACATTTTTCCATCGTGGCAAACCCCCGCCAGACAACCTCAAAGTCATGAAAAACTGTTGTGTTCGTAAACTCCCGCGACGAAGTACGCCAAGCTGTCACAAAGTGCCAAACACATTTTATACTGCTACTTCTGAACTTTCTTGCGCGCGAACTTTCTTGCAGCGCGCTCGTAATAGAATTACGTTTTTCAAGACTTTGAGGCTGTCTGGCGGGGGTTTGCCACGATGGAAAAGTGTCTGGCAAGGGATAAAGTGATTTCTAGTACTGCGAAGAAGAGCCTATAAAAAAATGAAGCTTTATGAAATGACGAAATTTTCGGCAATTTTCTACACCTTTGCCACCTGTTACCTGCCAAAGCCACGATCGTCCAAACTTTATAGTGGCCGATTGTTCCTACCTCTGTTGGGGGGTGTGCGCATAGAAAGTTTCAGCTTTTATACTATGACGAAGGTCTGGCGGTCGCTGGCTCTTGCTCTATTAGCAACACTCATTTAACAAACTTCCGTTTCACTTGAACACTTTTTAGATCCCAGAAATTTTCTTGCCTATCGATAAAAGCGGATATTTGAGCTACGCTCCATAACTGTGGACGCCAGAAAATTCAATTCTAGCTCCTGAAAATCCACTAACCTGCTTTTTCCTTTTTCTTTTCCCCAGTAACTTTAGGTGGAGCTTTCAAGGAATAACAGCTAAACCGAAACATGCCGGGAGTGAAACCTTGTTTAGAGCTGATAGGGGACTGACACCCATTTTCTGCTGCAACACACGACTTAAGCACACTTAATTGCACTACTCTGAATCTCAGGTTCACTGCAATGCATACCCGAACAGCGCAGACTCGTGCTACAGGCGATTTGCCTTACGCGAATTGGATACTAAGCGATTTTCTCACAAATAACGCTGAGAACTCACGCGAATTCCTTGCCCGCAGCACGCGATTTTTCGCTAGCAGTAAGAAGCCCGGCAGAAGCGCGGGGAACATAATTATTCTGTATAGTATAGTACAGTTGTAACTATTATTACAGTACTGGGCCATACTTTAATAATAATTTTTATTATTACAGTACAGTGCACGCTTAATTCAAATTAGTGAAAATAACAATCAAAGAGGGAGTGAAAGGAAAAAATGCCGGTTTCGACCTTTTTACATCGAAACCCACAGTATTAACACAAAAACGCACTTCAAGTACTCTTTTTACCAAACTACTTACTGATAACGTTCGCCCCGAATATTTCGCTCCGCTCAGTGATCGAAAAACGCTAAAGGAGAAGTGCACTTTCAAGGACGGGAATGATCGAAAATTCGCTCCGACTGATCGAATTTCCCTGTTTGAATTAAGCGTGTACAGTAATAATTAGTATTGTTCAGTACAGTATTATTCGTACTGCATGCTGTACGCACAATACTGTACTTTATGTCTCTCTCACCTATTGATCATAAATTTTGTGCATTTACAATACTGTGCAGTTACGTGTAGTATTATGATGAATAACACTGTTTTTGAAATAACACTTTTAATTTAGTACTTTATGTGGGAAATGGTAATAATGTAGTTTGTGAATGGCGTAAAACAGTTCGAGGGGTGCTTATAAGTGTCTAAAATAATTGTATATGTTTTACAAAAGGTCGTATATACACCCCATTTCACGGCTCTCCTGTAAAGCTGCTGTATTTTAAATGACTTGTATATACAGTCGAACCTCGATTTAACGTACTTTGATTTAACGAATTCTCCGATTTAACGAATATTTTTTTCGTCCCGACAAAAAGGGTGTTAAAATGCTCTGATTTAACGAATTTTCTGCTTTGATTTAACGAACAACAATCGCTGAAATAAAATTCGCACATAAAGCTAAAACTTTGAATTTTTCGAAAGCAAAATTTTTATCTTTCACACGCTAATCCAAGTGTGTAATAAAATAATTTTTTTCTCATTTCTCCAAACGAAGCAAGTGCCTACGAAGACAGTGATACTGAAACAGCAATTTACAATTACGCCGTGGATACGATGATCAAATGCCTGAATGGGAAGATTTTTCTAGTAATGGAAATTTTACAGGATATGTGTCTTGCAATGTACAGCTAAGTACCTGCGATAGTGAACAGAAAGAGAATGAAGATTCTGAAAGCAGCGAAGAAATGACGAAGAAACGGAAATTGAATTAAAAAAGGTGATATTCCAAGAAGCAGTTTGCAGCTTGAATGCTTTCAAAAAATTTATTTTATCTCACGAGATTGATGCTGTTGGTCTTACGAAGTTGGAAAATATCGACAAAGAACTTTGGAAAGTCAAAACAAAGCACTATCAAGGATTTCTTTCCAAAGTGCCAATAACTATGTATGTATTATGTATTAAATTTTCAGAGCAAGTAACATTAAAGAATTTAGATAATTTTAAAGTTGATCGCCTAACGTATAAGTTTTAAGCTCGTAGTAAATAATAATCATTCTTTTTTCATATCTATATCTAAGGGTATTTTACATTGATATTTTTATACCATTTTACAAAAATTGATATTCGATTTAACGAATTACTTCGATTTAACGAACGGATTTGTGGGTCCCAAATAATTCGTTAAATCGAGGTTCGACTGTATAACAGTTGAACTAACAAGATTGCCTCTATTTTTGTTGTAAATCCGAAGAAAGCTGGCTAAAGAAAGCCAAAAATTGGACATTTGCTTAGAAAAAGAACGTTTCTTGGCACGACAGGTTTTGATTTCTTTTGTTCATCACTATTTCCAACAATAAAATATCACTTGGCTAGAATTATCAGTGTTAGGTTTGAAAATCAAAATTTCTAATTTCGAGTACCATTTTCTGCCCTCTTTTCTCTTCCCTATCTTCCTCACTGTTCATTTGTGACAGAAAGTGGGAATATATCTCAATGGTCCGAAGCATTGGCCCCACTATATCATCACAGGAAATAAAGTACACAATTTTGTTTGCATGTGCCAATATTCTCTTTTTCCGGTTTCAAAAAGTTGAAGCTCTCATGCCGAAAGTAAACATGCTGTTATCTAAGTCAAAGATGCTTCAAAAGAATAATAAAATTGAATGCAGAGTGTTTTTAATGCAATACTTTTACAAGTGGGCATGATATTAATGTGCTGAGTTTCGTAATGTAAAATTTACTTTGTATACTCATAGTAAATTATGGTAAGTAATTTTTATAATTCACTGAAGTTCAATTTATGCATTAAATGCTAAAAAGAGACACTTTTAATTATAAATTAATGCACAGGGTGTTTATAATTAAACTTTCCCTATAACCAAGGTTCTACAGCTAAAATGGTGACAGGATTGTAACCAAATTTGGTATACATATAAATGCGATGCATTCAAGAAATTTCGATAAAAGAATGTCTACTGCGTATCGTTTTGCATAAAAACTGCAAAAAGAAATGGTTAGTTTGAAGTTACAAAAAATTTCAACAGTTATTCAATAATTTTAAAACATTTTTCAACTAATTCTGTTCATCTTATAAACTGAATTCACCCTTCAAAGCGCCAGCTAGTGCCCATTTTTTGAACTATTTTTTTTTTAATTTCCTACACCGCATCAGATTTACAGTAAATGCGAGTATGCGAAAGTATGCGAAATTTGGTGGCAATCGGCTCAACCTTTTCAACTGCAGAATTCTGCAGGGGAAGTTTAATTATAGCCACACTGTATGATTCCTATAGCACGAAAATAAATGTTTAGAATATCGAAACTAGTATAGTATCTGCGCTTTAGTACTTAAATGACATAGTCCATAGGCGAAACTTACTAAGAGCAAGAAGGGGCAATTTCACTCCCCTTACTAAGGGCAAGAAGGGGAAATGTCGCCTTCCTCTCCTCCTAAGTTACATACCAATTTACGATGACATATTCGTTATGCATTCTTAAACACTAAAAAATTACAACTACAACATATTCTTAAACTACACTGCTGGCCACCCAAATTGCAACACCAAGAAAAACAAGAGATATCACAACAAAATTTATTGTGTAGATAACATGTTGACCAAGTAACAAATGATTAAATTTACAGCATTCTATGAAGCGTGGTTCCTGCCAAAATCAGTACCCAGAGTAGCCGCCGTTGTTGGAGATCACAGCTGCCACACGCCTCGGCATTGATTCAAAGAGACTTTGAATGTGTTCTTGGGGTACAGCAGACCAAGCAGCTTCCACACGTTGCCAAAGTTGATCTGGTGTGACAGCTGGGGATGAACTCTGGGTCAGTCGTTGAGCAACCATGGACCACATGTTTTCTATCGGCGAAAGATCCGGAGAGCGCGCCGGCCAGGGAAGCAATTCAATCTGGTGATTGACGAAGAACCCTTGGACAATGCGTGCCACGTGTGGCCGTGCATTATCCTGCTGAAATATGGCTGTTGGCAAGCCCTGAAGGTAAGAAAGGACAACTGGCTCCAACACCTCGGAGATGTAGCGCTGGCTGGTTAAAGTACCGGCAATGCGTACTAGAGGAGTGCGAGAGAGATATCCGATACCGCCCCATACCATAATACCCGGTGCAGGACCAGTGTGACGGTGCATAATGCAGCTGTTCAGCATCCTCTCTCCACGGTGTCTCCAGACTCGAATCCGACCGTCGTGGTGTTGCATACAGAAGCGTGACTCGTCAGTAAAGAGAATTTCATTCCATTCTGTCGTCCACATCCTTCTTTCATCGCACCATTGGCGGCGGAGACGTCTGTGGTTCCGCGTCAGAGGTAGACAAAGCAACGGACGTCTTGCGGACAGACCATTCTGCTGTAAACGACGTCGAATGGTACGCGCAGACACTGGATGATGCGTTACAGACTGAATCTGCTGTGATATGGTTCGTGATGTGACTGAGCGGTCCGTCACTGCCATGCGTACAATCTGCCTGTCATCACGTGACGTGGTGCACTGAGGTCGATGCGGTCGATCACGTCTGTCCGTCGTACCCTCCTGCACCCAACGATCACATATCCGCATCACAGTTGTTTGGTTTCGTCCAATACGACGACCGATTTCCCTGAAAGATAACCCACAATCTCGGTATGCCACTATCCTTCCTCTGTCAAACTCGGATACTTGATCAAAAGATGATCGTTGTTTCCTACGAGGCATAATTTATCGTTTTTTTGAAAAAAAAGCAAGAAAAACACAATTGCTGTACTTGAAACCGTCGAAATCTCCAAGCCTTAAATAGCGCTTTGAGGTGGCGCCACAGGCGCGCTTGATGTGCGTCTGCGCTGAAATTCTAATCATTTGCATATCTCACCTCAGCTAATGCATGTTGTAAATTTCATATTATTTGCATGCTTCCTTCAGGGTGTTGCATTTACGATGGCCAGCAGTGTAGTAGCATATGTGTTTCAAAAACTTTACACCGTGTTGTGTTAAAATTATTTGAACTATCATAAATATTTGAAAACGTCCTACACATCCAAATCTACGTCTGTAATCTGCATCATGCATGTACGCCTTATCATGAAGATTGCAATTCCAAACCAGACTCGTTCCAAAGCGAATGGCTCTATAATTTTGACATCACAATGTACATTATACACATTGCGCATTACACGGTGTTTTAATTATATACGAAGTAATTTGACGGAGAGAAACATAGCAATATTAGATGTTCAAATTAGATTACATATTACCAACGGAATTGTAATTATAGTTTTGCCGTTGGCTGTATTACTTTATTCCACATAATTCATATGCTTCGGAACAGTGAAGCACGTTTTAAAATTTTAAATACATCTATTTAGTAGATTTATCTCGATTTACTTCATAATGACATATATAATATTATAAATATTCAATATAGGAACTTATTTAAAATTCAATTAATATATATATTTATAATCTAAATTAATAATAACATTTATAGTTATTATAATGGAATTTTAAACAAAGGTGATAGGAAATTTTATAGGTTTTAGATTCTAATCTTAAAGTATATTTAAATTAAATAATTAAAAACGCAATTATGCATCGCTTTTAAAAATGTTACTAATCTTATTTATTTAACCTAAGTTAAAAAGTAAATTCTCAAGATGATGTAGTGTAAAAAATGTTACTGATGGTAAAATAGATAACTGATATCATTAGTACAAAGAACCAAAGCATGAAGGTTTAGCAACTACTCGGTTTAATCAGTTGAAACAAAGTATGAGGTATAGTTATTTAACGGATTGCAATCAGCACTGCTTTGTTATCACACTCTTTCTGCTGAACTTCCAGAAATATGCCCCTGAGTCTCTAGACCAGCGGTTCCCAACCTTTTAACATTGTGCCCCTCCCCTCACACTCCTCAGCATAAATACTGTTTTTCATTCTTCAAGAATAACAATTAAGTCACCTTTTCTGCAAAATAATGTTAGCGATAAAGTTTGAATAAACATTTTAATCGAAAATAATATGTCTTGGAGTAAAAATGAGAATATATACAATGATTTTTCAAAGCATTCATTATTTGGTTTTTGCTTGTTTTTATCGAGCCCCTCCCCTCTTCAGCCCCTGCCCCTCCCCCCTTCTCAAGGAGGGAGTGCCCCGACGGTTGGGAACCACTGCTCTGGGCAAGCGTTATCTTGCAAATATATATTATCAGTAATGGAATTTCGCTGATTTTCTGAAGAATTTATTACAGTAAGTACATGCACACCAAATAATGAAAAAAAGTTGAGACAAGAACTTAATTTTTTTTTCTTTTTCTTTTTCGTGTTGCAATTTATTATATATTTTGAAAAAATACCTTACAAATTATACCATGATTTTTTTTCATTGAAATTTTTTTTAACTATTTACAACAACGGACTCAGGGACAGTAAAGCTGCCTCGGGCGTGGTTTGATTCAGACACATCGATTATTACATTTGATGTCAAACGGTTGAGGCATCTAAAACTTAATAAATGGTGTCAGTCCTCTATTACATCGACAGCTGAGTTTGAAAAAATAAGTGCAAGGTAAGTTAATTAAATTTAATCAGTTTTAGTGCTTAAAGTAATGAGGTTAAAACCTTTAGTTAATTCAATAACAGAAGCGATTTAACACATCTTAAGCCTGTAATATGCAATAATAACGCGTATTATTGCCGCTTATTTTGTAAATACTTTTATATGTTTTGCTCGTGTTATTTTGTTCTTGCAGCGCAATTTTACAAATGCCATAGTGTGGTATTGATTCGGTCAAAAGGTGTGCAGTCTCAGCCCCACGGCTCCAATCCGAAAGATGAAGACAAAACAGCATTTGTACTGAAATCCAAAGTTTATTTGAAGACATGCATGTGTATTATAACATACATTCGGAATGAGGACTTAGCCCATATATTGGTAATTTGAAAGTGTCAAAGGAAATGGTAAAATTATTTTTTTTAATTTAAAACCACTTTTAATTTAAGCTATTTATTATTTATGTCGAAAAGTACGGCTGTATGAAGACAAAGAGTACAAAGTAAATTGTTTAAGATTCAATCACAAAATTATTGGACCTTTCGTTTTTCAAGACCCACAAGACATTTCAGAAGTTTCAGAAATTTAAAAACTGTTAAAAGTTTGGCAAGACCAAGAGTATTATGTTGTATAAAAAAGAAAAATTCATACGTTGATTTGCATGTGGGCTTCAGTCGCTTGAATATTCTTTGACTACTACTCAGTTTGAACGTTTCGCTTAATTTTTGTTTGATATAAATTTATAAATGTTTACTAAAGATATAATGAAAGTTTCGTTGAATAAAATGTTCTATTTATACAATTGATGATACTAATTTCGGACAAATTAAGTGCAAATTAAGTGTACCTAATAATTAATCAAAGCAGAATCCGTATAAAAAAGATATAAAGCAGCACCCATATAAAAATACTGTGTAAAAATATTAACGTTCATTTCATTGACAAGTTCTGTATCCCTTAAAATGTTAATTTTGTCCCAAACAGCACCACACTTGCTTTATGTTCTACAGATTTGCTGACGATTTCCTAACGTTACACAATCCTCGGTGACTTCACAGTTATTCACTTCAAAAGAATTTATCTGCTGCTCACGTTCCGGACAAAATCAAGATATATGGGAATAACTTCCTGGAAGGAAAGGGATTGACTAATGAATCTAATTTCTCCTAAGAATCTTATTCTCTTAGGGGTTGCTTCTGAAGTCAATTCCAACGTGACACAAGTACCGTTGTTTTTCTCTTAAAATATTTTTTGTCATACTAATTACACTAGTATATGTATCATTTGAGAAAATCGAAATTTAAAAGTATATGGTATCCATAATGGAAAGAGCGTGGCGAGATTGTTTATGAAAGTAATAAATGTAACGAGGGATGAACATTTTGAATTTAGTTTCTTTTATTGTAATAGCTGCTTCAGAAATGGTACATCCAAAGCTTGTGATTCTCAAGAAGAAAATTATCACGTTTTTTATTGAATGCTTTAAATATTTAGCAGCGATATTTTATATATACACAAAAGTCCTCGTGTAGAATAATTTGAAATTCAATTTCTAAATTTTTTATTATTTTTAGAAATGGTAAACACTATTGTGCAAAACTTTAATGTTCAAGTTAATAACTAACGAAAAATTACTTAGTAGGTAAATAATCATCCCCTAATATGTAAAATGCAATGTGCTTTTTTATAGTCTTATCTGTTTAAAGTTTTTATAATAGGATAACTTGATTATCACTCTACAAACATGGATAATTGAAACTGTTAAGAAAAAAGTTACATGATAGACAGAGGAAATATAGCATTACTATGAAGTTGTAGAAAATTATTTGATTATTGTCCGAAATCAACTGAATATGTATCAAAATAACGTGATTATTTTAAGCAAATAATCTGACATAATGTGTATACAAATCATAAATAATGCAATCAGGTATTTAAGCTTTTATAAATAAAAATATATTTAAAAATATGAACTCATCTGATAATTTTATCTTTATGATATACTTTCAGAATTTCAATATGTAAATAAATCTAATAGGTATCCCCGAAGTTTATAGAACAACTGTTACAGATTGAAAACTTTTAAAGAAACCATTTAACTAGAGTCTAATACAAAATCTACAGGGTGTTTCAAAAGTACATCTCAAAAAAGTAAAGGCAAATATAGAGAACATAAATAAGCAGATTTTGAGCTAGAATATGTGAGTGGAAATGCCACGTTAAAAAAGTAGCGGGCGCTATTGAGTTGATGGAAGGAAATGGATCTGCTCAAAAGATACATATGGAACGACTTCCGAGTAGCAATCTATCGAACATTCGAACGTCTTCATCTTATCACATGCTTCCATACGTGATACGGCCACTAAAAGATATCGGTCGAAATAACAACGACAAAATAAAACACTCAATAGAAACTGGTGCTTAAAAAATAAAATGATTAAAAGTTTGTAAAATAACACACATGAAAAGTACTTGTCAAAGTATATGTCACTGTGAAAGACCGAAATTGGAGAATGTCGACTTTCACCGGTGGATGTCAACACATACCAAATATGTCCGTGAAAGACGGAATATTTGATTATATTTTAGTTTATTCGTACTACCATCGGTGCATGTCGACAATAGAGATGAGTTCGGGCTCATATTTTGAAGCCCGAGCCCGAGGGCTTTTAATCCGAGCCCGCCCGAGCCCGAGCAATATTATTTAAGTCGGAGCCCGAGCCCCCGAGCCCGAAATTTCAGTTAAAGATAAAAAAAAATCCAATGACTTCATTGATAGAATACAATGAATTTTGCCGTTTGTGCAAGTTAAAGACAAATAGAGTTGCAAACTCTCAATGCACTTTCTAATTCTTTATTTATCCATATGTTTATCAACTAATGTCGGATCTCATGACTAACTAATGAATATAAGCCGCCGTTCTGAAATATCCAAAGAGCTTAACGCACCTTCTAGGCGCCAGTGCCGCTATTTTATTTTTTATAAGTACAGTCAATTCCGATTATAGTGAACCTGGATATAGTGAACCATCGGCTATAGTGAATGCAAACCATTAGTTCCAATTCACACACAGTATCTCTATCCATCATGAAGACACTTGGGTTTTAGTGAATTTCGGATATAGTGGACGAAATTGGATGGTCCCCAGAGGTTCACTATAACCGGAGTTGACTGTACTTTTATTTTCCTCATGAATCACTTTTTAAAATCTGTTTCAAATAGTATGTTCAATAAAGGAGAAATTTTTCACGAGCCCGAGCCCGAACGCAATTGTGAATTGCAGAGCCCGAGCCCGGTTCGGGCCCGGGCTCGGGCTCGGGCTTTCGGGCTCGGGATGAGCCCGTCTCATCTCTAGTCGACAACCACATATATGCTGGCGGAGGTCGAAAAGAGAAGCCGAAGTCAACAGAAAAGCAAAAACGTAGCAAAAATATTTTTATTCTGTTAGGGGAGATTATTTCCCCATGAATCTAATGGTTGGCCATGGTTATAGAAGAAAAGTCCACTACGGTATAAATGAAAAGTTCTTTGTCGAAACGTAAAACTAAAATCTTAATGCTTAACATTTATTTAATTACATATTCCATCATTATTAAGAAGGCAAATAATATCGAGCATGCTTTCTTCTTCTCAAGCTAGAATCTAGAGCTATATGCTCCTTCCCCCAAAAAACGAAACAATCTCTAGCTGGCCTTTAAATCTACATTTAAATTCTCTGTGGTTAGGCCCGCAGTGAAAACTCCTCTACAGTCCTCACAGTGATTGGTAACTCCTCTCAGGAAGAGAGCCTAAACGTTACGTCACTCTTGGGACGTTTAATCGCATCTGAAGTACTGAAAAGAAATGCAAATCTTCGACACATTCAACACTCACCATGGTAAATGTCAACATTTGCCGGTGTAAGTGAGAAATAAGGATATTTAGTAAATATTTCGGACATGCACCAAAAGACTATCTGAATGTTGTCATTCAGCGGTGATTTCTGACTTTCACGGGAACATATACACGGCTTTTGATAGAAAAAAATTCGATCTTCATCAGCACCAGAAGTCCATACACACACTGGGACTGATGACTTTTTTCTGTCCGCAGACTTCTACTGGTGGTGATGAAGATCGAAATTTCTCGATCAAAACACGTGTACAGTTTGATAAATACCTTTTATGTGTGTTATTTTATAAAGTTTTAATCATTTTATCACTCGGAATGTTGCTCGAAGTCCGTGCGGGAAGTGCCAGCGATGTACTTTCATCCACCAAACACAACTGCGCCATCTAGTGCCGAAACGCAACATGTTCGTACACACTTTCTTGTAAGAAGCTTGCTTTTTTTGGTTCCCACTACCTGCATTTCCACTTCTGAGACTTAACTTTGAAATACTCATTATACATTTTCTTTAAAATTTGTTTGTTAAAATCTATAGTTTTCATTGCTATAAAAAAAAACAGGAAATGCAAATTCGCTATCTGTAATCTTCGACCATTGTTTCAATTTTACGAGTGCTAATCATTAGCTGCCTTTTTTTCCCAAAAGCTTTCAAAATCGTAGTATATAATATCCGACAAGAACTACCAAAACACGATGTTTCCAAACAAAATCGTGAAATATGGATTTTTACGTACATGCAAGTACATCCAATTATGTGAAGGGAATGAAAAATGAGATGTTGCGATTTTTTCTATAGATCCTTTAAAATGAAAAGATAAGTAAACGATTTCCACAGGGGATATTTGATGGACTTTGCCGCTTCACAAGAAAACCTGAAATTTCCTGGAACGACTCTCCTTTGAAATGTTTTACTTTTCTGTTTCTCTCTCTTTTTTTAATGCTTTCCAGTTCTTTTAAGTCTAGAAATTTATACTTCATGCTGTTTTATCTCGAAAATTTCCCAGAAAAACGATACTGTTGATGTATTTTTTTATTCAAAGGCAACGACGTAGATATTTTTTGTCACATTCTTTAAACGCTGAATCATGTATCTGTTTGTAAGAAAGACGAAACTTAAACCGCTATTTACGTACGAAAGGGCTTTAATAAAATATTTCAATTTTTTCTTCGTATCACTGACAATATGTAAAGAAAGAAAACAATACAATATGATTTTAAGATATTAAGTCTATTTCTTTCTTATATGCAGGGAAAACTGAATTCCTTTTCGCAGTTTTAGAATATTTATTTCGAAAAAAATCAAGTTTGTTTTTATATTGCTAGTTTTATTAAAGGTTTCAATCACTTCTTTATAGTATTTTTTTTGCTTTCTGGAATGTATTTTGAAAATAGATTCAAAAAAATGTTTACTATCAAATGGGAATAGAAAGTCAAGTTTCTCTAATTGCAGAACATATGATCCCTTGCAAAACACTTAAAGGGAAAAAAATGCATCTTAAATAGAAATATGAAAGTGATAATTAGAGTTTGCGGACATCTCTGGGACTCTCCCGAAGCCTCTTAACATTGGATTGGAAAAGTTATTGAGCGTTAGAAAGTGATGTGTAGCATTCAATATTGAAGTTAGCAAGTAGATTTTCGTACGGTAACTGAAGCAAATAATTCGTTGGAGCTGCCACTTGCAGAATAGATTTGAGAAATGTTCTGACATAAACACGAGTTTCTTTCCCAAGGCTTTTACTGAGGGCATTCGAGTCACGATTTCGAAGTTGGTGAAGAGTTTAGAACATGATACTGAAATAAGATATTTTCAAATCCTTTTGTGTGTTTATATATATATATATATATATATATATATATATATATATATATATATATATATGCATACATAGGCTTCTGCAGATATCGATTTTTTTTTCATTTTACAGATTTTAAGGATTATGTGTTCAAACTCAAAAAATACGTAGTATGAAGAGAATTTCAAAACTGAAAAAAAATCGTTAACTATTTTTTAAAGAAATGAATAATATTTACTAATTCATGTACACACGTTATACTTTAGACTTAACTTATAAGACAAAAGGGTCTGTTTTGTTTTGTTCTATCATCCCTCAGTGTTTTCTGGGTTCTGTTTTAAAAGATCCTGACTAAGCCAAGCTTCTTTTACTTGAAATTTTATTTCTGATTGTAAATTTAAATCTAATACAATAGAAACATTCAATAGTACAAAGTATTCTTGAGATAAATTGAGAGATGTTTTCTGGGTTCTGTTTTAAAAGATCCTGATTAAGCCAAGCTTCTTTTACTTGAAATTTTATTTCTGATTGTAAATTTAAATCTAATACAATAGAAACATTCAATAGTACAAAGTATTCTTGAGATAAAAATATGAAGCTGTTATTGATTTTACATTACATGAACACTCTCATGTCTTTCATCAAACGTAACGTTTTCGCCAACACATCAGACTCCCCGAGCACAGTTGTCGGATGTTAAAACAAACATGCAAACAAAAAATTACTTTCTTAACACACCCCCCTTTTAATATATGAACGTGAAAATAAGAGCAAGCAAAGAAAATTTTCTTACTCCAATTATACTAAAGTGGCTTACTTTTGAAATGTAACAGATTCTTTAAAAGAGCTTAAGTTGTTGCTTCTTGAGATTTTTGGAAAAAAAAAATGTAAAAATATCAAGAAGACAAAGAATAACTACAAAATCAGAACCCCTAACTTTGGGACTTGCTGAAATTCATGCACTCGAGTCAAAAAGATCTTCCAATAGCTGCATTTTTTAGAGTTTTGTTATTTTTTCCCTTTCGTTTGTTCTTTCGTTAGATCTCTAACTTTAAAGTGTAATAACTATAAATACTGTTTCTTTCATTTGTTTTCATTGCCATTAAGGCTGTTTCAATGGGCTTGATAATGTGTTAGAAAGTACTTGGCTAAGGAAATTACAGACCAAAAGTACTACCTTCCGTTAGTGGAAAATATATTATTTCAGTAACTCTGAATCACACAAGGCACTCAAATTGCTGAGTAGAAAAGTCTTTTTTTCTCCTAGTCCTTAAATAACAGCTATTATATTCGTCTGGAATAGTACTATTTGATAAATACTAAATGTATTTTCTCTACATTTCATTCTGTTAAAATTAGCATTTGCTAATAGTCATGCGAGGAAAAAGATAAACTAATATCCGCATTTAAATTCTTAACAATAGATTTTTCTTTTTTTTTTTTAGCGTAGTAGGAGGAAGGAATATCATTAATTTCATGCTTAATTACAAGCATTGCTATAAAAATTCTTTTTATAGTCGGATATTGGTTGGTAGACTAGTCTTAATTGTAAATATATATATATACATAAACTGATAATTACTCATGAAATAAAAAAATAATTAAAAGCTGTAAATACAGTATTTCTGGAATTCTAGTGAGAGGATAATGAATGATCTTATAAAATAGCATTGATGTTAATCATATAAAATTATTCTTAAGTTTTTGAAATTAATCAGAAGAGCAGTTTATCGTATTCATAAATCCAATCACCCAACTTTTAGTTAGACAAACATTTGAAATTCTTCTAGCAGCTAAAATTTATTACCATATTTCAAACGTGATTAGTGTTCAAACAGTAATGTGTTAGAAAGTACTTGGTTAAGGAAATTACAGACCAAAAGTACTACCTTTCGTTAGTGGAAAAAATATTATTAAAGTAATTCTGAATCACATAAGGCACTCAAATTGCAGAGTAGAAAAAAAAAATTTTTTTTTTTGGTCTCCAAGTCCTTAAATAACTGCTATTATATTCGTGTGGAATAGTACTATTTGATAAATTGGATATTGGTTGGTAGAATAGTCTTAATTGTAAATATATATATATATATATATATATATATATATATATATATATATATATATATATATAAAATAATTAAAAACTGTAAAAAAAATAATTAAAAGCTGTAAATAGAGCATTTCTAGAATTCTAGTGAGAGGGTAATGAATGATCTTATGAAATATCATTGATGTTAATGATATAAAATGATTCCTAAGTTTTTGAAATTAAACAGAAGAGCAGCTTATCGTTGAACTTTTAGTTGGACTAACATTTGAATTTTTCAAGCAGCTAAAAATTATTACCATATTTCAAACGTAATAATTTTTAGGTTACTTACTGTTTGAGTGTTCAAACAGTAAATTAGAGAGACAGAAATTGAAAACTTCTGTTCTGTTTGAAAAACCATTTGATGTAGTGACTGAAAACTAGCAATAAAAACATAGTGAACTTTTCAGACACTAAGAGAGTTTGTAAAAAAAAAAAGTTTCCGAATATTTAAATTATTGTGAATGTATATGAAATTAAGACAACTGGAAATTCAATAAAATTTTCATGGAAACTTATCAGTCATAAATAGAGGTGCCCCGGATATCTGTATTAGCGGATATTGGGAAAAAAAATAGATTTTGATAAATTTATATACATGTTTTGAAGATTTCTGAATTTATTTATTCTACCTTTTACGGTGATGTATGCATGTAGGGGAAGGTAGCCCAAAATGATTCCCTTAAGGTTAAATCTAGTATAAACATAAATGTTTAAATAAAACTTTGGCCCTTTGCCATCATATTTTACAATATATTTTGCATCATAAATCAATTTTAATAATATTTTGAAAAGGAAAGGTAATAACGAAAAAAAAAAAATAGAATTTTTAGAGAGTGTCTAAAGGATCATTTTACTCTCAACCAAAGGGTAAAATCATCCTTTATGTGAAAATATTTTAAATTGTTTTTTAGCGATAAAATTAAAGATATAAAAGTAATTATGAGTCTACATAATGAAAGAAAATAAATTTTAAAATCATATAGTATACATGATTTATTTTATAAAAATAAAAAAAAGTGTCACAAACAATGAAATGGAATATTTAAGAATTATATAGTTTTAAAAAGTATGGCTTACAATAAAAGCAGAAATAAATTAAATAATGTAATTAGGTGTCACGCATTTTGAGAGCGGTTGAAGGGCTGCCATGACGCCTATAGAGACGAGATACATAAAAACTAGAGACGAGACACATAAAAAACTTATGACGAGATACATAAAAAACTTAGCAAGTGTAATTCACATCTAAAAACATACACTTTCTGTAAACCAAGTCATATTTCTGCACATGTACGATAGTGTATGTATATACGATAGTGTATGTAAATACTGTATTTCAAAAAAAAAAAAAAAAAAAGGAAAATTAGTGTTTAACTCATAGGAGTTATTAGTATCGGCACTCAAGGATTATTTTGGGCAGTGGCGGTTTTTTGGGGGGAGGGCTAAATTTTTAAAAAAGCTTGTTTTGTCCAATTAAAATATACTATAAATGAAAATTTTAGTCTAAACCAATGTGCATGCTTTCGGGAGGGGCTAAGTTACAAAATATGATAATTTTAGCTATTTAAAGTGTATAATAAAGCAGAATGTTACCCTTTAGCAATCTCTTTTGGGGGGGCTGAAGCCTCCTAGCCCCTCCCCTGGATCCGCTACTGATTTTGGGCCACGTTCCCCTATGGTATGAGTGTGAGTGATTGAACACGATTGCTCCTAAACGGTGCATTCGATTGATCTGAAATTTGGTATATATCAGGAGGGTTATAACTAAACTTCTCCTATAAACGGCATTCTGCAGCTGTAGCGGGTGAGCATACTGCTACCAAATTTGGCATCTGGACTTTATACGAAATGCGCTTAAGAAAGTTTCTTAAAAAGTGTAGTTAAAAAAATGTCCACTAGGTGGCCCTTTCCATGGCAAAATCAGCTCAAAACTTACCCAAATTAGTGAATAAATGCTCAAAAATGATTGAATAAATATTGAAATTATTTGTACATTTCGAATTGTTCATTTCCGTAGTTAAATTTACCGTTTTAATACAGAGTGCCTTCTAGCGGACATTTTAAAAACTTTTTTTTACAAAATTCCTTGACAGCATCTCAAGGAATTATAGTCTGTATACCAAATTTGGATACAATCTGTTCCCGAGCTGTAGAGTCCTGTTTATAGGGGAAGTCGAAAATGTTATTTTATTTCAATGGCAGAAGTCTCGTCTTAGAACTGAAGGAATGTTTTATTCAGAACGGAAGCATCATTAGTTTTTGATAGACTATTTTGCTTTCCATGTGAACTAAACTCCACCAAAAGACATGATTTTTTAGTGATTTGAAGAAATGAGCAGCGAAGAAGCGATTTGATGAAATGAACAACTTTATGTTAAACCCCCAAAAGAAGCACATGAATTCCCATTTGCCACGTTCAAATCTTAAATACTTTCAAGAGAAAACCTTATACATGTTTGAAAAGGAGTACTTATATTAAAGCAAAATTAATAATTATTCAAAACGTTGATTTTCGAATGTATTAGAAGACCATAAAGTAATGCCTTTTATACTTTTAATTTAATTTATTTACTGCTATTTTTTTACATAAAATTCAAATAAATCAAATTTCAACTTGTGGTTTTCTAGGCAAGCTGTGCCTAAACATAGGAGTATTCATTCATATTTGTTGCTATTAAAAGCGAGAATTTCATGTAAAAAAAAAAAAAAATATTTTATGATGGGCACACTCCCCCTTTCTTCTCGTCTACCCTTCTTAAAGGACAATATTCAAAATGCTTGAAGTTGATTTTTAGATATCCAGGAGTTTTGTGTTTTACAACAAGTATTTTAAGGATATTTATTTTTTCTTTGATATAACGCCAGATATGTGAAGAGAACATTTTGCCCCCCTACCCAGCACAAGCTACGAATTTTAGAAAAAACATCTAATCTAGCACATAATTTAAAAAATTCAAGTACATGCCAAAGTTTGTAGTATTAGTTTCATTACTTTTGGTTAGTCAAGGTTTTGACGTACAAAAAAAAAGCCATTACATTCCGTTCTCCCTAATGCATTCTAAGGCAGTGATGTACGATTTCACAGTAAAATTCTAACCATTTCAGTAAGAATATGAATTATACTACACTGTGCATCCTAATACAAATCAGGTGTGTATTTTTATATTCACCACCTCTAGCGTCGGAAATTTTCAATAAAAATAAATAAATAATTCTTTTTCTATACGATTTATTTTATTAATCACAGCATTAAAAGTGGCTTCGCTAAACTCTAACAATGATAATAGAACAGAAAAAATGTAGAAATGATCATTTGCTTAATGCTGGGATGAAATCACAGTAATCTAAAATAAGCTTCTTTAACAAAGACTAAAAGAACACAGAAAACAAATACATTTAATTCTGCAAATAGACTGCATTAAATTGTATAAACAAAACGTTTTATGGTAATTAAAATCATTAAATCATGTAGTTTATTTGGGCCGAAAAAGTAATTAGTTTAATGCGTTTTACTTTATTTCTTTATCGTTAATTTACTATTAACTGTAAAAGCCTTTTTGGTTTACATCTAAGAATGTACACTCGGAGAAAATCGTAAAATAAAGGCTCTTGTAAAAGTTAAAAACGGATAATCTTCGCTTGCCAGCGTCTGGAAATCTACGTTAAAAACTAACAACAAGTACATTATATGCGTATTTTTTTGAAGCTGAAAGATGTTAATACTACTTTTAGGCAATATAAGCTATTTACATGAGGGTTAAGGTGGGATAAAATGGGTAGGTATTTACTTTTTTAAATTGAAAATCGAGTTTCATATTAAATGACTCGTATGCATACATCAATATTTTAAAGAATTTTTCATAGCTCGCACTTTTAGATTAATCTTCCATTTCTAATTACCACCCCATGATATTTCCGTGTTTACAAAGTACAAGAGTATCATTTTTCGGTTAATATTGTTTGAAAGTAGATAAATAGATAAATTATTCAAAATAAAAAAAAAACTTACTTATTTTTGTATTTAAGTTAAAAAAAGCATTTCATTTTTTGAAAGAAATTTAGGTAAATAAATTTATAAATAAAGTGAAAGAACAGCATCAAAATATGTTTTGAAAATGATAACAATTTATAAAACTTAATCCATATTTATTTACAATTTTTTAAATGTGTCCCTTACTAATCATTAACGCCGGGCTTTAAGAGCTACTATTAATATGTTTATTTATTTATCTGTCTGTGTTAAATACTTTAAAGTCACAAGAACGATAACCCAGAACGTGAAAATTTGCTTAAACCTTTATTTTCATTTTGCCTCTTTCTTTTCAAGGTTTTCCCCTAATTCTGATTATTTATATTATTAGAGATTATTGATTATTTTCATTTTTCAGTTGCTATAACTGCTCTGGCATGGACTCCAAGTTGGGAGCTATTACTCCAGAAGAGTGTTCGCAAACCCCGTTCCATGCGTTTATTACATTCAAATTCTTCTACTTTTTTGTGGTTGTTAATTGATTTGCTCATAATAATTTGAACTGATACTTCCTGCATTTTTTTCTAATGGAAAGAATGAAAAAAAGAAAAAGAAATTACACTTAGCAATAAGCCCTGCAAATAATGAAGCTCCTCGCTCTCGTCTTCATCTTTCTATATTTCAGAAAATATATTTTAATCGTAGTTAAGTCTATTCACATCAGTGAAAATAGTTATGCATGTTTAAAACTTTTTAAGGATAACTTGGTGATATGAAAATGATTGTTTTAATTAAAAGATTTCTTTTAATTAAAACAATCATCCAACCGACAACAATTCGGAAACAGCATTCAACTTCAACTGACAAATAATCCTCAAAGTTATTGCCACACAAAAACAAAAGATTTTGTGAAATTCGATGCACAAGAATAAATAAAACACTGGAATTCAGTATCTAAAGAAAATAAACTAAGACATTAAAAATTAGTTTTTGCTTTGATCTGGGGATTATATTAGTCGAGCTGGAAAATTTTAACAAACGAATTGGGAAAAAAAATAAAAGATTATATCCAAGTTGTTTTTAAAAATGGTTATGGCAAATCACATTGTCTAGATGAATTTCAGTAAGAACAATGAACAATAAACCAAAATAGTACTCAAGTACACAACTGCTGTGATGTTGTTTAAGCAATTAAACACTCAATAAGTAATGTAGATTCATGGCGTTTTGCAAAACAACAGAGACTCAATGATTTCTAACAACTTTCCTGACAAAGTTTTGATCTTTTAAATTTAAAACATTCATTTTCGTATAACTTTTTTTGTTTTCAGAGTGGCCGGGCACTGGCCACTGTGTGGTTTCGGCCTACCCTAATGACCGCCTCTTCCATATGGCCATCTTACCTCGACTGATTTATTCTTTAAATTAAACATTCATGCGAATCAATATTCACGTTAAAGGATTTAAAGGAGATGTGTGTTGATTAGTCAAAAATTTATTGTTCAACCTAACAACTAAAGATAGTAGCAAAATGCATAATATACACAGTCCAGTCACATTAATTTGACTACCACCTCCTTTTGACATCAACGTGAAATAACCCATCACAGAAGACAGGTGGCAGCACATTGAAGTGGAGCGTATATAAAGGTCTTCCGAGGGAATCGGAAACATTGCAATCGTTGTCTTGATACAGAAGTGGAGCAATTTAACCAATGTCCAAACGCCATGATCATTGGTTTTCGGGCCAAGGGTGGAAGGATTTCCGAAATGGCTAATTTTGTAAACTGTTCTCGTGCCGCTGTAATAAAGGAAATAATGCATGGCAGTATGGCGCTATCCAAAATCAGCAGCGTGGCCAAATGTGGTGCACCGCAGGCCATAGGTGACAGAGGTGAACGACAGCTGCGGAGATGCGTTCGGGCAAATAGACATGCAATGGTTGAGCAACTGACCGCCCAGATGAACCAAGGGGATACCAACAGTGTCTCCTCAACGGCGGTTCAGCCAATGTTGTTGCGTATGGGCCTGCACATCAGACGCCCTGTTAATGCATCTATGCTGACTCCTATTCATCCGTGACAAAATCTGGAATTTGCACGACAGTAAGGTAACTGTACGTCCACAAAGTGGCTAGAGGTGCTTTTTTCTGGTGAAGCATCCTTATGCTCCATCAGCCAGATGGACGTTGGTGTATACGGCGTGAAACGTCTGAAAGTAAATACCCTGCAACAATTGCCGGAAGGTTCCAAGCTGTGAGAGAGATCATTATGATTTGGGGAATGTTTTCGTGGCATTCTCTTGGTGCACTCATCATTGTGGAAGGCATTATGTATCAACACAAGTATGCATCTGTCCTTGCACCACTATGTGCACCCCTACATGTGAATTGTTTCTCTTCAGGATGATGACATCTAACAGCGGGACAATGTGAGGTCACATACAGCTCGTAGTGTACGTGCGTGGCTCGAAGAGTACCAGGCTGGGTTTACTGTACTACCCTGGTCAACAAACGCGCCGGACTTAAAACCCAATCGAGAATCTGTGGGACCTCTTCGATCGGGTTGATCGCGCTTTGGATCTCAACCGCTTAACCTAGTGCATCTGGCCACTGCACTGGAGTCGGTATGGCTCAGCACATCATTCTATATAGTGAACACCTTCAAGAACCTAATTCACTCTCTTCCTGCACGTCTCGCAGCGGTCTGCGGTTTTTCTGGCTTTTGACAGGTGGTCGCATTAATGTGACTGGACTGTGTAAAACTAATTTCTGATTTTTGGCACATAAAATTCAAATGAAAAAAGAAACAAATAAATTTTTCTTAATTTGAATGTGTCTGAAATTAATCAAACACAATAAGTATAAGTAAATGAAATTAGCAAACCAAAGAACCACAACCGGGAAAACGTATGAAAAATATTCAATTAACTCGTAAATTTATTTATAGATGAATAGACAATCGTTTCTCCATTTCTCCTACGCAGTTAAAAATTAGTGGCTGCAATGATAAACATAAAAAGTAGTAGAAATTAATATAGAAAATATTGCTTTATTTTACTCTTGCTTAGAATTTCGCATTAAAAATGCATCCAGCAAACCGTATTCCACTAGTGTATGAGTCTGGTTAAGAACAAAAATGAAAATAAAAAATAAGGGTTCTTCTATTCATTTGGAAGTTTACCGTTATCAAGCTGACTTTCAGTAAGATTTGAAACTCAAGTGTAGAAAATTTTACCTACCATTTCTGTGTGGCTGAAACGCAATTGTACTTTTTTTAGTTGATAGGTAAACAAATAACTAGCAAACGAAATAGGATATTCAATAAAGTAATTTTTAAATTGTAAGATTTTGGGCTATGCCTATTCAATTCGATGGATACTAATGAATTGGATTTCTATACATTTCTTATGAAACTGAATCAATCAGGTGCTCAAACGGATCCATCATTGTTTACGAGTAACAAAAATTTTCATTTGGAAGTTATGGGACAACTCAATCTTACATTTAAAATAAGTTTACCATAGCTAATTTTCCTTTAAAATTCAAATTTTCAGCTTAGAATAATAAATATTTTTGCATATATAAGGCAGTGTGATTAGCATACGAATATAAACGTTCATTTTCTGTTGGCTGATGATGAATTTAATAAGGGAGATTCCATTAACTTCAAGCAACTCGCTTCCGAATTTATACTTCGTTTCGAGGGACCCTTTTCTTCAGAATTTTCTCGAAGAAAAAGGATTTTAATCTCGGCCGAACTTGATTCCGCGCTGTCAGCCTTCGTTTGCTTTAAGTGACGAATGATGCGCTTTCTAATAAAGGGATGTCTCAGATATATTCGTTTGGATCCAGAGAAAATGAAATTCCCCGAAATATTTGATTATGTACGTGGTGTGAACCGCCTCTGGTGGTGAATAGGATAATGAGATTTTGAAACAGGTATCGCAGAATTGAAATAAATAAGGCAGGTTTCGGATAAAGAAAAGGAGATGAAGAGTCGGTTTGCATAGATAATATGTATATTTTTTAAAATTTTATATTACCATAGGATCGAAAAGAAAAAGGAAGGAGCTGATGATAAAAGCAAATTTATGAAGATTAGAGCTATTTTATGTATAAAACGTCAGTATTAAAGGGCTGCAATTTTATGTATCGGCATACATCGATGCATCGACATTTTTATATTAATGGCAAAGAAATGATGATTTTCTTGATTATACGATTGAGAAAATCGACCTATATCAACACATCGATGTATGTCGATGTATCGACATATATCGATGCATCGACATTTTTATATTAATGGTAAAGAAATTGTGATTTTCTTGATTATCATTTCTATTTAAACTATGATTAAGAAACACGATTTCTTTCTTGTCGTTTTTCGTAGAATTTAACTACGCATTCGGTCAGCAATATGGCGTCTAAAATGCGGCGTATAATACTTGAATCAATCTCTGTCTTCATAATAAAATAAAGGATTTTTTTTTTCAGAATCGCATATTTGACTTCTTACATCACAAGTCGAAGCAAATATAATGTTACGCATAAAATCATTACATTTACATAATTTTATCTTACATTGCAACTCGAAACAAATATAATTTTACAGATGCAGCTTCAACTAAAACAAACAAACCGTTTATGAATTAGAAATGTACTAACTTTTGAACTTATTTTTTTTCTCCTCTTAATTTGTATTTTTCGTTCAAAATATTTTTATCTTTTAACTTGCATAGGTAAAATAAAGTAAAAGAAACTGCCTACACAGTGTCCTGGGCATGAAACTATTGAGACACGCCAAAAGTATACTGATGCATTTCTATTTGATAAGAATTTCTGTAAACATATTAGGTGAAATACTTTGTCTACAAGTAAAAATTTTTGTTTATAATGCTAACTGTGTTCATTTCTCTTATGGGAAAAACTTTCAGCTCTAGCATAAAGAATTTGCAAGCAGATTACTTGACAGAAGTCATTTGTCAGCATATTTCAGTGTATTTTTGCAGGTATAAAAGCAAACATCCTCTACTGCTAAAATGCTGTTTTTTTAAGAAATGTCATATTTTTATCTGGTCATTTCATTGAAAGGCTAAATACTAATGAAAATTATTAAAAAATTTTAGCGGAAATTAATAACAATGAAGTAAATGGCTGAAGTTAATGTTAATCACAAAAAGAAAAAAAAAAAACAGAAGCAATTTAAAAGTTTTAGAAGAAGTCCGACATTCTAAATACTATACAATATAGTTGAAATTGTATTAGAAAATTCATTCATCTACTATTTATCTGTGGAATAAATTGAAATAACTTCAAAATTAAAGGATAGAAAAGAGAGCAAAAACTGGAAAGGACGATTTTTTTAGGTTTACCGTCATCTTGTATACGGATGCAGGATGCATTACCTTCTCAAATCGTAAAATGGAGCTAATATTACCATTCAAGCTATTACATAATACAAATCAGTGAAATATGAATAGCCTCATTTTTTTAAACTGCTTATTACCTGTTTATCAATCGATACAGATTTTTCATTTCATAGTTTGAAGTTAGAACACATAAATCCATAATATAATTCTTCGATGTAATGTCCGCTCTCAGCGGAACTTTCAACTTTAAAAACAATTTCAACAAACCAGTCGCAATTTTTTATGTGGCTTGTGATGACTTTGCCAGCAAATCGAATAAAAAAGAAAGAAAAAATCAGTAACTAATTTTCGTGAAGCACCATCTACTCATTTATTTGTACATTTGTACACCATAATTAATTTTCATGGTACTGTTTATATGAATGCAATAATCTCATTTTTGAAAAAAAATGTGGCTCAACGTTATGTTGGCCCGAACCTTTCAGATCTAAAATGGAATTTTATTTTCTTTCAATGCGTTTTTCTTGATTTTTTTTATTTACTACTTTATTAAAAGACGCAGTTCGATAAAACTTGTTATGCGTTGCATTAAGAAATTTTTAAAAATAAAACCGTTATAACATTTTTTTTTCTTGCAATTAGATTTTCTTTTTCTTTTACAATCAAATTCACTTATTTTTTTTATAAAATCATTTAGTAAAGCCCTCGACTCGCGATTTTGCGACCCTTGATTTAGCGACTGTTTCCGATTTAACAACCCTCTGATAACGTCCTGACCTTTTATCTTATACCATTTATAAAATTTTGATTTAACGTACCACTTCTCGAGATCCCGTGAAGATCATTAAATCGTGAGTCGAAGCATGAAATGTTATTTTATTTTAATCTCTATCTTCTGAATGCTAAAAACAGATATTTAAATGGTCAACTATCCGCATTCACATACTGGTATGTAGTTTGCATATCTGGCATAAATAATTTTACTGGTTTCTAGGCATCTGCTGTTAAAACTAACGAACGGAATGGAACTAACTTCATTATACAGACTTGGAAGACGTATGAAAATTATTTCTGCCAAAAAAAAAGTAGCAAAGCAGCCGATAAAATAAATTATAATGGTGCTGCTACTTTGGTAATATTCTTTCATACAGTCGAGATAAATTAGTCCCATTTGCATTTTATATATATTTTTTTAGGAACAGAACATTATTTTTCCAAATATAAGCTATAGAATGTAGTGAACGTTTTGAAAATTAAATTTTGAATATTAATATATACAGCCCATTATTAAAAACTGCCTTATATGAAAGCTACTACAAATTTGACAAACTTTTCTAATTGAAAGTGTGTTTCTCTCACTAATAGCTTAAGAGATAACCGTGATAACAATCTATTTTGAACCGCCCGGTATGTATTTTTCGTTAATCATCTAACCATATCTTCCAAAGTCTGTAAATGAAATTCTGTTTCATCCTGTTTTCTTCATCCATCTTATACTTTTTGTGTGACTTTTTACGAGTAAAATTCAATGGCAATATTATGATTGATTCGTTAAAAAATAAACAGGAAATCGCTTAGACTGTTCTATAATGTAATCGACTTAAAATCTAATATCAGAAAAAAAACTTGAATACCAATTATTATGAAATTTTTCAGTACTATATTTATATGCTATATATTTTACAGTCAAATTCGTAGATGCCTTATAAATACATACGCGAAAAATAAGTCATATCAATAGCATTCTTTGCAAAACACATAAAAAACTTTATTTATACATAGAATAAAAATAGTAATCAAATAATTAACATAACCGAAGTTTTCAATCTTTAAAGCCTTACAGCATTAAAAATATTACGTAAGTTCTTTTAAAAATATTTAAATATTATGAATATCATCTACCTCGTAACTCAGGTGCTTCACAGTACATTCTTAGTTGTTAACGTTAGACTAATAAAAAGAACAGACACAGACAAATAGAAATCTTTTTTTGTGTAACTCTGAAAATGTTTGTAAAATAATTCAAAACTTTTCTTTCAGACTAACTCAATTCAAATTTCTGTTTAATTCCAAACTTACTAGCTCGAATACATAATGTGTATAGATTACAAATTTAAGATTTTTAGAATGAAAAAAATCTATTTAAAATGCAAAATTAAAATAAATTAATTAATAGAATGAATAAAAAAGAAGTATAGAATGATAGAATCAAACCTAAGTTTTATACTAAATTTATTAAAAACACTTGTCATGTATTTGAACAGAAAAAAATCTGATGTGTCCAACACATGACTTCCTTGCACGTCCATTAGATCAAAAGTATTTTCGATGCACTTCCTCTAAATTTATTTGTTTGAAAGAGATAAAATATCAATAATAGTAAGGTTTAGCGATTTCTAGCCAAATATTTCGATATCGCCAAGCTGAGTTCAATTTGAAAGATTTCCTTCTGACACTTTATTTGGCGATATTTCACCAAAAGCCGACAAACTTGACATAGTCAGCGAGATTTTGGGGATAGCCAAAGTAGTCATTGACCACAGACTTTCAATGAATTGAATGCATCTATACACCTCAATGTATTCAAAGTCATTTGGCTCACCATGTAAATAAATTCTCAGTCGATTGCTGTCAAAAAAAGATATTGAAAACAGTTAGATATTACAATAGTTCTAAATACAAAGTTAAAAAATCTACGGGTTAAAGTTTTAGAGTTATACAAAATAGGAAATAATTTTTGGCGCCAAATTTGGCGATATTTCGGCGAAACTCGTCAATGTCGACGACATTTGGCGAGATTTTAAGCATGAACCAAACAATGACAGATTATCGCCAAATTTGGCGATATTCCGCCAAAACTCGCCAAGAACGATAACAAATGGCGATACTTTGGGCATGGACCAAATGACTGACTATCGCCAAATTTGGCGATATTTCGCCAAAACTCGCCAAGGTCGAGGACAGACGGCGAGATTTTGGGCATGTACCAAACAATGACTGTCTCTAGTTGTATTATATTGAAGATGTCCATAGACATTAAGGTACTGAAATTCTTTTCGGTGGTCCTGTAAATAAACTCTCCAGTAGATTGGAACCAAAAATCGAGATGCACAACTAGATGTTACAACATTCTTATATATGAAATTTCATAATAGTTTTTGAGATTTGAGAGTTAAATATGCACACACATACACCAAAAGTCGCCAAGCTTGGCGACTTTTGGCATATTTCTTGAGGGAGGCACGTGACCGTGGTCGGACCATTACCTAACTTATGTGGTAGGACGGTATTGTGCTTGAAATGGATGAATGCCCCTAAAATTGCTATTGACCGTAATGTATTGGAAATCTTTTGAGTGTTCCTGTAGCAGAACTATAAATGAAAAAGACACTTTTTTTAATGGAGAAATTCATTTTCTAACTTTTTACAGCATATATCACTTCTGAGTCGTTTGAAATAGCCCAATACCTCTAAAAAACGCTTTGATGAATTTCGGCCCATAGAGCGTAATGTATTTCGAATATTTTGGGCGGTCCTGTAGATAAACTATTCAGTCGAATGGAACCGAAAGGGAACGTGCACAACTAGATGTTACAACAATCCTAAATATAAAGTTTCAACATTCAACGCCTAACAGTTTTTGAGATATGCGAGTTTAATGAATTTCGGCCCATTGAGTGTAATGTATTTCGAATGTTTTGGGCAGTCCTGTAGATAAACTATCCAGTCGAATGGAACCAAAAGGGGAGGTGCACAACTAGATGTTACAACTATCCAAAATATGAAGTTTCGACATTCTACGCCTAATAGCTTTTGAGTTAGGCGAGTTTAATGAATTTCGGCCCATAGAGCGTAATGTATTTCGAATCTTTTGGGCGGTCCTGTACATAAACTATCCATTCGATTGCCACCAAAAGGGGAGGTGCACAACTAGATCATAGAACAATCCTAAATATCAAATCTCAACATTCTACGACCATTAGTTTTTGAGATATGCGAGTTACATACATACGTACGTACGTACAGACGGCATGGAAAAACTGGCCACAGTAGACTCGCCACTGGTCAAAATGAGTTGCAGACGCGTTAATAGGATCGTGCATGCTAGCCTACGATGAGATGCATCGAAAAATTTTTTTTAATTAAATTTAGAGGTAGTCAAAATCGGTTTTTATGTCGAAATTTGGCCCCCAAAATTTTTCGGGATCACATTACTTCCTTATACTACGTACAAGGAAGTAAAAATGAACGTAAACTAGCATACACACAAAAAACGCCCGTTCACTTTGTGATTGAAAGATTCAAAATCCTATTTCGTTCTTTTTAACAATGTGCAAATATTCTAGCTGCATAATGAAGTATTCCACAAAGTTCTACTTTTCCGGGAGCTAAAAGGATGTATCCATGATATCGCCATATTACGAAAAGCTTCATCCGTCACTTTGAACTAAACTGAGTGTGACAGCTTTGGAGCGATGTCTGCCGAAATTAAATCCAGTTTCTCCACTTGAAACTTTAAAGAAACTGTAGCAATATATTAATTCGAAAGTGTGCAGCCCTTAATAAGGAACTGAACATAGTGATAAGAGAGCTGAAGTTAAATCTTGAATCTTGTCAGTGAAAAAAGACAAGAAGAAAATGTTAGCTTTTTTCGAAAAAAGTCGCTTTTTCAACTAAAAATAATACATGTTTAAATTTATGCTACAAAGGTAAGTAGATTGATCGGTACGACAATTAGATCGACAATAGAATGAGGTAAAAATTTAATCACGTACATAAAATTCTAATTAATTTATTAAAAAGCATGAATCACACGGATTTGATTAGCAAATTATGAAGATGTATGTAGATCAGTTGAGGTTTCATTTAATAGTACGTATTATAAATGACATTTTGATAAATTATTCAAAGTTAATTTTTTCAGTACATTCAGCAAAATTCTTATTGAATTGAGAACTATCTAATATTAAAATCAAAAATTAGTAATAAATAATTGAACAACGGAAAATTAGAGAAAATCATACATATAATTACAAATTTTAAAGAAAATCTAAATACGATTAATAAGCTTCAACGACGATTCAACTTTTAAGGATTTCAACATTTTGAAATAGTAATTATTTATACAATCTGCCGAAAATGGTTTTTAGTACATTTCCTACTTGATTTTCGTATATCTATGGGGGAGGGGGGGGGAAATGTATTGCCGACTCAATGATCTCATTTGAATTCTGAGAAGAAGAAATCTCTAAACCTATGCGAAGTATCCGTTTCATAAAACAAATATTCCAGAGATAAATAATAAGTGTCCAATCTCTAAATGAATGAGTAATAATCTTCTATAAGAAATTAGGAATTTACATCTTGATATTGCGCGAATATTTACTCTTCCTAACTTTAGTAAAATGTAAGTGTTGACTACAGTCACCCGTTTCTAGCAAGTAGTTTGCTCTATCTATTATTTCAGTCCTCGGAAAATACTCTTCAGTCTTCTTGCCTTAAAGTGAAAATGCAGGCATTTTATATACACAAGGGTTGATGATTCTTAGTGCTGACGTGTAAAGACTTTTTTGTTGCTCCTATATTCATTATCTTAGTGGGCAACATACCGATTGTAACCATAGTATCTCGCATTAGTTGTTGTTGCTTATCCTCTATTTCTGACGAAATCGGACAAGATATGTTGGAGTGTTAATGTTAACTCTTGGACATTCGAGCATGAGAAAGGGGAATAGGAATAAATACTCCCCGAAGAAAAACCCAAAGAACCTAGAACATTTTCAGCAGTATCCTGTTGATCAAGATTCATATAATGACAAAGACTTTCATGCCTGTTCAGAACAGCAGGTACTTACAAATCGTGATATTGCAGTCCGGTGGCCTCTAATAACAGGCAAGGGTTCGAGCGTTCCCGGCCTGTCACCTGAATCCTACAGGGGATAGCAGCCATTTCATCATAATTTGTCATTTTTTCAGGGTGCATAATTCTAAAAGGATAAAGAGTGAAAGAGGTGGAAATTAGATGCCTTAAGCCCTTTTGATCTAACTTGCCCACTAATTCATTGTCGTAAAGGCTGACAGGTTGACATGAGGTACTTTCTATTCGTAAGGATATTTAATGTACATTTTCCGGTTTTCCTCATATTCAATACAAATGGCGAGCAGTTAGTTCCTCATGAAATATTTACTGAAAGCTATTTATATCGAGCTGTACATAATTCAATAAAGGTAAAAAAAAATATTTAAATGCATGATACACTTTTCATTTCGATTGAAATAAAAGCTGCATGTGTAATAAATGATCTGTTTCGTTTTTATTTTATAAAAACATGGATAATGCAACATTTTTCACTTTCATTTTGCGATGGCAAATTCGAAATCCTATTTCATTCTTTTTTAAGAAGGTGCGAATTCTCAGGAAGCATTACGAAATATATTTCAACGGCTTCTACTTTCGAACGAGCTTAAAAGATATCTCGAAGATATCACCATATTAGTGAATGCCTCATTCGTCACTTTGAAGTAAACTAAGTGTGACATCTTAGAAGCGATTTCCGATGAAATTAAATCCTGTTTCTTTCGAGAAACTTTAAGGAAACTATAGCAACATACTAATTCGAAATTGTAGCGGTTTTTTTTTCCCCGTGTAATACTTAAAGTATTAGGATAAGAGAAGTAATTGAAATCTTTGAATTTTTAAAAATAAAAATTTCTTTCCTTTTAGACTTCTGACAAGGAATAATTTTATTTGATAGTGAAAAAACGTTTTTTTTGTACTTCATGTTTTGAACAGTACTAGCTTTATATGTGATAATTACAAAATAAAAAAAAAAATCAGGAAAATTCAATTTGTTTCATATGTAGTCATTGCACATTACACGTCTTGGATTCAATACAAATTAGAAATTAGGTAGTACATATATATATATATATATATATATTATATATATATATTACAATTGAGAAATGCTTCATAATTTGGGAAATAGCAGATGGGAAAAGTTAAGCAAGAATAAAAATTTGTGTAATTAATATATTTTTTAATGCCGTAGCAGACTTATTACTAAGTTGGATCTGAAAGATGTGATAATGTAATATCCTTACTATAAAGAATTTATAGATCTTTTTTGCATGATGTGGATAACATTCTAGTGTTTAAATAATTTTGCTTGAAACATAAAATATTAACCTAAAAATTTATATTTCCAATTCATTTCTCAGGAAATACTCATAAAATTATTTACGATAATCTTACGAGTAAATGGGAGAGAAAAGGGCACACCTTTGAAAAAGCAAAACATTTTTTCCTAAAACAAATGTTATATTTCAACATGGATGACAGTACATTACTATTATTTCACTAATGTAAATAAAGTCATACAGCCACGAGACACACTCCTGTCTGGCCAAGGAACGTATTTTTACCTCTTTTGTATCTAAAAGATTCTCAGCTTTTTTAAGGATGGACGCCAGGCGATTTTTTTGCGAGACGAGACAGAGATTTACACTTTTTTTTGTGAGACGAGACAGCCATTTTTAACATTACGATATGGGGATATTGGGAGACGAGACAGACATTTTTAACATTACGATATGGGGATTTTGGGAGACGAGACAGACATTTTTAACATTACGATATGGGGATTTTGGGAGACGATACAGACATTTTTAACATTACGATATGGGGATTTTGGGAGACGAGGCAGACATTTTTAACATTACGATATGGGGATTTTGCGAGACGACACAGACATTTTTAACATTACGATATGGGGATTTTGGGAGACGAGACAGACATTTTTAACATTACGATATGGGGATTTTGAGAGACGAGACAAAGCTTTTTGGCTGTTTTGCGAGAAGCCAATTTTCCGTCTCGCGTCCATCCCTAAGCATTTTGTTCATAAATTTTCGTCCTTATACAGTAATAAACAAATCTAGACTGATTTTGGTAATACGCAGACTTTGAAATACTAAAAAAATACTGAAGAAATCAATCATGAAAAAATTCCAAAAGTCATTTCCAGAAGTTTAAATAGAGTCTGTTCGTAAATAAAAAACCTGTTTCAGTTTATTTAGTTTCGTCTCCTGGGTGATAGTGTAAACGAACAAGGCGTCGTCAACATTAAAAACAAAACATACATTTTCGAATTTATTAGAATAAAAATGAAATAAAAAGATTGTCTTTGTAAAATTACATGCTTCTTGCTCAGCAGTTACGTGTTTATATATTTTCTCTTCCGGATAACTTTGACAGTCCCAGCAAACGTGAAAAATACATTTTCGGATGCCAACTTCTGAAAACACTAAGTAATCCAGCTCCAGGGTCTGTTTTCTTAGCTTGAAAGTAACTGCACTCAATTTTGTTTTCGAACGGCTTACACAAAAATTCGTTGTACTAGTGTAACTGGTTTGTCATTTACAAACAAAGCCAGAGTATGCTCTTATGTTCATCGACATTTTTTTTTTAAACTGGTAATTGTACATGGTGTATAGAGTGCAAACTGTAAATTCTATTAATTTATTTATTTATTCTGCATTGTAAACGTCTGTTATAGGCCGTAGTAAACGGTATTTTAATTGGTAATTTAATATTTAAATAAAGGGTTTAGCTGAAGTTTCTAACCATTTTTTGAATTTACATTCTTGAGCTTAATCGAATAAGCTGCTGGAACTTTATGTAATGAGACATCATTGAAAATTTAATTCAGAAAAAAATGTAGCACCCCGAAAAAAAAGGGGGTTTTAGCTGAAATTTTTATCAAACGCAAAATGCGTACTACACTATATAAATTATTAAACTTTCGAAGTATAAACGCACGCATGGGCTGACTAGAATCCTCTAGGCTGCTGTTAAACATTTAATCAGAACGCTGTAGATAAAAACAGTCTACGGTTATCTGCTAGTAATAGACGTTATGTGAAACGTAACTATGCCTCTTCGCCTAAAGCAGGCGGGCGACATCTCAATAACTGACCGGGTTTAAAAGGGTCAGAATGATTGGACTTCGTGAAGGAAGATTTTCCTATCGTGCAACAGCAGTTCGTGTATAAGAGTAGCAGTCGCAAAGTGAAAGCAAAGCGAATTTGGATACAACTGTCCCACGGGAATCAGACAACTCGGGAACACAAAAGTAAGAACTGAAAATGGACTTAAACACCCGATGGTCGATATCTCATTCGCATGGCACTGACAGCGAGGATCCAGACAGTTTGGCTACACATTGGTCATCTGCTGAAGTGGTTTTCTCGTACTTCATGCGTTAGCCGACGTCTGCAACACCGTCGGCTGCGTGCAAAATCTCCTTTACACAGGATTTCCCTCACGTAAAATTGCACACGCCTAAGGCTTCTGTGGGTCATTAACCCTTTAACGTACAGTGTTGCCGCTCTGGGAACACCAAACTCTGACGTTTTGACTGTTGCCAGTCACGAAGAATAGATTTGATTTCTATAAAAATAGTTGCGGGTGACATAGCTCCACGAGAATCCTTTACTTTTTTTAGCACGTCATTTCTCGTAAAAAAATTATCACGATTATTTTTAACAGCACTGACATCTGCTGAAAAATGGAAGAATGCGAGAACAACTGGATAGATAACCCAATGCTGAAATAAGGGCAGCCGTTGCCATCGCTCCACATAACTACTAGCAAGATGGCGGACGATCGAAACGTTCATCGTGTGCCACACTATTGACAGCCAGCTGCGTCAAAAAAGGGTCTCTAGATCTATGGCACGCGATAAACGTTTCGATCGTCCGCCATCTTGCTAGTAGTTAAGTGGAGCGATGGCAACGGCTGCCCTCTTTTCAGCATTGGAAAAGGGTTGCGCCTCAAAGGGTTAATGAATCTCGCTTTAATTGTGGTGCCGTATTCGCCATAGACTCTATGCCGGTGAAAGTTACCTACCGGAGTGCATTATCGAATGTCATAAACCGATATAATTGCTTACTGTGAACAATTGCAGCTACTACGAATTGCGGGTGATATAAACTGCAACAGGTTCGTCAGTGCGATGCTGCAACCCAAAGTCGTTCTTTTTCATGGCATTTCTCGAGCATCAGGGGCGTAGCCAGAAATTTTTCATGGTGGGGGTTACGACTACTGCAACTCACATATATGCATACATGTGTGTGATAAGGGAGTGAAGAATATACATTTTGTATAGCAAAAAATTCCTCATGGGGGGTTATGACCCCCTAACCCACCCCCCTTGACTACGCCCCTGCTCGAGCTATCTTTTAATAGATAAGATAATACCCTTCACATGTCGCTTGGATTATTTTAGACTTCTTTTGTCCCCCAAATGCTAATTTTTCAATAATAAGTTTTGCAATTTATTGTAAAGGCAGACATTCACTAAATTTAAACAAAAATAAATAAGGTACTCTACAGGAATTCTAATTTTGTAATTTTCCACACACAAAAAACTATTTAAACTTTAAAATATATAACGTAATATTTATTTTACTTAAAATATTATATACTAATGTAACTGTTCCTTTAGACATTTATAAGATTTAAAAAATAAATGGTTACTATCGAAGATTGTAAAATTACAAAATGAAATTGGGTATTTACGATGCACAGAATAAATAGAATGCGTAGAGAAATATAATCTAATTTGAAAATATAAAGATCATATAACGTACGAAAACAGAAATAACATCCCTATTTTAAGTTATTCGGATGAGAGTAGAAACAGATAAATTTCACTTTCAATTGTACCCAAAAGTGTAATCCTAACTACGAAATTATGAAACATAGTACAATCACACACTGAATTCTCAAAACTTATACTTAAATTCACTTAAACGAGAGGCTTATTGAATAAATTAATGAAAAATTTTTCAGTAATAGCTTTATGTTTCAGAGATTAATCTGGAACTAATAAAGAAAATTAGATTAATTCGGAGCAATAAATGATAAAAATAACTTAATACGTTGCAATAATCCTTTTCAGTTATAGAATTTAGGAAATGCATTAAAAGATCCTGCTAACATCTATTTTATGAAATGGCTATTTAATGCGCATATGAAGAATGTGGAATACCTTGCTTATATTTGGAATACGTTGCAATAATAATGCTTTGTCAATTTCAGAAAATCGCAGATATTTTCGTAAACTTTTCTTAAAACATTAACTATTGTATATGGAATTCTGCAGATGTTATTTAAGTCTACAAAAATGCCATAAAAGGAAAACATATATTTTTTTTTTTAGTTCAACAAAACAATCAGCATTATTAAACGATTTTATTAGATAACACTTCGTTGATTCAGAAAAATTAATAAACTAAAATGGCAGAAATAAAAAGTTGTTAGATTCAACCACAAATTATTTTCTACGGCGAATAAAAAGTCGTAGGGAAGAAATAACACCTCATACACTTAAATCTAAGTTTTGAAAAATCTTTTAGCCCATAAGAATTACATATTTCTGTGCGTTGCTCTGGAAAATCCGTTTCGTGTATGTTGTATTTTTTCTATAAGGTGCAGTCAAATACTGAGAGCGCATTATCAAATACTTTAGAGCATTTTTACAAGCTAAAATGATATCTCGAAGATATATCTATGTTTCACGAAACATGCCATTGTTACAGGTAACGTGTAAGGTGTGCCAAACAAGGAAACATAATTACGCTGGAAAGGTTTAATAAATATATCTGAAATCACATATACAAAAGATACGATTGTTAAAAACGTCACAAATCATAGCGCTTTAATACTGTTTAAATAAATCATTAATAAAGCCAGAAAGTCAATCGTCTGAATGCATTCTCACAAAATGTATCAACGTTTCTTACAAACAATAAACCGATATAATTTAAGAATACCCTTTAAAAAATCCAATTGTAGTTTTATAATTTTCTCAAGTCTACTCTTTGTAGCACTGCATCGGAAACTCGTGAAAAAATATTATGAATTCTCTATTTTCTAAATTTTTCGTATGATGTTTAGTATTTTCTTTGTGATTAAGGCAAAGTTACCCCAGAGATATTTGCTTAAGAGTAGTATACCTTAGCGGAGGACTTTTTAAGGGACTTTAATGCTTTTCCACATTACGCATGGAGAAAACTGCCCCAAACTCCGGGCCGTTAAATCGTCATCGACAACTATGCGAGATCCTATAACTCTGGCCATGCGCACTTCTTTCTTCCAATGTTCCGCATCTTATCCACTTGTCCACTGGGCTTTAGTATTTTAACAGAAGAGGGTAATAAATACAAATAATTCATTGACTAATTAGATTGCGTTAGTAAATTTTATTAGTACGTACTTAAGTACAAATCTGCAATATTTATTTACAGTTTCATTGTTTAGATAAAAGTGTAATTCCCCCACCACTAGCTGAACGCATAGCGCTCTGAACTGGGAGAAAGAAGGTGCCTGGTTCAAAACCAGGTCGCCTCCGCCGAACTCACCGTTAGGAGTTTTCCGTGGTGTTCTCCGAAACTTAGTCCGGTCCTAACCCAAGTAAATACGGGTTAGGACCCCTTTAAAAGGCTACCACGGAGGGCTTGCCCCCCTTGTTTTGATGTCCACTCCATCTGACGAGAATTTATAAGTGGGTTTTTCATTCCAAGCACACAAATCCGAAAATACATGTTTAAAAAAAGTGTAATTTTTATTTATAAAATGAGACGAAAACAAAAATAAAGCAGGAATTGTATCAGTAGAAATCACACTTAAAGCGTTCGTATTAATCAATGCCATACATAGGTCGCGCGTAGTTTTATATTTGATTATTGCCTATAAGCTGGAAGCAAACAGAAAATGAAAACTTAAATCCGAATATTTTGATAAATGTACAATCTGAATTAGTTATATAAATTATTATTTTTTTTTATATTTGATTATGGAAACAACATTATGGCAACGCATTTTAAACAATACCGCTCATATAATACAATGAATTGCAATTCTTTTCTGTATTAAAAGATTTACCAAGCTATGCTTATCGTTTTTGATAAAGTGTATGATGATGAAAATCCCTATAATATCTTTCTATTACTTTTTTCTTCAAACAAACAAAAGAATGTCTGTTTTTTTCTCTTTTAAGCTAATGTTTCTTTAAGACAGTTATGTATTGGAATTTTATGTTGTGCTTCTGTAAAAGAACTATTACCGCTACACGAAACACAAGAGAAAAGTGTTTCGTTGTAATTCAGAAGAAGTTTAGTTGCCGCTTTTTGAAAAAAGTAAATTTTTTGAATCAAGAAAGAATCAGTGAAAAACTTCGTTAATTTGGCGAAAAGTGCCCGCAAAAATTTCTCGAACTGTACAAGCATTTTTCAAGTGCATTATACAGCAGGAAACATTCCATTGTAAATGCTAATAGCACGTATAAATTTCATCTCAATTCAAATACAGGGGGATCAATTTAATAGAGTACCCGTTGGTTTTCCTTATTAACCTTGTATGAGAGACAATTTCCAAAACTTTTGGACTCTTACAACTTCATTTATGAGGTAAAACAAAAATAGAGACTCACTTGGAGACGTTTCTTACTCCAGTGATAGTTGCATTTTTGAAAAACATAATTTAATTCAAATTTTCTACATTATCATTCCTTACAGCAAATGTTGAAAATGCTGGCCACCATTTTGAATGCAAACGTGAACACGTCAGACCAAGTTTTCTGACGCAGTTCGCCACATGGCTGGTGTCATTGACGAGAGTTCTTCAGTTATGATATGTTTTAATTCAAGACAGCTAGCAGGAATTCTCTGGAAAACGCTATCTGCGAGCGTACATTTTTAACATTTGCTGTAAGGAATGACAATGTAAAAATATTGAGTTAAATTATGTTTTTCAAAAAAAATAAAATTGTGTTTGGATTAAGTAACATTGTGAGTCTCAAATATCTGTTTTACCTCATTAATAAAGTTGTAACAGTTTAACAGTTTTGGAAATTGTCTCCCACACTTAAACAAGGTTCAGACTATTATATTTGAATTTTAGAACAGTTGTAACATCTTTCAGATACAAGGGTGATAAAACAATCATTTAATCTATCTTAAACTCTTTTAAATTGATCACCTTGTATATGAACGATATTTGGTACAGTGTTCACGTGGGCATACGGTAAAACATTACTGGTAAACCTTGGTCATAAACTCTTTTCAGCTTTGTTTAAATGTTTCCATAAGACTTCTCTATACTATTGTTGCATTCACTCTCTGAAACTTCGTAATTTTCTCCAAACACGGATACTTACCGTATATTACTTGTTATGGAGCCTCTGACCTCTTACAGAAGAGAACAGACATAAATAGATCAAAAAACTTTTAAGGGAACGGAAGGAAAGTGTCCATATCGCCATTTGCCTTCCATTAAGGTAAAAGAAACATGCAAGAAGATTATAATCATACTTTATTACGGCCGCTAAATAAAAGAAAATTTTACGATCGTGTCGGGACAAGGCTATAGCAAAATGTAATAAATAAAAGGACTGTGCTGCTGCAGCGTATAAAAATAACTTTTAGAGGGAGTGACATAAATATCTGGAAGGAGTGTTCGATAAATTTTATAGCATTTTCTTGGAAAATAATTTTATATATTGAAAAATGATTAAGTTTATAAGATAAATGAGTACTTTAATTTAGAAGAGGAAAAGCGTTCAAATAGAGAATGCAAAATAATTATATTTTTGTGTGGCATTATTTCTTAACAAAATATTACTAAAACTCAACAATATCTAAGCATTTCTATCTAATTATTTCTTCTAAATTGTTATAAATTCTAAATTTACTTTTCTCTTCATTTCTGAGATAGGTTGACGTATAAAAAACATTAAATATGCAATTTGAAGTAAGCGTTAAAAATATACTGAATGTAAACATAATGCTATATATATATATATATATATATATATATATATATATAGCATTATGTTTACATTCAGTATATATATATATATATATATATCTTAAATAAGTAGTAAAGTTCAGTACCTGAATTTATTTTCGTTAATATTTATAGGTTCAAATAAGAATTCTACTTCAAAGAAAAACTCCGAAAATTGCCCGTGAAAGACATTTTAAAGTAGAAATTCGATCAATAAGCTGCATTTCTAAAAATTAAGTTCTGAGAAAATCGTTGAAAAAAAAACCCAATATGCACTTTAATGTAAATAGCCATATGTATTCCTTAGGATTCGGGGAAAAAACCTTTTTCTTTTAATCCTTTTGCTAGATTAAAACATTACATTTTGAGATATATATGGTATGCAAATGGGAAGGTTTTAAGGTTCATAGTTGAGTTTAAAACTTTAAATAAATATTTCACTAATGGTGATACTTCTTTTATTTCTTTTTTTGTTAATTTGAATAGGATTAAACTGTTATCAGAAACGCGGGCTATCTTAAAAAATTAAAACATTAAATTGCTTTAATTCGCTTGGTAAGAAACTTTCGTTTTTTTATAAGAAGAAACTTTTAGATATTTACCTTGTGTTCTTGAATTTATAATCTATAGAGAACAACGCAATATACCTAGAGTTTCAAAACAACACCTATAACTTACAGAATGAAATTATATTGTCTGAAATTCTTGGAAATTCAAATTGCTCAAAATATTAGAAATGTTTTCTAATAGCTGGAAGTTTCATTTTACTGATACTTTTGAAAATGTGTGGCAAAATTAACAGTGAATAAGATAAGAAAAGTGAAATTAAAAGAAAAATATACGCATTTTTTAGAGTTTCATTTTTATCCTTAGTCATACGCATGTATTCTGTTCATGTTCCACGCGTAATTAACATATTTTAGAGAAAAACTCAGTATCTAACTATACGTTTTCGATCTTCGGCAAACTTTCAAATCATACAGTCACCCACGTGAATTTATTATTATTCGCTTAAAGCAAATTTCTCTGCTACTCACGTACTAGAGAAAATCGAGATATTATACAAAAGTAATTTCTAAGAAAGAGGTTGCGTTAATGCGTCCATTTTCTGAGACAATGTTTCGAAAGTTATTTTTGTACGAAAGAACACTTTTACCAGCAAATATATATAGCACGTATATGTTATGTTTAAAAGAATTTGTTTATGGTGCAGTTGGCAAATTCAAAAAACGTGCAGGATGCAGTAATGCATATTCATGAAAACAGTGATAAAATAGTTATTTAGTTATCATTTTCTCTATAGTTTATGGCAGAGATAAAAATATTTCAAAATAAACTATTTTAATTATTTTTAATAGCTTAAAATTTGACAGCGTTTTTGCGTTAGTTCATTTAATCATCAGTAGTTTAAAAATAACTCAATACATACATCAGATTTCCAAATCGAGTTCAAAGATTTTCAAGAACTTTCGATAGATACAGATTCGAGGTATATATTTTTAGAAACTTGTTTTCCTCCCACTATTAATATGTAATTCCTAGATGCTACAAATTTCATACCATTTCGTATTATCTTAGTAATATTACTAATATGGTATTTTAATTCATTTTATGATGAAAGGGAAATGCTATTTATATATTAACAAAGTGAACATTTTACAAGCTCTTTTTATTCTGTTCACAATAATAATACTAATGATAATAAAACTTTATAAGATAACACGCACAAATAATAAATAGAACAGAGAAAGATCATTTTGGGTGGTTCAAGAGGTTCACCGTTTCTCAGCAATCCGTTAGAACATCAAACCTGTAATTCTTTTAATTTTAGTGTCTCTAATTTTAATGTGTGGATGGTGGAATTTTTGCAGCTAAGGAAGGGTGAACCTTTTGTACTGCTCGACACGATCGTCCAGTTGTATACTTTTCACTTCTTTGTGTGCTATTTTAAATAGTTGTATTAATTTTAACTTTTAAATATTAGATTTTTTTGTGTTCAGGTATTTTTTTGTGTTCAAAGTAATAATCCGGATGATGATAATGATAATAAAAAAAGACCACAAAGTGATTTCAATTGATTTAATGAATGAGGAGAAAGTGATGTTTATTTTGACGTAGTAAATATTTTATAAACTCGTGTACTTTTCATCTTTCAATGGTAATAATGATAATAATGAAAGATCACAAACTGATAGTTTCTTAAAGAGTTGTTTTCCCGGTAAACGGTTACTCCAGTGATAAAAGGAATGAGCACTAATCAATAGCACCGCAATGTTCAATTTATCTTGGTCTAGATTTTGATGTGCAGCGCGATGAACGAAATGGCAATTAGAATACACCTGGAATACACGGGTTCTTCTTGTAGGTGATTATAACTTCCCCCCCCTCCGCCCCCGTTACTTCCACGTTAAATGTAAGCGAAAACTTATTTTGTGATTATTTTCCAAAATTAAGGACTTTTCAAGAATCTACGGAAGTTTTCATGGACTTTTCATGGTTCTGATTGTTCAAGTATATTTATGATTTTATCTGATTTCTGCCTGATTTTATGCGATATAACTTCTATAAATATACTTGGATTGTTGTTGCTGTTACTTATGACTTGCGACAACCGCATGCAGTACCAGACCCACCAGATAGGAAGGCGATGGGCAATCGAGCGGAGAGAAAGTTGACCCTCCCAAGCACTGACCTAGCCGGATGCTGCTTCACTAGCCGTGTTCTGATGGCAACGGAGTTTAGCGCCCAGACCACTGCGGGGCACTTATGGCCTCTGACAACCGTATGCGGTACCAAATATCCCAGGTACGGAGGCGATGGGCAGAGGGGAGGGGGACGCCTTCCATTTTTAGGGCCCCAGTAGGAGGAAGTCCGACTTGGCCCGTGGTCCCTTAATTTTGAACCAATTCCAGAGGAGGGACCAACCCCCTGAAATCAGCACCCCCAGAGGTATCGTTTAACAACTTGGAGGACATTGGAGCCATGGCAGATTTTACGTGCACCAGCTTCTATTAGCGTACAAGGTCCCACAGCAGTCGAGCCGAGAGGGAGTTGACCCTCTTAAGCACTGGCCAAGCCGGACACTGCTTCATTTACCGTGTTCTTATGGGAACGGCGTTCAGAGTCCAGACTACTGCGGGACTCTTGGATTGTTATTATATCATATATTTTTTTAAATAATAGTGTACGGAGCATTAACAGCTGTTTTCTAAGGACAAACTGAAGAAACTTCCATAAATTGAAACTCATTGGTAGAAATTGAAAATTTACGTAGTTTTTTTTTTCCAAAAGAAATGATATGTCTATCTTCATTTATTTTTCCAATTTTTTGAAGTTAACATTTTAATAAAAAGGAATTTTTCGAATAAAATAGGATTTTCTTTAGACTTAAAAAACAAGAGCATGCCATGCTTTGCTTCCTTGTTTAAGAACCGTTTTGAGAGATATTTAAATTGGTTAAACAATGTCTTTTTCTTATCCTATTCATAAATTAAAATGATTCTGAGCAGTTGGGCTAGCTAAAAAATTCTATTATATTCCACAAAATACTTTCTAGTGAGTATGATATAACTTATTAACGTTCGCTTACTACACATTTATAATTATTCAGTGGATGGAATTATTTTTAACAAAATATAAACATCAAAATGTAATTCCTTCAGTGGTTCAGCCAATTTTTCTTTGCTACAGGGTTCTTATTTCCAGCTTCATAATGGCAACACATTGAAACTGAATTTAATGTATCAACTTAATTTCGTTTTCACGCCTTCTTTCCTCGGATGTTTCCTGACTCTATTAGAGTTTGTTTGAAGTAATTTTGTTATTTGCTGCTTTTATGTTCGAATAAGAATGCTCATTTATCGGAAAACTCCGGAACTTCCCGAGTAATTCCAAGAAAGGAATTGGATCAATACGCCAAAGCTCTTAAAACTATTCTTCGAAAACGTCTTTCAATGCGCTGGGAGCGTCAGCCAAGTTCTGCACAAAGCACGTATAATTTAATATAGTAATGCTGGTAATGTGATTATAAAAATTTCTTATGTCGAATTTATGATTTTGAATCGGATGATAATTTAGATTATTCGCAAGTTCAAAAGAATCAACAAGGGATGTTCAGGAAAGTACTATTTTGTATTTTGTTGATAAAAAATAAAATCAGATTAGAGAGGAAATTCTCTCTGAGCGCTTTCCATTTAGAGAAAGGCGGGGGGGGGATCATTTTTGAAGGATTACTTAAAAGGATTATCAAGAGTTGTATTTTTGAAATCGTTGAACGAGACTGAATAAACAAAAAACAAAATGTAAATGTAAAGTAAGTACCTTACAAAATCAAGTTTGCTTAATTTTTGTCTCAAAAAGTTTACATTTTAAATCGAAGTACGTGGTTCCTGAAAAATATGGCTACGCTTTCAAAAAATAATTACAAATAAACAAGATATTAACTTACGGCATTTTATGTTTTATAAAGAAAAAAAAACTTTTCGTTTTATTTCTCCACACCACTTTGCGCGATCGAATTATTATTATATTTATTCCTACAGCGAAGAAACTGTCCGCTCTCAAAATTACCTTGGGATGTTTGAAATTTTCTCATGTTCTCGGGTAGAGGAGGGGTACCCAAAACCAAAACCAAAGGGATACCCTTCGGGTAGTTACTCAAAATCATTTTCCAGTAGGATGGAGCACCGCCACACTGAATTTTGGAAGTGCGAAAGGTTTTAGATGTTAAAAGTTCCCCTGGGCAATGGATAGAAAAGGAGTTACAATAGCGTGGTCCAGACATAACATCTTTGGGCTTCTTACAAGGATACTTGAAAAACATCGCTTACCAATTTACCACAGTGACCATTCAGAGTGCTGATCCTGCAATGCTTCATAGAAACTGGCTAGAAATCCAATGGTCGCGCGACCAATGGTGCTTTCATTGAAATCGTGCATTAAAACCATTAAAAAAACGTTGATATTTTAATTTTGGAAGAAATAATTGTATAAATGAATAAGTTTGTTAATTTGTAATTAATTTTTAAATGTATACCCATAATTTTCAGAGACTTCTTTCTTTTCATTGTTTACCGCACACTTAATTACTACGTCACAAAGCATTAAATTTTGCAATTGAATTTATAAAAAATCATGACTAACATTGCGGCTAAGTAACGAACTTTATGCATTGTTAAATGCTAGTTGTGTCAAATTTTCGTAAACCTTTTTGAGCATTGTTTCGCTGAAACAAACAGCAACATATCGAAGTGAAATGTTGCATGTCTTCTTTATGCTTTTATGTGGCAGAGAAAAAGTGTCATTTATAGCAACTGTGTTCATATGATTTCACGGGTGAATTCATTGTAGAAGATATGAATACAGTAGACTCTTGACTTATGGGATAATTAGACCACTCGTGTAAGTAAAAATTTCGCTTTGTGAAATAGGGTATGCATACGAGTATTTAAAATACATACACAATTATTTTAGACACTTATAAGCACCCCTCAAACTGTTTTAAACCAATCCCTAACTATATATTACCATTTCTCAAGCAATGTAATGAATACATGAATGTTGGCGGCTCTTACTATTCGCAAAAAATCACGTGATGTTGGCGAGAAGGTCGTTTTAGCACGAAAAATTCTCGCGTAAAATTCAATTCGCATAGTAGCGAACAGAAGCTGCCCTAGGAAATGTAGAGCTCCCTGCTAATGTAAAAATGCGCCCCTTTTATGCTCTATATCAAGGTTTTAAGTTTGAAATGGCGCCCCTTCGAAGATGGCGCCCCGATGCGATGCTTGGCTTGCTTACCGTGTCGGGCCGCCTTTGGGATTTCCAGCCCACTGTAAATTTAAACCACAGCTTGGGAGAAAAAGGCATACTGTTGTACTCCAGTTTCTGAAGTGTTCATTAAAGTAGGAATATTTATAGTGGAATTACAAGAGTTATTAATACTTTTTAATGAGAAACTTCAGAAAGTTTGGGAAAAGAAGGAATGGTTCGTCATAAACCAATTTCAAAAATATGTTTCTAAAGTATTCATTTCTACTTTTATGTTTGTAACAACACAGAATAACAGAAAATAAAACGATGTATGTTAATTAGTACGGAATTTAGCGAGAAAAAAAAATCTCAGGGGTAATATGGAATATTCCAAAATCATACACTAGGTGAATTTTTCCTGAATGTTAACTCTGAACACTATAATAATGCAAACATTTCAAGGTGAGAAGCATACATCCAAATATTCTACTCCTTGCAACGAGCGTGAATTAGTTCTTGCTCTATTTTTCATTCATGTATGTTGATTTTTGTAATCAAATATCTACAAATGAGGTAAAAATGATAAGATTTTCATGCCATATCATTATTGTATCCTTTTTTACGAACTTCCAAAACACGTATGTTTACAACAGGGGTGTAACCAGGCGGGGGGATATCGAGAAATATCCCCCCCCCGAAAATTTTGGATTAGTGATGAAATTCCGTCTATTCATACGCATATAAGTTCATATCCCCCCCCCGAAAAATTTTCCAGGCACATATCCCCCCACGAAAAATTTTCCTGGCTGGTTTACAAAATCAATAATTTTAAGATTAAAAAAAAATTACTAATATTATATTTATACTCCAAATCTTTCTTTTTAATTACATATTTTTTCACGAGATTGAAGGAATACTAGTTTGCTATTCGCGGTGGAATCGTATTAACCCCATCATCTATGTAAATTATTTCAAGCTTCGTATAGAACCAGTGCAGTTGGGACAATGCCCGTGATGAACGAGTGAAAGCGTGTGCTTTATCATATTCTTCGAATCCATTATCAATGCAGACGTTAAGATTTATGAATCCGCCTTTGTCAGAAAATAAAGCTACTTTGACAGTTTCGACACTGAGATGATTTTGGCTGGTGCCCAAGAACGGGAGTAGGCGAGGGGGGGGGGACATGTTGTTTTTTGAATGAATGTTTTATTCACTTCGTTTCGATGCCGCTTTCGGTTTTTGTGTCCTAAAATAGCTCGTGGCGAGTCACGAAATGGTGTCCGCCTTCGATTGATGAATAAACAAGCGGTTCATGGCTTGTCCACTGTAGGTCAGTATTGAATGTAACGGTTTCAGGCGGAAATATTTAATTTTTTTCAGTCTGTCAAAGCACGGGACTGCTTTTGTTTTGTTTTTTAGCACTAGAGTGCTATTTCATTCATTCCGGGTTTTTCTGTCCAAATATTTTGCGCTGACACGTTTATGTTGAATTTTTCAATACAATTACCAGATAGCATAAGGGAGGGCAGAGTAAAGTCTTCAAGAGATTGAAGACTTGAAGATCTTTGAAAGTCTTCAAGGATTGCAATTTTTGATGATTTACCCCCATGTTTGGCGACATGTTAGATATTTAGCGAGAAATTGGCAAACGCTACATTCTATTACAAATAAGAGAAATATAGTTAGAATTTGCCTGACGAAGATTGTTAAGCAGTTTTAATAAGATTTCCATTCTGAAAAATGTTTTTTGGAACAAGAAACGCAAACACGGCTCACACGTGGATAATGATGCACATTTCAAACAGTATTTATAGCGGTGAAGTATAGTTAGAGTGTACTTGGAGAATATTGTAAAACAGTTTTAGAAGGGATTTTTATTATAGATTTCGATTCCAAAGGTATCGAACAAGGAAGAAAAATACAACACACTCAAGAATAATGATAAATCTTCCAATGGAATAAGGAATAAAAATTGGGACGGCGCATGGATTATGAAGCACTTTTAATCTATAGAAATTAAATGCTTATTTAAAATATCAAAATGTTTCAAATTTCTTTTAATCTTTTCATTTTACATGTTTCGGTTTTACAACCACGTATGTAGTACATTGATTTTTATACTACGTTTAAAAAAGGAGATTAGTATGTTTGATGAACGACCAATCACAACTTAGAAAAGAAAAGAGAGTTAAGAAAAAACGAAATCTGATTTTCATATTAATCGCCTGAAGTAATGTAGAAGTAGCCCAGAATTTGAAAATACTATGAAAATGATGTTTTTTTTAATTAAAAATGCGCCTTATCTTTAAATTAGTAGCAAAAGTCGCCTTTTTAGTCGCCGGTGGACACCCTCCTACTTTCATCAAATATTCATCAAATATTCCTGGGAAGGCTTATCGCTGTGCTTTCTTTACTTCTTGAGAGGGTTTTTTCCATCACCAAACACATGATGCTTATCAAGAACAACGAATTTCCCATTCCTTTGGGAAATCTCTTTGTTGTTGTAAGTCTGCTTTTATTATTTTATTCAAGTGGGTGCATTTAATGCTGTATATTAAAAAGTTGTGTTGTTTCTAAATAACCTCCTTCTGCTAATTTTTTCTTCCACGCTTCCATAATCCCCTCCTTTTATTTTCTCAGGTATTCTTGTATTTATCTTTTTCTGAATGGCACCTCCCCTTTTCTGTGCTGTCTGATAACTCTTGGTTTTCACTCCCTTCCCTGTGTGTAGGCTGGAAAACTTTGCAACGGAAGAAGGGTATATTGTTTGTGCCACCCGAAATGTACGCACTGAGCTGCTTTTACTGCATGTCTGTCATTGGCATAATTTGACTCAAAGGGCTGAAAGTATTTGCAGGCATTCCCTTAAAATATGAAAAAAAAAAATCTGATGTGTCCAACACATGACTTCCTTGCACGTCTATTAAATCAAAAATGTTTTTTACGCAATTCCTCTAAACTTATTTGTTTGAAAGATATAAAATATCAATAATAGTAAGATATAGCGATTTCTAGCCAAACATTTCGATATCGCCAAGCTGAGTTCAATTTGAAAGATTTCTTTCTGACACTTTATTTGGCGATATTTCACCAAAAGCCGACAAACTTGAAATAGTTTGCGAGATTTTGGGGATAGCCAAAGTAGTCATTGACCACAGACTTTCAATGAATTGAATGCATCCATACACCTTAATGTATTTAAAGTCATTTGGCTCACCCTGTAAATAAATTCCCAGTCGATTGCTGTCAAAAAAGATATTGAAAACCGTTAGATATTATAATATAGTTCTAAATACAAAAGTTCAAAATTCTACGGGTTAAAGTTTTAGAGTTATACAAAATACGAAATAATTTTTGGCGCCAAATTTGGCGATATTTCGGCGAAACTCGTCAATGACGATGACATTTGGCGAGATATTAAGCATGGACCAACAATGACAGATTATCGCCAAATTTGGCGACATTTCGCCAAAACTCGCCAAGAACGATGACAAAATGGCGATACTTTGGGCATGGACCAAATGACTGACTATCGCCAAATTTGGCGACATTTCGGCAAAACTCGCCAAGGTCGAGGACAGACGGCGAGATTTTGGGCATGTACCAAACAATGACTGTCTACAATTGTATTATATTGAAGATGTCCATAGACATTAAAGTACTGAAATTCTTTTCGGTGGTCCTGTAAATAAACTCTCCAGTAGATTTTAACCAAAAATCGAGATGCACAACTAGATGTTACAACAATCTTATATATGAAATTTCATAATAGTTTTTGAGATTTGAGAGTTAAATATGCACACACGTACACAAAAAAGTCGCCAAGCTTGGCGACTTTTGGCATAGTTCTTGAGGGAGGCACGTGACCGTGGTCGGACCATTACCTAACTTATGTGGTAGGACGGTATTGTGCTTGAAATGGATGAATCTCCTAAAATTGCCTTTGACCGTAATGAATTGGAAATCTTTTGAGTGTTCCTGTAGCAGAACTGTAAATGATAAAGACACTTTTTTAATGGAGAAATTCATTTTCTAACTCTTTACAGCATATATCACTTCTGAGTCGTTTGAAATAGCCCAATCAATACCTCTAAAAAACGCTTTGATGAATTTCGGCCCATAGAGCGTAATGTATTTCGAATCTTTTAGGCGGTTCTGTAGATAAACTATCCGGTCGAATGGAACCGAAAGGGGAGGTGCACAACTAGATGTTACAACAATCCTAAATATAAAGTTTCAACATTCTACGCCTAATAGTTTTTGAGATATGCGAGTTTAATGAATTTCGGCCCATAGAGCGTAATGTATTTCGAATCTTTTGGGCGGTCCTGTACATAAACTATTCATTCGATTACGACCAAAAGGGGAGGTGCACAACTAGATCATAGAACATTCCTAAATATCAAATCTCAACATTCTACGACCCATAGTTTTTGAGATATGCGAGTTACATACATACGTACGTACGTACGTACGTACGTACAGACGGCATGGAAAAACTGACCACAATAAACTCGCCGCTGGTCAAAATGAGTTGCAGACGCGTTAATATGATCGTGCATGCTAGCCTACGATGAGATGCATCGAAAAAATTCTTAAAATTAAATTTAGAGGTAGTCAAAATCGGATTTTTTGTCGAAATTTGGCCCCCAAAATTTTTCGGGATCACATTACTTCTTTATACTACGTACAAGGAAGTAATAAATTTTCAGTCGATTGCTGTCAAAAAAGATATTGAAAACAGTTAGATATTACAATAGTTCTAAATACAAAGTTAAAAAATCTACGGGCTGAAGTTTTAGAGTTATACAAAATAGGAAATAATTTTTGGCGCCAAATTGGGCGATATTTCGGCGAAACTCGTCAATGTCAACGACATTTGGCGAAATTTTAAGCATGAACCAAACAATGACAGATTATCGCCAAATTTGGCGATATTTCGCCAAAACTCGCCAAGAACGATGACAAATGGCGATACTTTGGGCATAGACCAAATGACTGACTATCGCCAAATTTGGCGATATTTCGCCAAAACTCGCCAAGGTCGAGGACAGACGGCGAGATTTTGGGCATGTACCAAACAATGACTGTCTACAGTTGTATTATATTAAAGATGTCCATAGACATTAAGGTACTGAAATTGTTTTTGGTGGTCCTGTAAATAAACTCTCCAGTAGATTGGAACCAAGAATCGAGATGCACAACTAGATGTTACAACATTCTTATCTATGAAATTTCATAATAGTTTTTGAGATTTGAGAGTTAAATATGCACACACGTACACCAAAAGTCGCCAAGCTTGGCGACTTTTGGCATAGTTCTTGAGGGAGGCACGTGACCGTGGTCGGACCATTACCTAACTTATGTGGTAGGACGGAATTGTGCTTGAAATGGATGAATGCCCCTAAAATTGCTATTGACCGTAATGTATTGGAAATCTTTTGAGTGTTCCTGTAGCAGAACTATAAATGATAAAGACACTTTTTTTAATGGAGAAATTCATTTTCTAACTCTTTACAGCATATATCACTTCTGAGTCGTTTGAAATAGCCCAATACCTCTAAAAAAACGCTTTGATGAATTTCGGCCCATAGAGCGTAATGTATTTCGAATCTTTTGGGCGGTTCTGTAGATAAACTATTCAGTCGAATGGAACCGAAAGGGGAGGTGCACAACTAGATGTTACAACAATCCTAAATATAAAGTTTCACCATTCAACGCCTAACAGTTTTTGAGATTTGCGAGTTTAATGAATTTCGGCCCATTGAGTGTAATGTATTTCGAATGTTTTGGGCAGTCCTGTAGATAAACTATCCAGTCGAATGGAACCAAAAGGGGAGGTGCACAACTAGATGTTACAACTATCCAAAATATGAAGTTTCGACATTCTACGCCTAATAGCTTTTGAGTTAGGCGAGTTTAATGAATTTCGGCCCATAGAGCGTAATGTATTTCGAATCTTTTGGGCGGTCCTGTACATAAACTATCCATTCGATTGCCACCAAAAGGGGAGGTGCACAACTAGATCATAGAACAATCCTAAATATCAAATCTCGACATTCTACGACGAATAGTTTTTGAGATATGCGAGTTACATACATACGTACGTACGTACGTACGTACAGACGGCATGGAAAAACTGGCCACAGAAGACTCGCCACTGGTCAAAATGAGTTGCAGACGCGTTAATATGATCGTGCATGCTAGCCTACGATGAGATGCATCGAAAAAAAATTTTTAATTAAATTTAGAGGTAGTCAAAATCGGTTTTTATGTCGAAATTTGGCCCCCAAAATTTTTCGGGATCACATTACTTCCTTATACTACGTACAAGGAAGTAAAAAAACAGAAAAATACAAAATGTGCTATTTGCGGTATAAATGTTTATGACAAATGATTTAAAACTAAATTAGAAACTTAAAAACGGAATTTTTTAATTAATCAACTAGATTTGAATGAACTTCATTGAATTACTAGATTTATGAATAATATGTTTTTAGATGGCCCTTAAACCTATTTGGATAGCTAATTAATGAATAAATTTTTATCTCTAATTTGTCCGATTACTGCAATAGCATTTTAAGATAAACGCCAATTTTTGAAAGAAAAAATGTAAATTCAAAATTGAAAATACACAGAAAGGGCGTGAATTTAAATTTGTGAAGGATTTTTGCACTTTTTTATGATTACTTCAGCTTAATTAGAATGTCAGCTACGAAAATAAATTAAAGTGAAACCCAATTACTGGATTTTCTTTTATTTGTACTTGAATGTGAAATTTTAGGTTATTCACGAAAAAAGTTTAAAAATGAAACTTCTCAAAAACTGCTAATTTTCGGTAATACATAATGGGGCTTTAAAAATGTAGCACTTTGGCTTTCCCATTGCGTCTTAACCAGTAAAACGTCGAGTTACCAGTAACTCAGTATATACACAGAGAGAGAGAGATGACAATAGAAAGGAAATAATTTATACTACACCAGCGGTTCTCAACCTTTTTCACGTCGCGCCCCCAACAAAGACTAACTTACAGTGGCGCCCCCGTCACATTTTTTCAGCATACATTCAGTTTTTTAATCTTTAACAATGAACATTTAGTCGAATTTTTTACAAAATAATGTTATCAGTAAAGTTTGAATGAGCATTTTAAGCGAAAATGGATATATTTTTGAGTAAAAATGAGAATAAATAAAATGAATTTTTTACCTTCAAACGCTCTGAGCCCCCCTTGGGCGTCGCGCCCCACAGGTTGAGAAACGCTGTACTACATTTAGAGTTATTGGATTAAAAAAAGTCTTAATGTTTAATTAATGATCAAGTTTCTCTTTTCCCACCCCCCACCCCCCTTAAAGCTCTGGACTGCAAAAAATTTATTAATTGCGTTCATATGGAATAATATGTGGACACATTATTATTTTGCAAACAAAAGCCATAGCTAATTTATTAGATACTCGAGCACTTAGATCAAAATGGATAATTACCACGTAAATATTAACATACACAATATATAAAAAAAATCTAATCCTATAAATATACTGCACAGAAGATTCCTAAAAAATGTTATATTTTCTAGTAGGAATTTGACCAGAATGTGTTTAAGTAAGTTAAAGATTCAAGACTAAAACTGATGCTATTGATATCTAATAAAAGAATTTTTTATCAAGAAAAATGGTAAAAATAAAAAAATAACGATGGTAAAAACTGTTAATTCTTACTTAACACTTGCCAGCATTTTATAATGCATAGTAAAAACATTTCTTTGCCAAAGAGACAAGGAAAAGAAAACAACTAGTGTCCGTAGAAAAACGACTGATTTATGAATGAGCCGGTCTATTGGGGAGTTCACTTAAAATGTCTAGGAAGTTTTGGCTTTCATCCAGTGCTTGTATCATCTGTGCATGAATCAATAAGGAAAACACCTGTTGATGCTGACTTCCTACAATGTAATATATATGTATACACACATTTATATATATATATATATATATATATATATATATATATGTGTGTGTGTGTGTGTGTGTGTATCTTTAATCATACAGGGGTACAGGGGGATTCAAAATTACAGGACAAGGGTAGGCTACAGCAGCACTGTTCAGAATCACATAGCTATGTGGGATTGGAAACGTCGCCTTCATGTACTTGTTAATAATTACTTTAGAAGAAGTGTTCGAGTAATAGTGAAATTCCGATCACGGATTTTCAAAGACTAATGTATTTTTCAAATATTACTGTATTTAATAAAGACTAATGTATTTCAGATTTTCTTTTCTTACATTGAAGAAATTGCCGGAGAAGAGCTATTGTTTGAAACTTAGAAACATACTATACGCACACTTCAATCCTTCTTCCAAAGTAATTATTGACAGGTGCATGAAGGCGATGTTCCCAAGCTCACATTCCTGAGTGATTCTGAACCGTCTTGATGTATCCTACCCCTCCTGAAAGTTAACCCCCTCATTTAAATCACTCTGTATATTAGGGTGGTGTGAAAAACATTTTTTTTTCAAATTTGTAACGTCACCATATGCAATAGTTGCCATTTTGATAGTAAAATTAAACCCTGAAATTTGGATGAAATTGTTTAATATTTTAGGTCTCCTCAAGATCCACGAATTTTGGAAATTATGGGAAAAAATGCTTTAAAATCAACTGCTCTTTACATTAAAAAATAATTAAAATATGAAATGTCACTAGGTTATTTATTTGCACTTTTGAGTATATAAACATTTGTAAAGCCGATATAAAATTAATTCTTAGGCCTCCACAAATTCCTTGAAGTTGAGCGTTTTTCATTGAAAATGGTACGCAAAGATATGCAAATAGAGAACATACTAGTCTTAACTTCTCATTTAAGGATTAGGTTATTTCACTCAGAAATCAGACTTTTTTTCAAAACATGGCATTAGCTTTCTATCGAAAGTTTTTGCTCGGATGAATCCATCTCTTGAATGGAGGCCACACACATGAAGAGCAGATTCTGTCACAATTCTAATCATCCTCTCAACTGATTGGGAATGGCAGGGTATTTTAGAAATTTATCGCAAGGACTTAGATGTTTATCCGACTTCAGTAATTCCTGTAACACACTTTGTGATGTCCATTTCTTTGTGATGGGAGGCTCAGTCACAACACATTTTTGCCAATGGATAAGGGCAATGTAGTCATTGCTTTAGAAATTCACCTTTGGAATCTGAAACCTACAAATGCTCATTGTTTGTTCCGAAGATTTTCTGGTCTTTATGATATGCTGAATGGCAAGCTGATGAACAGATATTCTGTCGTCGAATAACATTGCAGCTAGTACATCCTCTGCATGAGCAAAATACGCGTTGTTTTGAACAACGATTCTTCTTATGCCCTTTAAATTATCTGGGAGATAATGAAATCGAGATATAAAATATTGCAAATTCTTTGGCCATTCTGAAAGGCACTGTTACACTTGATTCTGAACCATGTTGGCGTGTATACTTTCATTATGAATGTAGCTAATACAATAAGTTGTGGTGTTGGATAAGATGCTCCAAAATACAAACGTAAAATGTGATTTGCGAACGATAGCCATCGAGAATGAGAAAGTTTTCAACGATCTCTATTTGCTGGATCTTGTGGGCAATAGCCAAAGGAAAAAGCCTTACAAGTTTCCCATAAACAACGTTGATCCGTGCTAGATCTCCAAAGTCAATATCGGACTCAAACGTAAATTCACTTTCCTGGAACTTAATGATAGGAAAGCTGATGCACATCTTCAGGGACTTACCAATCAATCCACTGAATGCGCTTGGTCTTGATGTTTTCCCATCCACTGCTTCTGTAAGGTGGGATAAAGGCAGTTTTTTTAATGAAATTGACATATTTGTCCAATGCACAGGAGAATTGAGCTTTACTTCAAGGCGTCTAATTGCACGTGCATTTACACCGGTATTAGTGACTTCCCCATCACTTCCAATAAAGGCTAATTCTGATAAATCGAAAGCTTTCTCATTTAATAAGCTAAGGATACCATCGGAAATGTCCTTTGAACTCTTACTCTTCGGTGCAAAATGTTCCAAATAGACAGAACCGGGTTCTTCAACTAGTGTAATATGCTCCTCCCATCTTATGCCACTTGCTATCATCCATTTTCGTAATTGTAAGAGTTTCATCCCTTCTTCATCAAAAAAGAAAGGTATGATCTTGTGACCAGACAGTGTCGGATTAATGCAAGTTTGTCCGGAAGGGGGCGGTTAGTTTGTCGGTGGGGGCAGTTAGTTAGAAGATTGACATATATATCCATTTTATGAGAGTAAAATAGGATCTTTTATATTAATTTCTTTATTCTCTGGGGGGCGGTCGTCCCCTTCACCCCCTCTTTAATACGCCCTTGTGACCAGTGGTATCACCTCATCTTGAATTGCTTGGCGTGTCTTTATCCTTTCGCTCCGAATTTTATTGTATATGTTCACTTACATCCTGAAGCAAAGCTGACGCAAGATCAGCTGCAGCTCGATCACTGACGTTTCGCCTATCACACTTTCTGGAAAACACAGGTAATTTTATTTGAGACTTACGTTTCAAAGTCATCTGAGAGCGTTGTGCAATGAAAACAGGATCTTTCTGGGATAGAATGGGGAGGGGGAGAAGTAATAATTTAAAGAAGACTGCAAGTTGAAAATCAGGACGATGTTTATAAAAAGTATGTGAGAGGATGAGATTTGTAAATATCAAGCTCATGTTGGTAATGAAGTGGCTGTAGACGAGTTTATTTATCCAATTTATTGAGCTATTTTTGGAGTAAAAATGGCAAACTGTAAGGGATTTGGGGAGGCCTAAGAATTAATTTTACATCGGCTAGCTTTTTACAAATGTTTCTATACTCAAAAGTGCAAAAAAAAATAACCTAGTGATTTCATGATTTTTTTTTTCTTTAATGAAATCAGCAGTTGGTTTTAAGGCATTTTTTCCTACAATTTCAAAAATTCGTGGAACTTGAGGAGACCTAAAATATTAATCAATTTCATCCAAATTTCAGGGTTTAATTTTACTATCAAAATCGCAACTATTGCATATGGTGACGTTTCGAATTTAAAAAAAATGTTTTTCGCACCACCCTACTATATATTCTTCAAAGAAATATTAAAAAAACATTTAATACCGCCCTCTACTTTACCGGCCTTAATGAGGCGATGTACACAATTTGAGAATCAAATCCTAAAATGTGTCAAAGATAAATATATACTGTCTTAAACCACATTTCAATGGATGTCGAATTGAAGAAAGCATATCAGATGAACACGTTTTAAGATAAATACAGGAATTACAAGATGATAATAATAATAATAATAATAATAATAATAATAATAACTTTTGGAATCTACCAATGAACATTTACATTCAGATCCATGTACAGCCCCTGACCATCTTTGTTTGAAGCTATGCCCGAGACTTTTTAAGATGAAAGGAGGAAATTTTGTACTTCAACCCATCTCAGTATGGGGCACATTTTACTAACTGGATTTTTTTTTGTACATGGGTCATATAAAAATTTTAAAAAGTGCTACCTTTTTAAAAATTAACTAGAAGAACGAATTATTAAAGTATTCTTTTTTCTTATCTTATTTTGAACATTTTTTTTTTCAATTTATATTGCCCAAGAAAAATTATTAAAGGGTATTACAATATTTTTGAGATATCTTGCACAGCACCGCTTTGCTTTCCCTATTGAATCATTTCACCTTTTGGAGCTATTTTCTGATGAGTTTGAAAATGGTCTAGAGTTTATAGATCAAAACAGATTAGCATTTTTTATAACGAAACATCTAAATTTGGAACCAGAAAATATTCATAAGAGTGCGAATCAATTCAGTTTTTTCTGCTTGGTTATGTGTGATAAAAGACTTTATGTAAACAAACCGATAAATAAATAAATATTTTCAAATAACAATTCTAAACAAACAGTTTCGGCATTGATTGTTTAAATGTAAAACTAAAAGAAATTCTAAAACATGTGTTTACCTCATTCCGAAGTTTACATATATTCACTCATCCATTAAAGCTGACTGCACACCCCAGTTTGAATTACATTTCCAGGTTTATACTATCACAAAGATTTTTCATTTTTATTTAAATGAGTATTTTCTTTGTGATTTCTTAAAATCCCGCCCTCGGTTCCATCAAGACTATGTATAAAACCATTTACCCTTGCAACAAATAAAACCGAATATTATTTTATTTTGATTAATGCTATCGGACGCATGTTTTAAATCAAAGAAAACTGCAGTCTTTTTCGCTTTTATGTTTCTCATTTAAATTCATAAACGAGAAACGCAAAATAAATTTATCTGTTTCCACTCGTTTAATAAAAGCGATATTCTCCGTAATATTTATAGTCGAGATTTTACGATTTCAAGTCTCCGTTATCATTCCAGAAAGGCCAATTTATGTGTTCAGTAAAGCCTGAATTTTTCTATCAAGCATTTGAGGCTTTGAGACACACTTGGCATTGGTTCAAATGGTATCGTCTAGTCTGGAATGAAATAGAATAAGTGCTTATCTTTATTGTCCACACGTCTCTATTAAATTACGATTGTGAATCTTATAACACTAATTTTTTTTTTTTTATATGTAACAACATAATTTTGGTACGAAATTCCACTGAAGACATTTAAAGTAAAACCCTTCTTGATCCAATGAATTAAAGAATTTTATTTACCTTTTATGTATTTCCCATTTGAAAATAATTTACGGTTATTCATTGGTGACTAACGTAACATTTGTAGTAGAAGGTGAAGATGCTTTTTATGACCGATTAGTTAAAAGTAAAATTAATATAACTTTTCCAACTTTACAGGTATGTATTATAAGAAAACAGTTTAAACTTTGAATTTCAGTAAAATATATATAGATTTTTTTTTTGTTGTTTGTGTGTGTGTGTGTGTGACTGACGTAACATTTTTGATGTGACTAATGTAGCAATGAAATGAAAAATGTATATTATTCACAACTCCTCAATAACCAAAATTACCAGTATTTAATATAAGTATAAAAATGCGAAATACTCATTTTTTTCGTGATCCTAACATGTATGCTGAAAAAAAATATCTTAACTTTATATTTAAATAAACTAAAAAACACTTTTATTTTTAGCGTTTTTTATTGACGTAGTATGGCTTTGCGTTTAAAATTTATGTTTAAAATATTTGCATTCTATTTAATTATGCATATCCCACCACTTTTTCTATAAAAATAAGAAAACAATCATATATTTCAAGCTTAGAAACATGAAACATACTTCAAAAACATGTAGTTACTTTCAAATTTGTTACAACTCCTGTTGTTGTTTTTTCCTTACAAATTATATGATTAGCAAATTCAGTCTTATTTTCAACTGTAAATTTCAAGAACATAGTTAAAAAAAGGGCAAAAAAATATCAGTCGTTGAACATCCTTCAGTTTGAATTAGGGATGGACAATTGATACCTACAAAGCTCAGTCGTAAGCTATACATTAGGTCTAAAGTGTATTGGATGTGTATCCCTTTAACGCACAGTGTTCCCGCTCTGGGAACACCAAATTCTGACATTTTGACTGTTGCCAGTCACGAAGAATAGATTTTATTTCTATAAAAATTGTTGCGGGTGACATAGCTCCACGTGAATCCTTTACTTTTTAGCACGTCATTTCCCGTAAAAAAAAATTGTCACGATTATTTTTAACAGCACTGACATCTGCTGAAAAATGGAAGAATGCGAGAACAGCTATATAGATTACCCAATGCTGAAAAAAGGGTAACCGTTGCCATCGCTCAACTTAACTACCAGCAAGATGGCGGACGATCGAAACGTTCATCGCGTGCCACAGATCTAGAGACCCTTTTTTGACGCAGCTGGCTGTGCCGGCACAACTGCGATGGCAACGGTTGCCCTTTTTTCAGCATTGGGAAAGGGTTGCGCCTCAAAGGGGTATTGGATCCTATCGCAGATGGCCACCAAACAGTCACCGTGACGTCACAGAAGTTCACAGAGTTCACAAAATAGTCACACCTTGGCTGGTACGTAAGTGAAGTAAATTCACTGAGTAGTCACTGTGACGCCTTCTTTGTGACTAATAACCAAAGCACGTCGCTGTGATCGGATAACACGTTAGAATGTGACTGCTGATTCTTGAGATTTGAAGTTGTTTCTAGGATTTTAAAATCTGACTCGATTGTTACACATTCGATTGTTATTATCTGGATTTCAGGGATGTTTCCGAATGACTTGCCGAAGTTTGCACAAAACGAAGAAATTAAGCTCAGCCTTTGTGTCCATTAAGGTTTCTGCCTTCGTCAGGAGCACTTATTTTGGAAAATGCAAAATTTTGATGTAGTGCATGTATTTTTATTTGAAAGGTCATAAAACATGGCAGCAACAATAATTCATTTTACAAAATTTTCTTAACTTTGAAAAAAAAAACTGCATTTTTTAAGAAAATTTCATACTTACGCCAACTGCTGTACACTGAATTCTTCTCAATATTTAGGAACTTACTTTGCACAGTATACTTCGATATTATATTCCAGTGCGTTGAACCAAAAGTTTCATTGTATTTTTAAAACTCGCTGAAATATGGCCAATTATGAACAAAAAAGTTGAAATTTTTGAGAAAATTTTCAGTTTTTGTCTAAAAGTACCTGTAAATTTATTAATTTCGTACGTCTTAACTATTGCTGCAATACACACTTTAATATCAATAGAATATTTATGTAAAATTTCATTAAGATAAATTTAAAACTTTTAGAGTAGTTACAGTTATCGTGACCAAGGTAACAAAAAAACACTGTTTTTCAGAAAACGCATTTAAAGATTTTAACATTGATGTTCAACCGGAAGTGACATTCAAACAGCTGTATCTTCCTTTCTATTCATCATAGTAAATTAAAAGTAAATCGTTGTATTAAAATTAAAGATAGTTTTGGAATCTTAAGAATATGTACTTTCAAATAAGGCAATAAGAAATGGCTTTTAAGACGCAGACGGATACCTTTAAGCATTTTCTTTTACTTTCAAGATGGAAATTTCAAGATTGTGGAGTCAGTTCATTCGATTTCTCATTCTTCTCCAGCCACCGGCTTTTTCCTGCACTCACAACCACTTTTGGACGTGGAGGTACGCGCGGTTAACTTTCTATCTATTGGCATCTTCTGTCAGAGGCAAATGAGCCAAGTTTACCTTAGCATTGGCTGCCGTCAATACTAAAAATAGATATGTTAGTCCGCTTAGAGAGTCGTGATTGTCATTCTCTTATTAAAGAACCACGATGCATTTCTCTCCAGCTCTTCCAACGACTTGAAGAGTGGCATCTTTCATCAAAAAAACTACAGCGATTTCCACCTGGTGCGGACTCTTGTAGAAAATGCTCTATAGTTTTCAGTGTCACAAAAGAGCAGAAGTGGCATTGTATCCACTTAAGCATGACAAAAAAAAAACTCAAATACGGGTAGTAATTCCTAATATCTCCGATTGATTGAAGTAGTGGAGATGAGCACGCAGCCTGATTGCTTTCTGCACTTTTCTTAAAAAGTTTTCGATTGCCGAGCTCAAGCCATTCAGAAGGACTAGTGAGTCCACGTCTTCTACATTTACCATCACGCTCTCAAAGGTTGTACTTTTTTCGAGAGCACTTCTCACAATATACCTGTCTGCTTCTTCTGATACTCTCTGTTTCAATCTCTTTTTTCAGATGCTAAACATGGATAATGAATCAAACGTCATTTGTTTTCGTCATTTCTGAAGATCGGGAGAGGCAAAGAGCCTCTTGAAGATCGGAAAGTTGACGATGCTGTGGGAAGTGAATCCAGATGCTGCAGCATTGTTTACAACGGTGAATGTTTTCCTGCACTATGGCTTTATTTAACTCGTCTGTATAAAGTTGCTACAAAATGTTCTGCAAAATGTCACATTTCACACTCACGTCAATAAAGGAAAGAATACCTTGTTTTCATAGCTATTACTTCGTGTTCCTGAAATGCACTACGACATACACAACAGATGCCTCGAATAGATAGAACATTCATCTGCACTTCGAAACTCCGGTGAGAAATATGATTTCCGATTTGAAATATGTGTCGCATAACAAAAAGTCATTGTAAGAATAGCTTTTCTTTTTCTTATGCCATGCGATTTTTTTTTATTGTACTCATTTTGTAAAAGGGGTTGTCATGATTGAGACGCTCTTATTTTGAAAACATCCTCCAATTAATTCTTAGTTTATCGGGCTGGACCAGGTTGATACCTACAAGCAGGGTGCGAATTGACGGGGGGGATGCCGGGGATCGTCCCCGGCTGAAGAATGTAATATCCCTGGCTAGAGAAATATTAATTGATCCCTGCCAGGGATACTATTTATCCCCTGCTGACGAAATATTAAACTGGCGAGTGAAGATTTTGGGATTCAGATAAGGGAAGTCAAGGAGTCAAAATGAAGGTGGTATGTTATCGTTTGTTACTATACTCTAAGGCGACTGCCTTAAAATTTCGTCTCTTTTCTAAGCTAAACACCCTCAAGGGTGTCTTCCAATACAGGTAAATTTTACGTAGCTTGTGTATCTGTGATTCCATGGAACAAACAATCTATGACTTTTGTTTGAATAAGCCAATTCCCACACGTGTCGGCGACTGCATTTAAGTAATATCATGTGAGGGAAGCATTTGCACCTTCCCTCCTTCTTCTTTTCAAGTGTCCCCCCCTGGAGAATGTTCACTTTCAAATGTCCCCCCCCCCTGGAGAAAATGTTCAGTTCGCACCCTGCCTACAAGCCCTCCAATTTCTGTACAAGTCGAGATTTTGAAGGATTTGCACGGAGTATGTTGGAAATGAGTAAAAGGTAAGAAAAAATGTAATTACTCGAGAGATGGGTACAAAGCCAGATGTACGAGCACAATTTTTATGTTGAAGTTATGTTAATTAATGAAAAACATGGCCATTACACTGACCTCAACTTATGTAGATATTGTACTTAATAATTACTAGTATTATATAGTTTAGTTCTAAAATTAGGAGCAGCAAAGACATTGTTATTTCCATAGCAGTAAGTTTCCTACACTGTCTATTTACTCTGACTTCGCAATTTAAAATAGAATTAATATATTTCTCCTGTATTAAAAGCGAAATATAATTATTAAATAAAACATTAAATGCATATTTATGTTGCTTGAATGTACTCAATAAATATTCAAAGTACTGGAAAAACGCACTAAAATTGGATGCAATGCCTCTCGAGCCGTTTGATCAGTCGTGGGCATTATTCCTTTTAATGAATTAGTAGCTATTTGATTTATGTTATACAAAAAAGTAATGCATATTTAGAGTGATACAAAAGAGAGACACAGAGTGAGAAGTGGACGTATATATCTTTTCCAGTTCATTAGGTTGGGTTTGCTGTTTGCAACGTGTATGGTTTTGTTTTAATCAAGAGGTCACCACCCATATACTGGATATAACCAGTAGAGACGAATATAAATGGGGCACATGTCCCTTCTTTTTTAAGCAAACGATGCTGTTATTTAACTGCTTTGACATTTATCTCAATTAAATACGTATTTCGCTCCATTTACCCGATCTTATGTTCTTTTTCTTTCTTTCAAATACGCACAAATCGCGCGTGGGACTCCCTTAGATTCATTTCCCACAAAAATCCTCTTTTTTTGTATTTTCTAATTATTCGTAAATCATGAATGCTCTATTAGATCTACAAGCTTCATTTTGTGCTGAAAGTAAAGCTAAATAAGTTTACTAAAAATGTAGCTGTGAGGCTTTTATGTGAAAAAAGGGACTACTTTTTTCAATATTCTTCACTGAAATTGAGAAAAACTGAAACAATTTTCATAAAAAATGGTATATTTTTGGAGTGTTGTATCTCAGAAACGCAATCAAACGCACAGAATAGCGGTTGAACTTAAATTATTGCAAATTCTATCCCCTTTGAAAAAATGTCTTACGTTTTCTTCTATTTTATAAGTTTTTAGGAGTTACAGAGTAAAAACCGAAAACAAAATTCCGGCAAACTTGGCAGTTCTTCGAACAATGCGAAATTAGGAGAAGTCTTTCGGCTGAAAAGTTAGATTTAGGTTTGGTACTGCTCCTTACAACATGTCGAAAAATCGGAACTACCAGAATTTTTGCGATTTCAGCCCTTTTTTACGAGCAAATTGACAGGCCTATTAAGCAAGCAGAATTCGATTATCTTCTTTTTTTTTGGTCTGCAAAACCTTTTTAGGTGTCTAGGACGATTAAGGGTTAAAAAAATCGATTTTTCAATTTGAATTTTATTTTGAAACCTTAGTTTTTTCTGAACATTTTGATACAGTTACATGCAATTAGTCCAATTAGAACCGGATCTACACATAAAAACGTTTCATGAAAGTCTTATATTTGAACGCAATAAAGTACCTATAAACTGCGTTTTCTCAAAACGCATTTTTTATGAACACCTCTTTGCATTTTTTATGAACTTAGATAAGAGAAAGATAACAGAAAGATAACAAATTTCTATGATTCATATCTTCGCGACACTTTACATAGTTTTAACTGGTATCTATAGAATGAATTAATATCAAAAGTGAGAAAAAAAACTTTTGAAATTTTTAACAAAAATATAAGGGAAAAAGTAAGATTAATTTCGAATATCAATTTAAAATACTATTTTAAAATTCTAAATTAAAAAAAATCCTAAATGTTACTTCATTCTATAAAATATACATTTTAATTTATTTTGCAACAGAAAATTTGTTTATATGTGTATTTTAAATTGACTTATCTTACGGCTAGTGACACGCACTGTTGAAAAAAAAAATCAGGGGAGAGTAAAAATTAAAACGAAGTTTTTTTTGAAATATCTGTGAAAAGTAATGGAATTTTATGATGTGCTACACTGTATTATTATACAAAAATGCTCATTATTACGAATATTTGATTATAAAATGTAAAACCGCAAGGGTCTAAAAGTACGTGTATATGTGCTTCTCAGTCCTCCTAAGACCCCTTCATTCATAAAATTTTCAATTACGTTGAGCTTGGATCAGGGTATCTTTTTTTTCTGCTAAGAAGTACCAGCAGTTTTAATAGTGAGGAATCACAAAAGTTACAAGAAATATGGCAAAAGAGACATGGCACTTCATGGAAAATGTACAGTCCATTAAAGTCTGTCAATTTTGCAAAAAATGGACTGAAGTTTTATGTCAAACTTATAAAATCTACTTGTATTCTAACCACATGATTAATGTTTATCTTGTGTTGAAATTTATCTTTAGCAAATACATTTTCATACTTATATGGAGCTGTATATCCAATATGAAGCAGAAAATTATTGAAAAGTACTCTATGGATTAATGATCTATATCGAGTGAATCAACCTCTATTGTTCAGCAGCATCATTAATCAAACAGGAATCAAATAAGTACGTTAAATCTGGAATTCTACTGAGACCTCATTAATTCGCAAATTTCGATAAAGACAATTGTTAAGGGATGTGGAGTCATTGAAACTATGGCCAATTTTTGCAATTTAAAATACATACTACAAAATGAAAAGCGAGATTGCAATTCTATTAACCCGAGATTAAGCTTTATTAAATAATTTGGGAAGCTTAAAAATTTATATTTTTAAACATTTCCCATATTAAAATTCAATAAATAACGCAATAATACACTTCTATAATAAATATATTACAAAGTACACAAAATTTGACTTCTTTTTATCTCCAGTGTTTGAGATATGATTCCAGATGAGATTCATATAGATCTCATTTAGATTTAGACTTAAGGTTTAGAATAGCCCCAGAAAGTCATAAGAAACAATATTCTTTTCTATTACACTGGTAACATAAGTCTGGATCATTAATTCAACAAAGCAAACTGGATATAACACCTTTGAAATGGAACACACAAACAAAACCAGCACAGATGATTGGTTGATTTACTTCGCGAAGATAATCATATACCAAAACTTTAACCAACTGTTGTGTTCCCAGTGACGTAAGAGAATCAATTTGAAGAGAAGCAGCTGGCCCAATGCTCCGAACAATTTACGATACCTTGCACGTCATTTATTAGGTGGAGTGCCCTTTAGAAAATGTCTAATAAAAGCTAGTAATTTATAACCTTCTCGAGCTATATCGAAACTAATTTTGCAGATGGGAAAGAAATCGTATCATGAGCTTCAATTAAAATAGTTATAATGAAAATTAATTTACATATTTTAATAAAACTTCGCGTGAACGAGTCTGCAATAAATTCATCAATAAAACTTGTTTGTACTTTAACAAGGGGTCAAGAATTGTTAAAATCGCATTATGATTCCTGTGAAAGTTCTTTAAAACCATGAAAAATGTATCGACGTCCAACTAGAATTTCGATAATGCACATAAAGTTACACGATACTGTGGTATTTTTTTACAAAACTGCTACTTTTAAAACGCAAGTTTACAAAAGTTTAAGTTTACAAAACTACTACTTTTAAAACGCAACAGAGGCCACGGGCTTAGGGTTCCTGCGAAGGTGAAAGCCTGTCTAAGGTGACAGCGGAAAAAGTTCTTAAAAGTGATTTCTCGGGACTTAGCACTATAGTTCAAAATTCTCAGGAAATAATCTGTTGGACTTTAAGATACAAACGGTATTAACTACATAAATTTTATCGCACTTTATGTGTTAAATATAATTATCTGCTTTAATTAATTTTAACTTAGTTCCGAAGTCTATGTTCCATAAAAAGTTTTAAGGATAAATGAGTTTTTCATCTTGATCAAAAACTTTCAGACGGAGACACATGTGAAACATTACACAAATTACTCATATTTCTTTCTAAATTGCATTGTTTGGCACGAAAACTAAATAAATATCCAAGAGATAATAGTTCAAAATGGGCTCTCGCGGTCAATATTTCAGTGAGTATATTTATTTTATAGCAAATCGTATTTATGAGTTCGACAGGATTTTCATTACACCATTTTCAGATGAATATTAAGCATTACTTTACAATCGACCTAAGAAATCATCAAATTCGCCACCCAACATTGTTGAAATTTATTTTTAAAATAAACCCATTTTCTCATTTCATTCATTCAAAATATTTGTAGGTTGTCTATTAATTATCTTTAAAGAAATCAGTTTATAATTCCTTTTCATTTTAGTAAAACATTAAATATGCTTTCTCTATTTTTATGATGCTGCATTTTATAAAAGTGCTCATTTGAAACAAAGTCCAGAAGGGAGGAGAAAAGGACAAAGGATTTTTACATTTTAAAACAAAACGTATTTCATCCAATTAAAGCTGAGAAAAGACGTTAAAAAAACCTATATTTATTTTACATGTTTTTCGTTTCCGCTTTAGTTATTTCGTTGCATCAAATGTTGCATTTATACAAAATAATAATCCAATAAAAGTAAGATTTATCATTTAAATTCATTTCCAAAGCAGCGAAAGTAAAATAAAATGAAAGTAAACATTCCTGAGCATTGTTTAATGGATTATCGTTAAAAATCTATAATGATGAAGCTAAAAAATTTATTTTGGAAAAAGATTTTCAATTGAAAAAGAAGCACATTTTCTTTTCTTTTTTCAAGAGTCCAATTAATTCTCCAAAATTATACATTTGCATGCATAATAAACATGTTTTTCTAAACATTCATAAAATTGCATTATTATTTTCTCTAATTATAACAATACATATGCACCTATATATTATAACTTATAAGACTTTTAAAGTTATAAAATATATATTTAAGCATTCAACATCACTCAGAAGCAGTCATGTGACTGAAAGAATGCAAAAACTTTCAAGAGATATTCGAAGCCTAAATCGTTGATCGTGCAGATACATAATTGAATTAAACAAAAATTATTTAAGTTTAAAAATTGTACTATCTTTATTGCCTATCAATATTACAGTATGTAACAGGATTTTATATTAATCCGAAAGTAGTTTATGTTTTCTCATACAGATATAATGAGCATTCAAAAGCAACTACCATTATAATATCAAATGTTGTCTGAAGATAACTTGTGGTATTGATACATTAATGTTAACAGAAATGCAATAAATGTATCACTATGGTACCTGCTCGATATATCATATTTTACTGATCGGTCCTGAGGCTCCCTCAGCTTTATTGATGCAATTAAAACGATGTTTATTACTGCATCTAATACTTGATAGATTTAGCGCATCATTGACTATGCTTATAAATAAATGATGATTGTTTCTACTGATATATATTTGGTATGTGCAGTTGCTTATAGATATGTTTATAGAAATTGCCTACAGCTGTAACTATATAAATTTATTAGTTCAGATTGTAAAATTAAATAATAAATGTAAAGGAAGGTGACCCAAAATGATCCCCTTTTAGAGGAAAGCTTGCATAAAATAACATAAATATTAGATAAAACTTTGGCTCTTTGCCTCAATATTTCACACTATATTTTGCATCATAAACATATTTCAATGTTATTTTAAACCCAAAATGAGTAACGAAAAAAATAGAATTATCAAAAAGAGTCCAAAGGATCATTTTACTCACACCCGTGGGCAAAATGATCCTTCATTTGAAAATAATTGTAAATTGTTTTTTATCGGCAAAATAAAAGATGGAATAGTAACTATGACTATACATAATGGAATGAAATAAGTTTTACAATCATATAGTATGATAATTTATTTTATGAAAATTTTAAAATAAAAAAGTGTCACAAACTTTAAAATGGCATATTTCAAAATTATAATTAAAAAATTATGGCGTACAATAAATGCAGAAATAATTTAAATAATGTAATAGGGAGTCGCGCATTTTGAGAACCTCAGTCGGTCAGCTGGCATGATGACTAGGATCGGTACTGGACTTTTTTCAGTTGATGGATCTTTTTATCTGGCAGTATGGCTGCGCACTTAGGTCATATTACTGAAACACGCCGACAAACGTAACAAACTAAATAAGTATCATTCACACCTAAATACATACTAATAATACTCACATACTCTATTCAGTAAACCAAGTCATGTCTCTGTACATTAAAGACTGTATTTCTAAATAAATGGGAAAGTTAGTGCTTACCTTATAAGACATATGATAGAACCCAGATTTTTGAAGATATCTAGTCAGACACCAAATAAACCGGTCGTTTAAATATCCCCATTGCTTTTTCTTGACTTGTCACAACTAGTTTATGTGTTAAGCGTTCGACAGTGCTACCTGTATCTGAGAAAACATATGTGGATGATTTTGTGACAACTTCCCCTATGCATAATAACGATACCAAAATAAATCATCACTGCAATCTAACACTCGAAACTTACTTTCAGACTATGCTTTTGTTTTGGAAATAACTGCACCTAATTTTATTAAGTAAAGTATTTAATTTAAAATGACTAATTATCGTTTATATAAATGAGTTGCACGAAAATAATTCGTTTGTGTCGTTCACGAAATAGTTCTATTCAGAAACAAGAATCTAACTTTATCCAATTAATTCAATTTTTTGTCAGGTTGAAGTTGCAGAAAATATCCCACTAGTGTTCTGAACGTAAAACATTACGGTTTAAATCAAGTAAACAAGATTCTAAGAGTAATGTGTTTTTCCCGTCTTTCTTAATTTTTGCTTCTAATTAGTGATTAATGAATATTTACCAGATATACGCTGATTAATATTACATGCATTGATACACTGAACAAGATTTAAAACCCTTGTCTATTGATCAGACAGCCATTTGATCTAATCATTTCGAAATATAGCCCTCTACATCAATCAATAATGCAGATGGAAGAAAGACGAAATAATCGGTTTGTCTTGTCTCGTAAAACAGCTGGAAAGCTTTTGTCTCGTCTCTTAAAATACCTATATGGTAATGAGGAGGAGACAACAACTGTAAATATGTCTCTTCCCTTCTCGAATACACATCCAGAACCACTGAATAGCCTTTGCCACACTGAAAATCAGCGATGGCTGAAGTGTGCTACGTCCAGGGTTTTGATCTGCCACTCGGCTGTCAGTCTAACGGACGGGATTTTCGTCGGTTTTTTTCAGATGTAACGTGATTACGCGTTTGAGCCCCTGAAAATGCCTCCACCAAAGTCATCCTTAGGCATTCCCCTCAGGCATATAGCCTTCGTGTCACTTGACCTTTTTCAAAAACTTAACCAAACCTGGCCAAAAAGGAAGAAAGATAGATTGGATTATGTTCTCAAATAACCAATTTAAATGGCATTATTTTGATAGCAACGAATGATTTCTCATGTAGTTGAGTATCTCCTAGAGTTTCATCACCAAAATGTCATGGTAATTGAAAAGTCATTCATACATAAGTTATAATTTTTTTCAAATTTTAGTCAAATAAAAATTTTCAGTACTCTTTTACATCAGTGATAATAAAATAAATTTATCACATGCATTGAAATTTAATCACAGTATTAAACAAAGACTAGTCCTTGAAATATCTTTGTACTTGTGGATTTTACAGTTTTTGTTGGTTCTTGAAAATTGCGACAAGTATTTCTTTAAATGGCCGACATAATGAGGTTTAGAACGATTATTTTCATGCTTAATACAAAAAGCTTTCAAGTTAAGCGTGTGAAGTTTAAGTTGACATTCAAAATGCTTCATACATACTGCATCAATATACCATTCGGTGTATGGCATTCAGTAAACATGTTTTTAAAATTTTCAAGGAAACCTTTACATTAAGTATGATTAAAAACAAAGTACATCGTGTCTAAGCTATTTAGAGACCTTATTATAAAAGTCAAGATCTTGCATTTAACTTCATGTCCCCAATATACGTGAACGTCAAAAAAGAACAGTTAATTTTACTAATATTAAACGTTTGTTACACATTATTCAGTTATTTTTACTATATCTCTTCAGCATGAAATGAATGTTAAACTGTTTGCCGTAATATCAATCTTGAAACGTCTAGGAATGATGATCAAGTTCGATTTAAATTTATCAAAATCAGTTTTTTCATGACCACATGAAATTTCTTCGAGATTCAGTCTTATATAGGTTCATATTTTCAGTTTTTGAAGCTGAAGAGACAAATAAATTTCCAATTTTATACAACAAAAATGTATTGTTTAGTCAGCATTATTTCTGTACTAACGTAAGTAACGTTTATTAAATATGTAGTGCAAAATTTTTCAAGTAATATTAGAACGTTATACAGGGTGTTCTAAAAATGTGGTAACGGTCTCTATATCTATTAGAGATAAGTGGGCAGTGTTAATTGAAAAAATGGTCAAAATAAGGCTGGAAAGGAGTCTCCGTTAAAAAAAAAATTCTTCTGGTTCATTTACAAGAACTCACACTTTTGAAATTTGGATAGACCCCCGTACAAAGCAATTCCGAATTAGTAAAATGTGCCCCATACACTCATGACGTAATATACAATATTTGAGAACTATACCTTAAAAAGCGTCAGAGATATGGAGATAAATATAACTTTAACTTTAGCCACTTTTTTAAGGCTCTCAAAGAGATAAAATCTCGTCGAATGATCGCATTTGAAGAGTCTTATAGAAATTACTAAAGAAAATCTTTTTTCCACTAGCAATAAACGTTTACGTTCAAAATCATGTATAGTCCCCGATCATCTTTCTTTAAAGATCTCATTGATGTTGTATGGTGAAAGGCTCAGATTCGGCATATCACCTCATGAGTGTATATGGGACACATTTTACTTAGTTGGAATTTTTTTGTACGGGGGTCGTATACAAATTTACAAAGTGTAACTTTTTGTAATGGAGCCTTTCACCTAAAGCACTAAAAACAATTCAGCTACAGGTAATTTGGATTATTAGCCTCCTTTTGTAACTTTTTGAAATTACTTTACATGGTTTTAACGGATAAACTGGTTCTACGAATCTTTCATCTCTTTAGAAATGAACATATCGCCTTTTAAACTTGTGATATTAAAAAGTATTTGAAGCTATAGAAAAGTTTGTTGAAATTCGACCATTTATATAACTTGACGCATAACCCTATCACAGATAAACAGATGAAACTATCACTTTCATGAGGAGAAATTACGAAAGTGATGCTGTGTTTTAAAAATTCACGGTCATAAAATATTACACTTTTAATGAAATATATGCTTCTAATGTTTTGGTAATGTAACTAATTAACATAATTAATGCATGAAGGCTTTCGTGCTATTAAATTAGTTCACTTTTAAAAGTTCATGCAAAACAGGTAAAACGATTTCTTTGGAGATGAAAAGTCAGATCACTTTAGAATCGAATTTAGATCGAGGCTCCTTTAAAAACTGGGAAAAAACTATATTTTTATAACAATAAACTTTTATAGATAATATTTGAAAGTTGTTGGTCGCAAAATAGCTTTAGATCCTATTCACAATGAATTTCTTTTGATAATTTAATAAGTAATACAGATTCTGTGTTGAATGACAAATTCAGTTATTTTCGTTAACACATGTAATAGCATAAACCAATAACACTAATTTTCAATCAATAATCTTTTAACTATTGCTTTGTTGAAATTTTCTAACAACATGCATCATACAGATTTCGTAAAAGAGAAATCCTATTAGTTGATTAACTGGAGAGTAAACCGGTTTAAAGCACTTTAATTTTATTAATGAGATCTCCATCGTGCCCGATGGATATTTTACACCCAAATAGTTTGATTTATTAGGATGGAGAAAATTGCGTACTCTCTCAAAGGGAAATGTTTCATTAGCAGTACCAGTACTTATAAAACATGGGGTGTTTGATGTAAGTGAACAAGTACATGGATGACAAATGGATTTTTAAAGTCTGGATATTTAGCATATCTTCTATTAAAATATAGAATTGTCTGCTTTATAAAATACTTGGTAAAGCGTTTATATAAACTAAAAGGGATAGTTTGTGATACCTTGTAAAGGATATCTGTGATTTCAGATCTTTTTTTTTTGTTTCGTAAGACTTTACTTTAAAGTTTTGCCATTTTGTTGCGTGAACTGATCATTAATTGCTCAAAGTAGTTTATGCAATATCAGTTTGATTCTGGAGATCGATCACGAGATTTAATTAGCTAGGATAGAAAAAATTGTCCCTTTTTCCAGTATAAATATTTGCATTATCGTTTATACATAAAAGGCGAAGTCCTATATATTACGCATAAATGACTAAGTTTATGAATATTAAATGTACTATTTTAATCGAAAGGGGATATCTATAGAAAAAAATTCCTGTTAAAATAAAAACAAAACATGCTGGGTAAATAACAAGTAATATTTTCTCTTCGTGTTATTAATGCTTTGTCAGAGTTTTTCTTCGAACATTTCTCTGTAAATATTTGAATTACTGTAAAATGATCATCATAAATTCATTGAAACATTGGGGTTGATATATTCCAAACTGAATAGGTCATTTCTAAAACCTCATCAGTCCTGATTTTTCTAAGCACAAATAAAAGTATTTCATATTGTGTAGCCTAATCCACAAGTCCTATATTTCTTGCCTTTTTCCAACAAAAGTTTCTCCTACTTTTTTTCCTCAATAGAAAGTATCCTTTTTTAAAAATTCACTCTGCCTTTTTGAAAAGAAATATAAGATTATGAAATCTACTTATTAATGTAATGAGATTTACTTATAATTGCTTTAAACAAATTTAATGCAATTATTTATCATTCTTGATTATGTGCATACACATTTTGTTTTAGAATAATAAGTCCATTCTGAGTCAGAAATAAAAATAATTCTATATATTTTTACGTTAATATCTGAAAAGAATTCAATCTTGTTCATGGCGAAATCAGATTTTTCATTGATCAAAGTTTTATGAGAAATTATGCGTGTACATTTTACAGCAGAAAGAAAAATACATATAAAACCAAGTTCACATTTCCTCAGTTTGTCTTAAAGCGATCAATGAGAGACATAGAAGATGGTCACGAATATCATTCCAAGTTTAACATTTCCTCAAAAGTTTTGTAATACATTGTCATAAAGGAAAACAGAAACTTTTGATCTGCGAACAAAAATCATTCAATCTGACTAATATTTTTTTTCCCCCTCAGGATAATGATTTATTGAATCGTCTGTTTCAACTGAAGTCAAGATTAAATAACTATCATGACATAAACTATTGTACATCACCAGAGATTTGAAAGTAATTATTTTGGATTAAGATTTTAGGACAGATATAAAGAGGTTTTGTTTGATTATGTGCTGGTTAGCGCAACTTTTTCTATAATCACAGTTCCGCGTTCAAGCACCAAATTGTGCTTGGCTGTTAAATTTCCATCGACTCAATTAATTATGTGAAACTAATTCAACTAATTATGTAAATGTAGGTGGTAACACTGGAGTCCTACTAGCAGCTTATATAATAAAATGGTCAATACTTCAGGTGTTAGTATCGACTTAAGCTTGGATGGCAAGTGCCCACCAGTGAGAAATAAAAAGTAATGAGGTTTATTAACAAAGCAAACTTAAATTTCTCTAAACTCACATCTCGTGCAAAATAAAAGGAATGATTAAATTTCGGTGAAAAGCATTACAATTTTTATCAGAATTATGATATCCGGCAATGAGATAACTCTACCGAAGAAGATATTGTTTCACAGCCTCCACAGAATTATTTCGTATTCGTCTTCTTCTATAATTGAATAATATTAATAACGGCGATCCTTAATAAAGTTTTATATATATTCTTTCTAATAACTAGCACAAAATACATATAAATTTGGTCCATCAACGATACTAAACATATGAGGTGAAAATCATTTTGCATCCCTATAAGTTTAATTGGTATATAACAAGGGTTGCTTTGTCACTTTACTCAATAAGTTGGAGAAGATCGTTTACTTGCACAAGAAATATATTCCGGTAGTCAACTAAGTCAGTGGTAAAATATACACGGAGTATCAAAAGAGAGCCAAACATCGAAATTATAGATGTCAGCCTAGTCAAAAAATTAAATTTTTTGCTTAACGATTCGTATAGAAAACAACTATGTTTAGTATATTATGAGGTAGCTTCAGATCATTTATTAGTTTTTATAAAATACTAAAATTATAGATTACAAGCTTAATGCCTGTTCTTTGAAAGGGAAATATAACTTTCTTCTTGTGAAAACATGCAAAAGTACGAAGTATTTTAAGATACATCTAAAGGGAACAAAAGGTTTCTGAATACAGATCCGTACCTCAAACAAGGTGTTCTTAAGTAGACACATGTGCTATTTAACAAAAAGAAAACTTACTGTTCATGCAAATGTCATAGGGTTTCCATAGGGGGTTGTGCCAGTTACACGTAGTAAAATCTTTGAGGACAAGATATAAAAGCTTCTGAAATATATCTTCATTAGTAGTTTGATTAGCATGCACTATTTTCATTATTGGGGACGGTGACCCAGAATGATCCTAGCGGGCAAAACGATGCACATATGTTTTCTTAAATACAGGCAGTACTACATACTAGATAATACATAAACTAGTTGTGCCAAGTTAAGAAGAAGCAATGGCAATATTTAAGCGATCGGTGTATTACGTGTCTGTGGTATTTTAGCAAAATTAATTGAATCGTCTCTTATAAGGTAATTGATTGCTAGGTTTTATCATATCTCTTATAAGGTAAGCACTAACTTTCCAATTTATTTAGAAATAGAGTCTTTAATCCACAGAAATATAAATTGGTTTACTGAATAGCGTATGTTTTTAGATGTGAATCCCACTTGTTTTGCTTGCTATGTTTATCTGCGTGTTCCAGCAATATGACCTAAAGTGGGCAGTCATTCTGCCGGGTAAAATAATCCATAGGCTGTAGAAATTCAAGTGCCGGATCCTAGTCATAATGGCAGCCCTTCATATGTTCTCAAAATACGTGACCTCTCATTCCATTATTTAATTTGTTTCTGCGTTTTTGTAGGCCATAATTTTCATTTACTATTTTGAAATATTCCATTTTTTTAATTGTTTGTGACACTTTTTTATTTAAACTTTTCATAAAATAAATTATGCATACTATATGATTGTAAAACTTTTTTTCTCATTATGTATAGTCATAATTATTTTCATACCTTTAATTTTGCCGAGAAAGACAATTTACTAGTATTTTCAAATGAAGGATCATTTTGCCCTTCGGTGCGGTAAAATGATTTTCACACATTTTTAAAATTCTATTTTTTTCATACCTTATTTTGGGTTTAAAATATTCTTAAAATATAATTACGATGCAAAACATAGAGTAAAATATTATGGAAAAGGTCCCAAGTTTTATTGAAACGATTAAGTTATTTTATGCAAGTTTTCCTCTTAAGGAAATCATTTTGGGCAACCTTTGACTACTACAAGCAATATTCTATGCTTAAATCATTGGAATTGTGTTTTATATAAATTGTTTCATCCAAACTAAGTTAAGTTTTATTCGTCATTAACCTGCCATTCGACAATTAAGAAAATTTTGTTTTTTTGATTCCAGCAATATATCAACGAAAGTAGATGACTTGGTAATCAGTTGGCACTATCAAGATTTTTTTTTTTTTTTTTTTTGCAAATTCACGAACTATATTAAATTTTTTATTCAAATTCAACGCCTAATGTTTAAGTTGAGTAAAAATTTATTATGGACCCCTATTTTCTGCGTGATACGCTAACAAAAAATAATTTCCATAGAAATTTTTTAAAAATTTGAATTTTAAAAAATATTAAAAATAATTATTTAAGGCGAGAAATCTTTTTTTTAACTGAATTTTATTTGATTAACTACAAATATTTCCACGTTATTCCTGAAGAGAAAGGGTTATACAATTTTTCCAAAATATAAAAATCTAACATAAATTTGGAAATGAAGACTTTTTAAATTATTATATCAATTTAAATCTATTTAATATATGGCCGTTGGCATTTTATTCGCAAGTCGTTTCAATTGCCGTAGACGCCTCTACGTAATGCCTCAAAAAATTTCATATAAACATATTATTATTATAAATTGATACTAACTGCATTTTACATTTACTTGGCCCGTTTTCGAGTGATGTACAAATAAATATTATTGCAATTTTCTCTATTCAAAATTTTGAAAAAAAAAATAGCTGTCCATCGAGTAAGCCGAATGCGATCATATATCATGATACCGAAATTCTTTTCGTTCGTCTAGATCATTTTTACGTAATAGATGCGCAAAAAATTGCAGATGTTTGGAAAATATCAAACTATAATCAGGATTTTTAAAACAAAAGACGCGTTCAGTTTCAGTTGAGTGACCGCCTTTATTGTCTTAAATTTTATTTCATTCACTTTGTCTGTTCTTCGTGATGCACAACTAAAAATTTATACATTTTGAAACAAGTTTTGAAAAAACTCAAAATCAATTGAAAATTTTGAAAACCCTGGTTTAAAAAAGTTGCGCAGCCATCTATCATGTTACCAAATTTCAATTTGATTGCTTGAGCCATTTCTGCGTGATGCGCTAATAAAAAAGCTTCATGAACAAAAAGAAACACACATACGTACATCTTTTAAGCTTGCTTCGGGTTCCCAGTTCCTTGAAACAGCTAGTAATCTCAATTATTATGAATTCCCAATAAAGTAAAGATAAAAGTCTTATTTTATTTTTATAGATTTGCAGCATTTGCTTTTAAAGGATTAGAATTCCCTTTCCATGACTTCTGTTTTAGGACATCTGATCAGTATTCGGTAATACTAAATTTTAAATGGAAAAATATATAGATTCTTGCTTAAACAATACCCATCATCTTTTGTTTAAAACTCAAACATTTATAATATAGATATATTTTAAAAACTAATATGAGTAGGCGATAGCAAAATGCAAAAATTAAGCGCCAGTTTAAAATTAATCTTCACTTTGACCCAGAATGCTTGGAATTAATTTGAATACAAATGTATGGATTATTAAGAACAGTCTGTTTAATACCCCTACTCTAATATACATATAAATTACTCCTGAATATAAATATCTGTACAGGGAGGATTTCAGGCCCGAACAAAGGAATAATTATTTAAGAAATGACGGCACAGAATAATAAGAGCTCATTCAGTTTTGAAGGAGATCATGATTAATGTACGATCCAGCAATTAATTGAAAGCTGTTAAGCTCGCATTCAAAAAATACTTGTACTTTGAGATTAATTTAATGGATGATTAGAAAATGCAAAGTTTGTCAGAAACAGAAAACAGAGAAATAAAATAACACAATTGGTAAATATATTTTCATAAAATGTTCCACATAATATTCTCAATGTTCATTTTTCATTAGTAATGTACTTGCTAGTATTTTAACTCATTTATTCCTAGTGTCCCTTTTTGGGGACGTCATTTTCGCTATCGGTCGAAAACGTTATTTATTTTTCCTAGCCTTTATTTAACAGTATTGAACCTCAACCCCAGAAAATATTTTACATGGTAGAGTAGGATGTTGACATTTCAATTTTTATACATAATGATTTTAAAAGAAATCATCTCTTGTGCAAGAAGTTGATACCAGAAATTAATCAATTATTACTGGTATTAGCAAAAATCGAAGGAAGTCGCAAAAATATCTGGGCACAAATGGGTTAAACTTTCAGACTAATGTAAACACCTAATATCTTCTACTAACACTTGTCAAAACTCCTATCTCAAAAGTGTCGAATTGTTCCATTAGAAATGCTATCAGGGATATAATTATTATCTGGTACGCACTTATTGTTAACGCTGTCGTTGGAGTTTAGTCAGTTGCTGTTAACAAACCCCATTCGTCGTTAGTTATACACTGACTAATCACATAACCTTATAAAAATGAGATTTGCTCTGTAATCAGCACTCTCACTAAGGCCGCAAAAGGTGTTCGTGACATTTGTGCTGTGTATGGAGAAGGTACCATAGCTGAAAGAAGCGCTCGTGATTGACATGCCAAGTTCAAAAAAGAAGACTCACATCGTTGCGGTCGTCCAGTTGAGTTCTATGAAGAGTAAATAAACCGTTTATCGAGCAATTAACCCTAAAATGCATGCATTTTAAAAACGTTCACCCGATAGGCGCTAGTGTAAGCTAAATTTCTTATATCAGTTTTGTGAATAACTAAATATTTTTTCCAAAAACACGCAGTTAGTAAGAATTGTGTGAAATCTTTATTATTCACGATATGAATGATTTATTATAAAAACTATAGTTAATGTGAAATTGACGCAAGAAATTTGGCTTCTACTCTAATCCGGCAGTGAAAAATACGATGCAGATATGTTCAGTATGCATTTAAAGGCTAAGAAGTAATGAACAGAAAATAATATTATATGACAGATTAATTTTGTTATTTTTTATTGAAATGTAGACTCTTAAAAAGTATAAAATGACTGTGGAAGTTGCAAACCCAGTGCATACTGATAACCTTTAATTTCCCATGTCTGATACTTGTAAATACTGTAATACTCTCTAAATATTGGTTACTTTAAGAATTTCATAATTTCAAAGCAACTGAACAGTCGAATTCCTGTAAAATAATTATGAACGGAGTAGTACTCTTAAAAATAACTCCAGTAAAAAAGTAAATGTATCCGCCATTAGCAATTTTCATTTACTCTACGATATAATCGTCTGCGATTCCCCATTTCTCTGTAATCAAAACACTTTTCCAGCATTCTAGGGGACAGCGGAAAACTTTTGAAGCATTTTACATATTTTCATCAATATGTCATCTACATTAAAAGTACAAATGTGTTCGGCTCTTTTGGTTTTTAATCTTTATAAGTTCAAGTTAGCCTTAAAACAAGATTAGTGCTTCCTTCAAAAGGGATTTTGTTCCTAAATTCTGAAGACAGTCACAAAGTCATTCCATGCTTTGACCTAAATGCAAACTGCCTAACATTTTCTAAATTGTGAAAGTTATGATAAAGAGCTTGGCTCAAAACTTTCAGATGCTGTACAATTAGAAGAGAACTTTAAAGGATAATTACCGGAACGGAAGGTAAGTGTAATGCTATCTTATCGTAAACGAATGCGGAGGATTGAGCTTTGAGCTGCAGACAAATTATACTTTAAGAAGCATTCTAAAGTTATCTCAATCCTTTTTAGTTTTATGTAATCATGAAGTGCCTTTCTTGTTTGTCAACTACTTTATTTTTAATTTGGAAGCGAAGTTAGCGTCTTTCCAATAAAATGTACTTGAAACTTTAATGAAGTTAAAATGCTTTAGATGGAGACTTACTTTAATTTCAATAACATATTTTTTTTCTCTTTCAAAAAAATTTAAAAATTCACATTGACAGTACTTAGATAAAATTCATTGCTTTGTCTGGAAATATATTTATCCAAACTAATAATCAAAACGATCTTAGAACTACATCACTATTACTTAATAATGCCTTTATCCAAATACCTACAAAGCACCTGATATTGACCTATCAGGTCTGTATTATGAAGCAATAGCAGCCGTCAGAAATTTCACCATTAATAACATTCTATGTAAACATTGACACCGATTTGAATATTTCAAAATGCCAAATTGTTTCTCGAATATAAACTAGAAATGAGAATCTTTCGCCAAAATATCCCCACATATAATTTTGGGTCGGGTCAAATTTTTCTTCTCTATTTATTCAAGCTTTTAATGCGTTCTTATTTTTGTATTTTTGTATAATTTTTTCCTTATATTTCCTTATTGCTTTTTAGTAAAGCTAAAATATTTTCTCGAGCTGTCTTAGAGAAGGTTAAAAATAATTTTTAATTCCAAAAAAATGACCATCTATGTACTTGCCTTTAGTGTAGAAGTTAAACATTGTACACACTTTGCATTTTTTTATTTTTACTTTATGTACAACAATATAACTGAATATGTTAGATTTTTTAAATTATAACTTTGAGAAAATTAATTCAATAAGTAACTGGAGTGCAATTTAGTTTTCTTAAGACAAATTCATAGTTATTTATTTCAAAATCATTCGATTACAATTGTCATGTCAATAACTATTTAAATTTTTTCCAGTTTTATGCTCAAACAATAGTAATTAGTTATTTAATAAATTAAAATAGGCAATTTTCCTGGAGTTATCATCTCATTTCCATGCTTTCGACATTAAAAAAATTATTATGAGCACAGGGTATAACAAAATTTCCATTAACAGAAATCATACTAGAATTAATGGTACATAACGATGACAAAGTGCAGTGAATTATTTATTTATTTATTTATTGCATAGAATGTATGGATATTGCTATTTTTATGCATTGATTAATAGTTAATTTAAAACTGTTGAAGCGGTAGTGAAATTTCCAATCTTGTTTACAAAACATTAATGAATTAATGAATATTGTATTGTATATTAAGCATAAATCGTCTTTTACATTTACTGATGCAACTTTTGAAGAATAAAGCAACTATTTAATAAAAATCATGTAAGGAATTTCTGTCATGTGTACAGCAATCTTTAAAAGAAGTTCTTAATTGGAGCATGACTATAAAATGTTCAGGGTATCTTCAACGATCGAAAGTAATTATTGTTTTGGATAACATTCTGACTTTTACAGGTCTGTGATATCTAGCTTTAAAAAGCTATAATAAAGAGCTTATATAAACACTATAAAAATTAACTTTTAAAAAATTTAATATTAACTTGCTAGTACTGTTAAGATTTATTGTGAAGATTCACAATATTCATTTAGAACTTTTTGGTGGTGATAGAAAACAACTGAGAACTAACTCAAAAGAAATTAAACAAAATCACGATTTGAAGAAAACATATTATTTAATCGAAATCAGTTATTTTGCTTGATTCTGTTTTCCAAATTAATTGATATACTTAAGTATTTCTGCAAGAAGTAATCAATTTAACCTCATTAAAGGTTATTTATATAATGTAAAATGCTTTACGAGTACTCAAATTAACTTCTAATTATCGTGCGTTGTTTTACTTGGTTTGTTAATTAAAAGGAAACCTATTCATTAAAACTTCCATTTAGAATTCTGCTTTTAATTAAATACTGATAACAGCAGACTAAGTAAAAATATTTCAATTTGGCAATACAATAAATTAATCTTATAATTCGGAAAAGGTTTAGTTTAAGAATTTGGTCAAACTTTCAGCCCTCCCAAAAAGTAGAAAATTATTTCCGTCGTATTTTTTTTTTTTTTAATTTTCTAAATTCCATTTATTTACTATCGTCTGGTTCCAACTACAAATGAATTAATCAATTATACACAGGCCGAAAAATTAATTTATCTACAAAATTTTATTATACGTATATATATATATATATATGTAATGTATAAAAAGGTAATTTGGGTTTTACTAGTTTGGGTATTGTTCAAGCGGGTACTTTCACTGTAAGTCTTACTTTCCTGTCATACTTGCCACGCGCGCTCTGGAGCTATGTTTTATTGATTTTGTTATTTGCCAGACATCAGGCCGTCGATTCTGAGTTCTTATGTACACGTGTCCTCACGCCCTTGTAGGCCGGGATGCGGGTCATGTTGGTAAATGTGTGTGGTTCGATCAGAGATAAGAGAGAGGAGGAGTTGTGTCTTTGCAGACCACGTGGTGTGGTAAGCGTAAATACTCCCGCACATCGAAAATCGGGGGACTTCTGCCACTAGAACTGCTTAATGAGTCCACGCTGATTCTTGTACCCGCCTCTAATACACTCCTCTCTTCTCATTCTAAATTGTAACTTAAATGTAATGTTCAATAAACCATATTACCTGCCTTAACTCTGAAACTTTACTTGAAATATCTGACGTCACATATATATTAAATTTGTAAACATAGATAACACAATGAATTATTACATAAGCTCTATAGTGCTTACAAAAAGTAGCTAGAAAGAACCATGAACTTTATAATGTAATGTGAAATGGTGTAACGACTCCCAGTCATTATAATTATCATATATGTATATATATATGTAATAATATGAATGATAATGTGATGTAATGAAACTGAAAAAATTATATGCTGTTGAAAGCAAATAGAAATGAAATCCATTCATGAGCTTTGTGATATCACTTTGTATTATTGAGATTAATAAAGAGTTAGTCTCTAGAAATGTATATTTTTAAATATCTCTTTCTAATTAATGTAAAGAAATGTTTTAAGAACTTCTTAAAAAGTACACTTATGACATTGAGCTATTACTTTTCAAAACAAGTTTTTTTTTTAATTTCAAAAGTATTTCTTATTAAATAATACTTAAGTTAGCTTTATTGTTATAGGTTTTTCGTACGATGTAAAATATAAGCTAACATTTTTTATGCAATGAAACAAAAACTAGCGCTTACTTTTCTTTCCTTTAGTTTATTTATTTCTTTAGATTAGCATAAGCATAAAATGAATTGAAATTAGGTGAGGAAAAAAAAGCAAAGGAAATTTTAAAATAAATAAATAAATAATAATTATTCTTGTTTTTCCTATTATTGTTTTTCCTATTTTATTGAAATTGATACTAGCTTAAATTAAATTTGCTGCTTGTCGCTAGATGTTTTAATTACCTTAAGAAAACTTGATTAAGAGTAAAATATTATAAGAAACGTTGGAAAATGTAATTTCTTTGAATTAAAATTAAATAGTGAACGTAACTAGCACTGCTAGCTTTTAATTTAAGAACTGAGGAATCGCCTTACCTTTTTGGAAAATGAAATTCAGTCTAGAAGACGATTAATAATCCTTTTCCTACAAATGAATAATAAAAATTATTAAAGTATTTAAATGTCATTTCATTTGTACAAGTACAAAGATGAAATACTTGAAACATGTTTCTCAAATCATTTACAGAAATTCCAAATATAAGTATGATAGTACATTTGCCCAAAAATGTGCAACAATATGAAATACCAATTATAAAAAAATAACTAAATGTACCATTTTCTGCACAATTCATTATATAGCAGGGCATTTTATATACGCTTTTTTCAAAATTAGCTCCGAAAGTCATCAACAGTAGGATCAGTTCAATAAGTTAAAATTATATGGAAATCTTGTTGCATGGGTATCTTCAGATATTCCCCCGCGATTGCTCCACGTTGTGCCTGAAAATGATGATTAGTTTGAAAACATTGTTTTATAGTTTTCCCAGTTGTCAACGGCATATTCAGAGGAAAACTGTGACTAATTATGAGATTACGTGAGAACAAATTCCCTGTTTTTAAGCAGAACACAGCAAACCATGCATTTGTATTGTTTTCCATTTTTAATTCCTCTATTAAAAGAGGATGACAAAATAATAGATACATATATAGGGATGTTTAATTTTTTCTTACTAAACACAGTCTTGAATCACTGGAAAGAATTCGATTTATTCGTAAACGTTAAAAATAGCTGGTTAGAAATTGCTATGAAAATTTAAAACAATTATTTGTGCAGTATATGGCTTATAATTTCAGCTTAGTACAGCGAAAAGCTTGCAAGAAAAAAAAATAAAAATTTATATATGAACATCACGCACATGTAATTATCATGTTTTATCATTAGAAATTGTTTGATACGATCTTAAAGTAAAATTTTCAATTCCTTATTGTATAAATTACTTCTTAATTACAGTGAACTCTGCTAATTGAAACAATTAAAATGGATAGTAGTTTTTACCATAGTAGTGTCACAAAAATAGTAGAATATCGAGGTGCAGCTTGTCGATTGCAAAAGATATAGCCTTTATTCAAATTGGTTTGGTGAAAGCTTATTTTTATTTCAAGGATTCGCATATATTCTCTATTAAAACGTCATCATTTCTTTCGAGGCATTAAACTGGTAAATATTTAAAGATGATCATGATTATTATATATTCCATTTCACTAAATTTTATTCAGGTAAACATGAATGATTTCTGAAATTAAAATAATTTACGAATTAATAAATCTTTCATTAAAAATACTTTTACATAATTTCACTAAATAATTGTCTAAATTAATTCTATTGAACATTCTATTCTACAAGAAAAATTAACGAAGTGCCAATACGGGAAAACTTACATTAAAAATACTTTTACTCATAATATCACTAAATAACTGTATAAATTAATAGTATACTTGACAAGAAAAATTAACAAAGTATCAATACTGGAGTCGTTGAATTCATTGCAATTTTCCTTATACATCCAATTATTACTGTTTTTCTTTGATATAAGACATTATGAAGCTGTTTGTAGCAAACATTTAAAAAAGGTAGTATTAATTGACTAGATCATTTATTCTTCCTTAAGAATCTCAGTAATTCCTCTGATTACACTAAGCATAATTAATACAAATTGAGTGAAATACCATTAGATCGAGTCAACAAATCGTTATTTAGATTTTTAGGTCAAGCATATCCTGCACTCTTCGGAATGGTTCAACTAACTTCATTAGTTGCAAGCCTTCGTTAGACGATACCAGAGGAGTACATTGATTCATTAATTATCCATTAATTACTTAGTATCTGTTTATTTATTGCAGTTTGTTTCTGATCAAATGCCACTTGTTATTTAGAGATATATTATCTGATCATTTGCTTATTTAAGATGGTTTCTATGCCAGTTTAATGCCAGTACGTGCATTTGTACGTGCTTCAATTATTACACATATTTTTATAATGAAAATAGGGAATTTTGGGCGATAACGAGTCTATTTAAATGGCTTTAAAAATATGTTTAATTCAAATCCAAATTCCTTGCCTAAAAGTTGCAATATTTTTTTCTTAATTTAAAATCTTCATTTGAACATCCAAGTATTTAATCACATGTATTGTCAAGAAAATGCATGTTAAAGGCAGGTACACAGAGGCAGTACAAATTAAAAAAGTAAATACTCACTTGAACAATAAATATTGTAATATATTTATTAATGACGTCACAAGGAAATTTATACACGCTGTCAAAGCTTAAATACAAATATTTAATTCACATAGTTAAGATATACTGGGTGTATCACAATTTCCTCCCGGGTTTACTTATGAAAAGACTTATAAAATATATATATTGCCAATACCGCACCAAAGTTCACTTTATTGGAGAAAGAAATTTTAAAAGTTTTATTTTACAAAAGTCCATTATGTGAATCTTTCGTGACAGCGACGGATTAATGCAATTTTGTCGAGTGTGGGGGGGAATGCAGTTAGTCGGTGGGGGGGCGGTTGATTAAAAGATTGACATATACATTCAGTTTATTGAAGTAAGATAGGATCTTTTGCATTAATTTCTTTTTTCTCACTTGGGGCGGTCACTCCTCCGCCCACCTCTATAATGCGTCCTTATTTCGTGATGCTGATGATTCGACAAAGTAACTGCCCTTGGCACATTTCTTTCTCCAAGAAATGTGCCAAGACATTTCTTTCTCCAAGAAAGTCAACTTCATTTCTCTATTGGTAATATATATATTTTTAACACGGATGTGTGACACACCGTGTAATGAAATTTTAAAGTCATAAAGTCAAAGTCAAACATTGGAGCAACAGCCCCCCTGCCGGGTCAAGGCCTACGCTGCCCAACCGTGCCTTCACGATCATGGACCCTGGGGTCCGGATGCATATGCCTCGGTCAGACTGTCACGAAGCCCCCAGCGGTTGACCCCAAGCAAGCTTGGTCCTCATTTTATCGACCCACTCAAGGGATGAAAGGCTGAGTCGATCTTGCCCAGCCCGGGATTCGAACCTCGGACAGCAGCGCGGTGCGCTAACCATTACACCACTGGGCTTCTTTTAAAGTCATACCACAATATATATAACGTTCTAATATTACTTGAAAAGTTTTGCGCTACACAATCAAGAAACATTACTTTCGATATTAGAGAAATAATGCTGAATATAATATGCATTTTTGTTGTATAAAATTTGAAATTCATGCTTCTCTTTAGCTTCAATAACTGAAAATATGAACTTATTTTAAGATTCACTCTCGAAGAAATTTGAAGTGGTATTGAAAAAACTGATTTTGACCAACTTAAGTCTAACTTGATCATCATTCCTAGATGATACACTCTGTATATATATTTTTCATGCACTATGTGACTTAAGTTAAAAATATGTCTAGCTCATAGAATCATCATAGACTAAGATGATTTAGGATTGAAGTCATCATTATCATAAATAATTATTGCTTCATAGAAGACAGACAGCTAAATAAATACATAATAAAGGGCATTATAAGTAAAAACTACCTGAAAGAATATAGCATGGATAGGGAGAGGAAATTTTAAAAAGATCATCTTATTTTATTAAGGAATGAGGATACTCAACGACAAAGGAACAGAAAAAGTGAGTAAACATTAATTTAGCCATTAAAAAATTTCAATCCGCGACACAATTTTTATCATTAAATTTCAACGGCAAAGAAATCAATTATTTTCATCCTAAACAAAATAATACCCAAGTACGAAGTATAAATAAATACTTAATAATCATTTTTAGGTAGAAATCATTCAGTAGAAAATAGTCTATCATCATTTAAAAAGATGAAAAGATGATTTTAAGCAATTTCATAAAATATTTTACATATTTTATAATGAAAATAGAGAATTTTGAGTGTAATGCAGGCATTGACTGCCTGAATTTCTTTTTTTAAAGAAAAATAAAATAGCATAAAAGGTAACAGTAAAAATTACATGAATAAGGATTTTCTTTATCCCAGAGATTTTCACAAATAAGCACTTAAATGGTTAGAATTAAAAAAGGGGGGAAATATCTGTTTAGTTAGGATATGTATAATCCTTTTACAAATTTCCTTAAATATTTTTCCAAATAAAATTTTAGAATCTTCCTGCTCTTGCAGTTCCTTGATACACATACGATGAAACAAGCCAGGAACAAGTGTTCCTATCTTATTGCTTGTAAACAACCAGAAGATAAAATGCAAACAGTTTGTAATTGCTTCATTTTAATAATAATAGTAATAATAATATTTTTTTCTAATAAAAAAACTGCACATAAAAATAAAATTAAATACAGATGCAGCAATTTCTTTATTTTTAAAACTACGGTGGAAAAAAGACACGCAAATCAATGAATATACAAAGGGGGTAATTTTCTTTAACGGAAAACCTTCAAAAGAAATTGGCTTTTAAAAGATAAAATAATTAAAATTTCACAGTTTGATAAGTACCTTTTATGTGTTTTATTTTATGGAGTTTTAATCGTCCTAACTTTTCTGCTTAGTTGCATTAGCAAAATGTATTAATTCATTTAAATATTAAAAATTTAATAATTAATAATAAAAAAAATTAATTTATTATTAAAATTAATATTTATATTTAAATAGTAAAAATTGCATTAATTATTAAAATCAATATTAAAATTTAAATATTAAAATTGCATTTATTTTTACTAAAAAGAAAAAATAGAGATCCTTTTTTCATTCAGTCAATCTAAAGAAATTTCATATCCTTTTAAAATCACAGAATTAGTGTGGCGATTTCTTAGATTAGCATTCAAAATTTCAGATGCATTCAAAATTTAAAAAAAAATTAAAAACAAATTTAAATAAGCATTCGTGTAATTCGTAACTGCATTAGAGATATGAGCAAATAAATACTTAAAGGATAACACTCATTTACCAAAAGAATGCAGGAAGATTGAATTTAATTTGGCAGATATGAAAAAATGTAGCTCGGCCATAATCTACGTATTGTTAAAAAAAAAATTAAAAAATAAAACGTGAAATGTAACTAAATCGCGGTATTTCGCAAAAGATTCTCATGCCTGTTTATTTTAAGAATTTTACACATGCTTGTAGATTGATCTAATAAAATAATCTTTTTTGTCAATCACGAGGAATTATAACTAATTTACCAAAATTTATTTCTCCATTTCTCGGTTCTATTTGGCATGGTATTAATTTCTAATCCCAATATTTGCAATTATTTGCAAAACTTATTTTAAGTTATTTACATTGTTACAGCAACTTGAATCCAACAAAGCCGAACAATTTTGTGTGTGAGGTAGATATGCGTTTCCACGCGAAAGAAGTACTCAAATAGGCGCGATTTCATAATTTGTATTGAAGTGTGGTTGATGGAATCAGCCATTCCATCAACTACACTTTAACGACACCAACTTACACGGAGATACTCATTATTAATGTGTAAACATTACACGTAATGGGACCATCTTTCAAAAGTAAACGTTTAAACACGGAATAGTTTAGTCAATCCATAGCATTTTACCATCTCTACAAGGTCTAAATACACATAGGTCTACAAGGTCTAAATAACAAGCAGTTTAGTAAGTATTTGAATGAATCTGTCTTTTTATATGTAGCTTTAATGAAATGCAACTGCTATGCCTTGTGACATTCCATTATTGCTTTGAGAAACATTCAGTATGGGCTATCCGCGAGAGGTATACCCTTATTTTGAAATTGTTATACTTTAATTATTTGTGTTATTTATAAAACACTATACTCTAGTATTCCGGCGACATACAGAAATAATATCTAATAATAATACTGCGAAATATATTTATATATACATTTATAAACAAGTTTTTTTTTTATTAATTAACAAAATATATTGAAGTGGTTCATATATCTCACACCTCTGTAGGCTAAATGGCCTCGGTACATGGGAGATACAGAACTACCAAAAATTGTGTCTTTTTCAAGCAGTAAATTCTACTGAAGCAGATTAACTCCTCAATCGAAGCTATCTTTTGTTATTATAAACATATCATACTCTCCCAATTCCTTTAATAAAACACTGAAAGCGTTTCATTATTTTCTTTCTGCTCCCTCTTTATTGATTTTGTGCCCCTTTGTGTACCACTAATCATAATTATTATTTCCTGCCACTGCTGTTTTCATTGTTTGGAGCATTCGATCTTTGTCTTTGCTTTTCCAAAGGTTTTCTTTCATTGTTGTGTATTCGGCGTGGCAGTCAACATCAGTGTAACTATGCGTTTTCCCAAAATATCTCTTGCTTAGATTTTGACGTATGGAGTATCATTGCATTGTTTTGTCAAGTGTCATTTATAGCTGCATGTCATTAATAATATACAATTCATGGTTTACCATTTTATTGCATTTTATTTATTATTATTAATAGTTTTATTTTATTACTTTATTTATTTCTTTTTTAAGGAAAAATATTTTCCGTCAAGAATAAAAATTTGAGGGTTTTTTTTTCTTTTTTTTTTTTTAGTTTTAACTTTTGTAAAATAATAATTCATAGCTAACGTTACTTTTTCGGTTGTACTTAGTGCTTATAAAACGTAGTGCAACAAATAACGTAAGTTTTATTCACCTAGTTCAAAATTTTTGGAGGTTACAACATCATTTCTAAAGTTTAAACATTTGGCTTGTAAAATAACTATCGAAAATGCCTGTCTGCTTTAACTATCTCAACATAATAGTTGTACTTGTTCGTTACACTATTTTTTTAAACATTTAAGAACATGATGTATTTTTATAAACTGTGTACTTTATAATTGTTTAATAATATACAGTTTACGCGTATATTAAAAAGTTTCACAACTAATTTAGCGTAATTAATTACTATTAATTAAAACACATACATTAAAAATATCCTTATTATTTATTTCAATTTTAAACTGATCTGGTGAAATATATAAATTTTTATTTTTAATTATTGTAGTTTAACGTTCGGTTTAGTAATGAAGAGATTTGTTCTTTGTTAATTCATCCTTGGAAATCTCAAAATTAGGTGCCAAATCCTTCATGTGGAGCATTTAAGGATTTAAAAACTCATTTCTTAAAATTGATGGCCTTGTGTGGATTAACATTTCTGAACATAAACTGTCGTAGAAAGAAAAACATTCATCTAACTAATAACATCTTAGTGGACCTATAAATTTATCATGCGTTGAATATATTTAAAAATTTGAGTAAAGAAGGAATTACTATTTTAAATTATTTTGCCATTCTATAAAAATACTGTATTTTCTCAGTGACTTAACTGGTTTTTCTTTCCTGGACATTCGTAGGCAAGACCACAACTAGAGGGGAGATAGGAAAACGGAGTACATGCCCCTGGGCGCAACGCTGAAAGGAGGCACCAAAATCCCGTTATGGTTCCATAAAAGGAGGCGCCAATATTAAGGTATGCCCCGAGTGACGTAATCTTAATTTGCAGCATTAAATGAACATGAAAATTCAAAAAGTGCATTATATGCTGTAAATGTAAAGTCCAAAGTATAGAAATTCATGTAAATGTGTGTAATTTTGCGTTTCTTTTTCATTTTTTTTAGTATAGAATTTTTCCCCATATTCACCTATTGTCGCTTTTTACGAAATATTTAAACAATTTGTCAATTTTCTTTAAGAAGTAGCCCCAACGACTGAAGTTACGAGTCGTCTCTAGTACTAACATTAGATTTTTCAAAAGTTGACAAAAATTAAATCTCCGCAACGCTCTATAATTTCTCCTTTTAATCATGTACACACTGAGTGATTTAATACATGATAAAATATCAATAAAAAAAGAAATCCGTGCACATCACCTTTCGCTTAAATTAGCTAAATGAATAATGCGTAGCTTAAATTTTACCATAGGATTTCAATTAATCGTTACTTATTGAATTTCTCCCAAACTAGTCACGCAAATAATCATTTACCGATTACCAGTCATTTTACATCCATTTGAACCGGATTCCTACGAAGAGAAAATTAACGTTCGATCACAGTTAAATATGTGACTCCTGTCACAGATTTCGAACTCGTAGTAAATTAAGGAAGACATTTTCAGATAAAACATAAAGTAATACAATAATGTTATTTTCTTAAAAGAAAAGAAAATGCATTCCATAATATATTGTTAAAGTTTAATCGCATAAAATTATTTTCACTTAGTTTATTCGCATTCAGTTTAATATCTAAGAAGTAGGTTTTAGACGCAGATGAAGATAAGTCCAGAATTAATATACAGCATATACCATTTTTTTGCGACTGCAAAATGGCTAATATTAAAATGTAATTACGTTTTTATTGAATAGATAGAAATATGCTATTAGAATTTGTTTTCGAAATTCTACTTCTTCTTTCCACACTGATATTGTTTTTTCCCTATTATCTATGGTTAGAAAAAGAAATTCTCCACATTTTTATCTCAGTTAGAAAGCATTTCAAGTTGTTGTGTCATGAAATTTAGATATTTGAGGACGAATATATTTTACATTAAATGTGTATATATGTATGGGTTTATATCTATATAAATAAAATTAGACTTTTGTCTGTACATTTCTTGGAATTCAAAAATTTTACAATTTCTATCCGTTTCAAGCACCCGGGATTCCGATGAGACCCTCAAAAAAAAGTTTGTCTGTCTGTCATTCTGTCATTCTGTCCTTCTGTCATTCTGTCATTCTGTCATTCTGTCCGTGACGCTTTTTTTGTTTAAGCATCACGTAAAAACGACTGAAGCGAATGATATGAAATTTTGTGTCATGATAGGTGGTCACTCAACTTAAAACATAGGCGTCGAATTTTTAAAAAATCTTGATTAGATTTTCCGATTTTGCGAAAATCGTTTCAAACTGCGTAAATTTGTGTTCAAGCATCACGTAAAAACGACTGTAGCGAATGATATGAAATTGGGTGTCATGATAGGTGGTCACTCAACTTAAAACATAGGCGGCGAATTTTAAAAAAATCTTGATTGGATTTTCCGATTTTGCGAAAATCGTTTCAAACTACGTAAATTTGTGCTCAAGCATCACGGCAAAACGACTGAAGCGAATGATATGAAATTGGGTGTCATGATAGGTGGTCACTCAACTTAAACTATAAGCATCTAATTAAAAAAAATCGATCAGATTTCGAGATTTTGTGAAAATCGTTTAAAACTGAGTGAATCTTTGTTCCCGCATTACGTAATAACGACTAAAGCGAATGATATGAAATTTGGTCACACGATAGATGGTTGCTCAACATAAACTACAGGAGTCCAATTTTTTAAACATTTTTATTAGATTTTGAGATTTTGTAAAAATTCTCTCAAAATGCGTTTATATTTCTTCAAACATCACGTAATAACGACTAATACGAATGATACGAAATTTAGTGATATGATAGGTAGTTGCTAATCTTAATTTATAGGCGTTGAATTTTTAAAATATTTTGATTACATTTTGAGATTTTGCGAAAATCGTTTTAAAATGCTGAAAATTTGTTCCAGCATCACGAAATAAAGATTGCAGGGAATGAAACGAATTTGGTTGACAGGATAGGTTGTCACTCAACTTAAATTCTAAGCTTCCATTTTTTCAAAAATGTTGATTGAATTTTTAGATTTTGCGAAAATTATTTCAATATGCGTCAATATTCGTTCGCGCATCACATAATTAAGACTAATGCGAATGAAATGATATTACTTAGTTACTCTCTAACCTGTAATATTTTAACAATACATAAAAATTATAACTTCGCTTTCTTTACTTTGGCAACATACTACATCCATTCTGTGTACTCATACAATGCTGACGAAAGATCTTGCTTTTTTGGAAATTTGCATTCACTAACCCGTCGAGGACGGGTACTTCACCTAGTGTATATATATATATGTGTTTTTATAAGGCAAAGCATGTCATTCCCTCTATCGAAAGAGGAACTGAATGACATAACAAGTTTAAAAAGGAAAGTTTTTAGATCACATTTTCATGGTGACGAAATAATATCATTACATTCTGCAACAAGAATATATTGTCTTGCACTTTAATGTACTAAATAAACATAACTATAAAAGACTTTCATTAAAATCAGTATAGTTGGATTCTAGCTCACCTAACTTTTCTAACATGTATTCACAGGAAATTTTTCAAACTTATCCCAATTGAGACGAAAAATTCTAAACAGCTTTTGAGTTCTGAGAGCTACTTTTCACTCGAAATGAAAATGCAGAAACGTACAAATAAAATGAGTTCCGAGGATGAAAACATTTTGGATGCTATTCATCCTCATAATATTTTAATTATTAAGATATTGTTACGAATTTTCGGGGCAACCCGCTGCTCTGGGGCTTAAAATAGTTTAAAATTCGTATTCTACGCTTCAAATAGATAAATTTTGCTTTTTGTTGCATCAAAATCGGCCAATTAGAACCGGAGATACGGAGGTTTCGGTTTCCCATTCAAATATATGGGATTTCTAGAAAACTCGAGAAATATTAGTCCTAGAGCTTAGATCTCTTCACTTTTGAGGACTTATTTTTGACGCCAAATTTGGCGATATTTCGCCAAAAGTCGCCAAGCTTGGCGACTTTTTGGTCATTTGGCGCGATTTTCCCAATGGGGCCTGGAAGTTGTTTTTCCTGCATTAAAAACGCATAATAACCTAACATTTCTCTTCTATGACGTAATCAAAATTCACGCTTTATGTAGAACCCTCGAGAAATTGACTTTTCTGGAAACCTCTTGTACCTCCTGCGTCGGCTATTTATAGAAGCGGGCATCGCCCCGAAGCGAGTCAGTTGCGAGTTGAACATTCAATGTGTGAAGAGCTCTCAGTACGCTTGTTTTGTGTGAACTGATAGTGCTATAGAAGCTGTGTTTTAGCTTGCTTTGTGAAGCTGTTTTTAAAGTGCTGTGTGTAAATTCTTCATTGCTGTGTCTTAAGGGATAGTGTACTATATCCCTTGAATATTTCCACGGAATTTTTGCCTGTAAAAGTGACTTATTTTGTGTGAGAAATACAGCATTTGTGAGAGCTTCTGATCCAAGCGGATTGTTAAAAGCACGTTACTGCTAGATTGTGCTTGTGAATTGTGTGCAGCTGATTGTTCTACGAAGTTCTAGAAGAAATAAAGTTTGTGTTCCATCCTGACAAGTGACTTTCTACTTGAACTTTTTACACCAACTGGACTTTAGAACGACGAACCCCAGGAGTAGCAGAGTAATTCCGCAACAATATCATAATCCTTATAATATCATAATAATGATGAATAAAACTACTCATCGCTCTTTCCAAAAAGTGAGAAATCTGATAGGAGTATTTCATAAGTATATACTAGTCTGAAATTTCAACGTCAGTGGGCTTGTAATACTTTACAAGTCAAGCAACTGTATGCTTACTGTCAGGGGCGTAGCCAGGGGGGGGGTATCGGGATATATTCCCCCCGAAATTTTTGGATTAGTCATGAATTTCCGTCTATTTATACACATATAAGTTCATATCCCTCCCCCCGAAAAATTTTCCAGGCGCATATCCCCCCTCCGAAAAATATTCCTGGCTACGCGCCTGCTTACGGTACCACACTTTTTCTTGAGACAAACACCCTTATAATGTCTTAATAAAAGTATTTACAGGTTGTTTGTTATGTGTCAGGTGTTGTTCCCAACATGGCCGTCACTACAATGGAAGCACAATCTATCGCAATGCACTGTGGCAAACAATGTAAGCATAATCTGCTGATATATGACGTCATCGCTCCGTTATGTATAAGTCTAGGTGTATATGTCTATATTTGACAAGTAAAGATTTGAGTAATATTTATTTTTTACCGAACTTAAAATTTGCATACAGATTATATTCCTGTAAATTGTTAGGCTCTTTCGCAATCAGACGCAATCTATTAAATTTTATTAATCTGCTCAATAGTGGATGTGGAGTAAAACAATCCACGGTTAGTCATAATACCGGAGTATATGCAGAGAAGTGTTTGCTATATAAAGAATATGCTTCCTAAACGTTCAATACGAAAGAATTTTCAATAAAAAATAATTTATGACCTTATTGTTACCCTTCTATCAATTGAATCCATTACTCGAATTTCTCGTTTACTGAGGCTGCCTGAAGATGACTATGCGTGCACTTAAATATTCCCCCCACCAGTTAAAATATTTGAGGTGGTTCTTTTTATAGCTTGCAAAAAAGGACACCAATGACATTGAACAAGTATATTTAATTTTGTTGGCTATAAAAAAATAACTCCTACCAATTTCGGGTGAAAAAATTGAGAATCATTAGCTAGTCCGTTTCATTGGAGTTACTCTGTCTATATACTTCTTAAATTATTTTTTCTCAAACTACATTCTGCTCTAAAACTTGAATTGTTGATAACTTGGACTTTTATGTTTTGCTCAACTTTTACTTATCGAATGATTCTTGTATTTTTTTTTTTTTCTTTTATTAACTTTGAAGAAGGTTTGAAAAAATTTCGAGTAAAATATCATTTTTTTTGTGAGCATGTAAGCTTCTTAAATTTTTATAATTATTTTTTCTTTGAGATCCTTCATGTCAAAGTTAAATACTTAGAAGCATAAAATATTTTTTCCTTCTTCTTAAGTACGACATACATAAGAATTCTTATATATTTATAATAAACTTTAAGCTGTTCCTTGATAACAACACGATTTCATATCTTGAATAAACAAACTCGAGCAAATATATGTCATTTATCTTTTCATGGAGACATTTTAAACTTAAAATGAAGTACTTACTCCTTTATCTCTTTTCTAAATGTCAGAGAGTTTATTTCCTTTTTCAGGGAGAATAAAAGCGTGGTTGTAATATATCAAACATTAAGATGCATCTATGTGAACTGCAGTTATACAATATCTGTTGAGAGTTTTAATAAAAGAAGTTAAGTGCTTGAAAACAATGCACTTTGAAATTAAAATGTATTTTTGAGATTCACCAAACGGAATGTTAAAACGTTTTTTTAAAGACATTTTACCTTCAAATGGTTATTTCAAATGTTCATGCGACGCAAAAATTAATGAAAACTAAGTAGTAGTTCTGCTGTACTGTATGTGTAACAAATATCCTAGTAGCACAATTAGTCCAAAAGACGTTTAAAACACGTTTTTTAACGTCGGAAAACGTGTTTCCGACGTAATTTTAACGTTTTTTGAACTAGCTGTGCTACTGGGGTAAATTGAATGTAATCCAGCTCGCTTATAATTTAAGATTCGATTCACAAAATAGCTTTATATCCATGGTTCATGCAGAAGAAAGCATTCCATTTACTTTAATCAAGTGAAAAGGTAAATCATGGTAATTTCGAGAAGCTTCTAAGGGCGCATATTGTAAAAATATTTAAATGATGACGTAAATTTTGTAGATAGATCCTATTAAATCTAACGTAATTTTAAACCCTTAATGTAAATATATTAAAATCAGCAAGAGAAATCGCACTTTTTACTCTGTTCGGGTAATTTTTTTTAAATTTAAAAATTCAAATATATAAGTGTATACACACACACACACGCACATATATATATATATATATATTTATATATATATGTCGTGCGTGAGTGGTTTAGGAGCAGCACAAACGGCAACGTCCATTTGGAATATTTTATTAAGGCATAAGTAGACTAGGTACAGTGGAGTTTGGAAGTATCTCGAAGTGAGGAAGAGCTGCTCTGCGGTAAATGTCTCCTGGTTTTGTTAGTTAAGTTCACAGAGTGTCCGCTAGGCGGCAGCTCTGTCTTTCTATCATTTAGTTGGTCCACAAAACCATAACAAAATCCTCATTTGTTAAATTAACAGACATGGGAGACGCTTGCTGGCGAGACACCTTTATGATTGACAGGTTAGACCCTCCTAGGCAACAAGTATTGCACCATGTTTTGAAATTACAACTTATAATCCAGATGCCCCCAAAGTGAAAGATGTTTTTAATTAAATCATCGCTTGTATGACATATATATATATATACAACATATATATAACTAACAAATAAAACACAAAACATACTACAAATAAGACATATTTCGCATAAAAATATAACAGCTATTAGCAAGAATTAGAAACCAGATTTTGAAGCCAAATAAAGTGCAAGAATTATTGTGATAATATAATGGAACGGAAATTATAACCACTGTCACCATCGTCAGGGGCCACAAACAGTGGATTATAATTTACAGCAAACCAAATAGTAGGGTTTCGGTTGTGTGGCATATCAGAAGAGATATTAACTCCACACATTTGGGCCCTACCCTACTATATAAAGGAAAGAAGAAATCAAAAAGATAACAAAAATTAGAAATATAAATTATAATTTTAGATACCAGACCTTGAGCAGAGCACATGGAAATTTCATTTGAACAATTGATATGTGTTGCCAATGCTAAGAATTGTAAAAAGTGAAAAATGGTGTTGCCACTAAATAAAAGTGGAAAAGTGGAAAGAAGAAAGTATAGGAGTTGCCAAATACTAAAAGGTAATATTATTAAATTTTAAGAATATCCAGGTATATTAATATAATAAATATATATTGAATAATAATAAATTAAAATGATTGAATAAAATAAATAGTATAGCAAAATTAAATATAACATATTGTTTAAAAAATATAATGATTATTATTATTGACAAAATATGTATAATAAGTTATTGTATGACAGAAAATTAATCTAGTAAATAAGAAAAAAATAAAAAATAATGTTTAGGACAGAATAATCACATTATAGGAACCCCGGTTTTTTTTTTTTTTTTTAATTCCTCCAGATATATATATGCATGCATATACACATCCAAATTGTTTTTAAACATATTACTTTTTTTTTAATGAGAAAAACTTCCTCCGCCCGACCCAACCATCCAATTACAACCTTAAAACCAAAACCCCACCCAACCTCCAGTAAATTAACAAAGACATTAGAAACATCATTATCAAGAATTGTATATAATAGATTTTAGGAACTTAGTGGGATAGTTGTATTGTCTAGCTGACAGAAATAGAGATTTAAAATTGGAGACTTTAAAATCATCAGAACATAGAAACTTGATTCTACAGCAGTGATTATAGATGATATTGCGAAATACAGATTTATGTAAGCAGGAGGAAAAATGAGTAAAGCTATTTACTTTAAAGCTAAAATCTTTACGCATATAATATATATTGAAACTAAGGCTATTTCTAGGAGTGAGAGATAATTAGATCTAGAAAACTAACAGAATTGTTAAGCATATCATTTCTAATTAATTCCAGAGCAGATGGATATTTTATGGGGAAAATAATGTTATTATTGTTAGTAGTGTTTACAAGTAAGATATCATCTATATATCGTTTAAGAATGATGTGTGTATTAGTATATCCTTTTTCATAGTAATATAAGTAAAGATCTGCAAGGTAACTAGATGCTGAACCACCTTGTGGTATACCATGATTTTGTAGATATATTTTATTGTTATGTAGAATAAAATTATTATAGATAATAAATTTAGATAGACAACTGAAATAAGTTACATCAACATGGGAAGAGAGCTGAATATTTTTAACACAAGTTTCAAATAATTCATTAATTACATTGTAAAGGTCGTCAAGAGGAATATTGTTGAATAGATCTTTAAAATCATAGGTATATAAAGAGGTAATATTACTAATAGTACATATTGTATTGCGTAGATCATAACTATTTCCTATAGAAATAGAGTAATCATTACGTTTTATATAATACTCATGCATAACAGACAGTATCTTTAATAGAAGTTTACTTAAGCAAATATATATAAGTTTACTTAAGCATATATATATATATATATATATATATATATATATATATATATATATGCAAGATAGGCTTATTTCCGCCCGTTCCTACCTCATGAGAAATATATATATTTGGAAATTAAAGCATAAAATAAATTAAAAATAGAAATTTTAAAGCATAAAAATTAAGTAAAAAACAAAAGAATAATAAAAGAACAAAAGCATAAATAACAGTTTATCTTCTTAGCTCTAATAGTTTCCAGCTGAAGAAAGTGGATCCTTTGTAACACCGAAAAAGTCTCTATTGTTTACTTTTATACATGCGTGTGTATTCTTTTCAGTATGGGATTTCTTTTTCGACTGCATAAAAGAGTAGTTATTTTTTCCATTTTCTAAAACTTTTCATGTTTTATTTATTCCAGAAAGTATCTAAAATTAATTGGCATCATATTATTTTGATGAAGGCCAGAGCTAAAACTAGCAACATTGCGTAAGTCGTTAGATTTCTCTATTCCATGATGCACTTTAATGGAAAGACACAAAATTCATACAGAAAAATAACAAAAGGTTAAAGAATTGAAACTCCTATTCAAACAACAAATATCACAGAAAAAAATATCAATCTAAATATAGCTGAAAGAAGCTCGAGTTTTATCTCACTTTCTTCTTTTCTCTCTCTTTTTCTTTTTTAATCTTGGAACAGATGTTCTTTTATCAGTAGTTCTAAAAAAGCACAGCTGTCTGGCAGTAGGTGTAAGTAGCCTATCCACACGCAACGTAGACTCAAATCCTCTCGTTTTTAACTGACTCATTAAAGAATGAAAGAGTTGCGAGAATCGTGAACACAAGTGGGAATGATTCATTGATGAGTTCGGGAACGACTGTTGCAGATCTACTGAATGAATAATTCTTCCGGAACTGATGCCAACTGTTTACGACTGCGAGATAAAAAAATAAATGAAGAAGTTCTTTTCTCTGATATTACACTGTAAAGCTATTTTTATCAGAATGAAGGAAGGACTTTTGTTGTTTCTTTGTTGTTGTTATTGTTTCAAATATTATTCATTAGCACTTTGTTTTGCAACATTGTCATTCAGATGTGATATTTTCAACTTTTTTTTTCATTTGCAAATTTGAAGCTGTGTTATTATATTGGATATTATTTTAATTATCATGTCTACGACTGGCTACAAAGAATACTAGGGTATTATTTCTCTGAAGCCCAGATTTTTGTCTACGCGAGATCTTGTAGACAGGCTTTGTATACATGAACTTTTCAAATGTGTTTGCCAGATAACGTGGGGGGGGGCGTTAATAAAATGTCGAAAGTCGCACAAAGTTTGTAATTTTTGATAATTGATTTCTAAATTTGTTGCCAAAACGCGACAATTTATTATAAAGGGGGAGTATAGTTATAAAATGCCTTGCGAAGAGTGTAAAATAGTCTTAGTAGGCGATTTTAATGCTGATTTCAATTCCGAAGAAGTGTTTTATGGAAAAGACGGCAAATACGGTACACTCATAGATTATGGTATACACTTTCCAAATGGTAATTATAAAGGCGAAGTAGAGTTTGACTATGCCTGGCGAACATTGTTAAACAGTTTTGGTAGGCAAGTTTAGTATAGATTTCAATTCCAAAGAAGTATTTTATGGAGCAAGGAAAGAAAACAGGGCACATTCATGGATTATGATGCTCATTCCAAACAGTGTTGGAATGGTGAAGTATAGTTGGGATATGCTAGGGGAAGATTGTAAAACAGTTTCAGTAGGCGATTTTAAGATAGGTTTCGATTCCCATTCCAAAGATGTGTTTTATGGAACAATTATAACGCTCCCCACTCTCGCCAACCTAAAATATCGCCGCACTTTGGCGAGCTTTGCAGTCATGTGTCTCTAGGAGTTATGCAAGTTTCAACGCTCCCAAAAGAACTAGATGTAAACTAAAGTGAAGAAATTAGCGATAAACGCAACAATTAAGGAATTTGAAGACATTTAATTATTAAAACTACATTAATTGACAACCCAAAATAAATAGTAATGGAATGATGTACTTACATGTTGTTCTAAATCGTTTCTTTACAAAAAGAGTATTTCTAAAACGGTATTAAATATAATTGAAATTATATTAGAATGCAAGAAAATAATTGATGTGCTCTTTTATTTACCTAATGAATTGAATAAAAATGTTAAAAAAATTCCCTTTTGTTATGTGATGTAAACTATACGAAAATAATATCAATCTTATTTTTAAATTTATTTTCATTACAGTTTTACAGAGCTAACTTAAAAAATTATAAGTTTGCCTTCAAATAAAAAATCTATTTCTTTTCTTTCATTATACTCTTTATTATTTAAGTGCAAAGAATATGAAACACTATATTTTGAGCATGGAAAAAAAATTGAGATTAAAATTCAGCTGTATTAAAAAATACAATTAAACTAAAATTTAAATTAAAAACATTTTTGAAATAAATCTTTTGATATTTCCTGAAAATAAGAATATAATTATAAATTTAAAATAAGTTCAAAAAGTTGTGAGATATAAGTTGCGAGAGTTGCTTAAAATTCAAAACAACAATTGAAAAATCATAAAAGCATCCTCTTTTAAGACTAGACTATTCAGTTGCTCTACATGTGGTATCAGAAAAATTCCACAAACACACACAAACAGCAATGAGTAGAACTAAATATTTCAACATATGATAAATAAAGTCTTGTTCCATTGCAGAGTAAAGGTCTTGCAAGATTAAAAGTATAAGATATATAATTTTGAGGATTAGAAGGAAATTTAAGAAATTTGAATTGATGGTATTTTTCCATCAAGCTTGAAGCTTGTAATTACAACTAAAGGAATCAGCAAATACATGATTATGGTGGTTAAAAAAGTAGGTGTAATTATGGGTTGATTGCATGAAAAATGGAAAAAAAAAGTGAAATTCCATAACACGTACCAAAATACCGAACAAGTATTGGATTACCATCTTACGCGCCTGTCATTTTAATAGAGAACTAAAGAACATCCTATCTATTCCCAGACAGCACAGCAAATTTGCATCAAACTTGCAGTAAGCTTGATTTATCAAGTCAATAAACTTGAATTAAGCTTGAAAATTTCAAGCGTGTAAGCTTAATGCAAGCTTGAATCAAGTGTTCACGTATACACTTGCCCAACTTGCATTAAGCTTGTCATAGCAAGCTTGAATCAAGCTTGACATAGCAAGCTTAATTTCAAGCTAAAAAGAATTTCCTAAGAAAAAAAAAATTCTAAATACACGCTTACTAAACTAAAAAATGCTAAATATACGCCCGTCGGCGAACTCGCCCCGGGCGTATTTTTCCACGCGTTTTCTCTTCTACGCTGAAATTTGAAATTATTTTACTCTGTTTACATAAAGCGTCCGCGATCGATCTCGGGGCCTAAGGTTTGGGAAGACAACGTCCTATCCACCCAGCCAATCTCACTCGCGCTGATATGACTAAAGTTTGAAGTGACTGTTATGGTTGTCACGCCGTTTTCTGGCGAGATTGATCAGTGGCCGATGGTGATCTGTTTCTTTTATTTTTCCATGGGATGAATCAAAATTAAAATAAAGTTATGTGTGATTTATAGACTCTACTAATAGGGTAATAAGCATAATATAAACTTAAAAGCAGCACACGTTTTAAAACTTTCAATATCGCGACACTCATGTTGGGCAATATTGGCCAAAATCTTGACAGATGACTGATTTTGAAATCAATTTCGTAGTATAATTGTATTTTATTTTGAAGAATTTCAATATTTGGAAATATAGAATCTGTTTTTTAATTCTATGGTCAAGTACATTTATGACTGATGATAAATTATTTGTTATGTGGATGTGGCTTTCCAAATCAAGCAGTAATCAAGTTGTATTTCAAGCTTGACTGTTCAAATGACTGCTCCAAGCTTGCTGCAAGCTTAAAATGAATTGAACTGTCCAGCTTGTATTAATACGTCAAATTCAAAGAAATGTCAAGCTTGATTTAAGCTTATTTGCTGTCTGGGTTATTTGTCTTATATTGTTTATTGTAATGCCTAAAGTAAACTGTAGTGTATTTGAAGATTTTGTGCTAAAACTTAACCAGTTTTCCAGGTAGAACATGATGGAGAATAATACACCCACAACTTAAAAAGGAAACCCAATGTAGTAACTGTAAGTGAGAAGTTTGCTCACAGTATAAACCCTTCTTTTACTGGTGTAAAAATAATTTAGTTAAAAATATTTAGCATTAAAGTAGTTTACAGATGTGGATTTCTTTATGCCTGGACGCCATGCATATTGTTACGAATTTTCGGGGCAACCCGCTGCCCTGGGGCTTAAAATGGTTTAAAATTCGTATTCTACGCTTCAAATAGATAAATTTTGCTTTTTGTTACATCAAAATCGGCCAATTAGAACCGGAGATACGGAGGTTTCGCTTTCCCATATGTTTTTCTATGGGCTTCTAGAAATCTCGAGAAATATTAGTACTAGAGCTTAGATCTCTTCACTTTTGAGGACTTATTTTTGGCGCCAAATTTGGCGATATTTCGCCAAAAGTCGCCAAGCTTGGCGACTTTTTGGTCATTTGGCGCGATTTTCCCAATGGGGCCTGGAAGTTGTTTTTCCTGCATTAAAAACGCATAATAACCTAACATTTCTCTTCTATGACGTAATCAAAATTCACGCTTTATGTAGAACCCTCGAGAAATTGACTTTTCTGGAAACCTCTTGTACCTCCTGCGCCAGCTATTTATAGAAGAGCGCGTCGCCCCGAGAGTCAGTGCGAGTTGAACGCTCGATGTGTGAAGAGCTCTCGGTACGCTTGTGAATTGATAGTGCTATAGAAGCTGTGTTTTAGCTTGCTTTACGAAGCTGTTTTCAAAGTGCTGTGTGTAAATTCTTCATCGCTGAGTCTTGAGAGACTGTTAGTGTTATTTCTCGTATATTTTCACTGAATTTTTGCCTGTGAAAGTGACTTATTTTGTGTGAGGAATACAGCATTTGTGAGAGCTTCTGATCTAAGCGGACTGTTAAAAGCACGTTACTGCTAGATTGTGCTTGTGTATTGTGTACAGCTGATTGCTCTACGAAGTTCTAGAAGCAATAAAGTTTGTGTTCCATCCTGACAAGTGCCTTTTTACTTGAACTTTTTACACCAACTGGACTTTAGAACGACGAACCCCAGGAGTAGCAGAGTAATTCCGCAACATTTGGTGTCAGAATCGGGGTTCTAAAGAAGGACTTTAATTTTCCAGTTTATGGTTTTGACTAGACAAAAAATGGAAGAACAACTTCAAAAGCTCATGAATATGATGTTAGAAATGAAAGCCGGACAAGAACAGATGAAAGCCGGACAAGACGAGATGAAAGCCGGACAAGACGAGATGAAAGCCGGACAAGACGAAATGAAAGCCGCACAAGAACAGATGAAAGCCGGACAAGACGAGATGAAAGCCGCACAAGAACAGATGAAAGCCGGACAAGACGAGATGAAAGCCGCACAAGAACAGATGAAAGCCGGACAAGAACAAATGAAGGCGGATTTAGAAAAGAAAATTGAAGCCGGACAAGAAGAGATGAAAACTGGGTTGCAGAAAATAGAGAAAAATCAAGAAAAGTTGGAGCAGAAGATAGAGAAAACCCAAGAAAATTTAGAAGAAATTAAGCAGGGCCAAGAAGAAATGGAGAAAAGAGTTTCTCTCTTAGAAGAAACTCAGACGAAATATGAACAAAGAATTGAAGGGAATGTTAAGGAATTACAGCAGGATATTTGCAGAATGCGTGAGTAATGTGAAGCTAAAATTGAAGAGAAATTGGACTCTCTCGTAAAGCTGGGAAAATTACCCGAAAACATCAGGTTATCTTCGCACCGCCCAGCAGTGAAACGTACTGCCTATGACGGAAAGACTCCCTGGGAAGCTTACAAGACCCAATTTTCGATCGTCGCTAGAGCCAATGGTTGGAGCGAGTCCGAGAAAGCTAATCAACTGGCCGCTTCCCTTAGCGGAGATGCAATTAATGTATTGCAAACTATCGGAGCGACGAAGATAGGAGATTTTGACGCCCTTGCCAGTGCCTTGGAGATGAAATTCGGAGAGAAGTGCCATAAAGAATATAGTAGAATCCAACTTAAGACAAGGATGCAAAGACCTGGCGAGACCCTCCAAGAGCTGGCTTCCGACATAGATAGGCTGTGTCATCTAGCCTATGACAGTTATCCAGATAACGTTCGAGAAGAAGTTGCAGTGCAACATTTTATTGAAGGCCTCTTGGACTCTGAAATTCAGAAATCATTGATCTTGGCGGATTATAAAGATCTCAGGTCTGCCCTCGTATTCGCCATGAAGCTAGAGGCAGCTCAGCTGGCCGTAAGAAAAGAGCGGCATAATGTTAGAGCTGTGTCATTCCAGGAGCCTACGGATGGAGAAATTGAGAGATTAGAGAATAAATTAAAGACCCTGGAAAATCTGGTGGAATGACAAGAACAGTCAGAGCCAAGAAAAGTGAAATGTTGGAGGTGCAACAGCGAGGGGCATTTACGAAAATACTGCGACGCACAAAAGAACTCTCGTCGTAAAGATCGCAGTTATCAATGCACCAGAGAAGCCCATGAAGGAAGACAGAAAAGAGACGACTTTCAGGAACAGAGGCTGAGGGATATTCAGAAGCCCCGTTTGAAAGTCTTACAGATTTCATCAGTGAATGGCGGCAGTGATGGACTACTCGTACTGGGATACGTTAATGGTTCCCCATGCCACATGGTGATTGATACTGGAGCGAACGTAACCATCATAAGGACGGATCTGGCCAAGAAATTAAATTTGAAGATTATCTGGACTCCGCCCTCGCTGACCCTCCAGACTGTGCCAGGTGACAAGATCGAAGTGGGCGGAAAAGCGCAAGTAGAAATCACGTTTGGGAATGCCAGATACGACCATGTGGTATATGTCGCCAATATTACAGACTCTTTTATTCTCGGACTGGACTTTTTAAAATCACACAAATTTAATTTGGACTTTAAGAATAATGAGCTTCGTTCAGACTCAGAAGAAATAGCTGCGTTCGATATTAAAAATGAAATTATTTTACCTGTTCAGCAAATAATAGCCCAGACTGATATCACTCTACCTCCCAGAACTGATTCAATAATTTCTGGAACAGTAAAAGAAAGCAATAAATTCCGTTTTGGATTAATCGAACACCCAAACAATAGTGATTCCGTCAGAGGAGTACTTGTGGGAGCAACACTTGTGGACTTGTCGAGAACAGAAATTCCAGTTAGAGTAGTAAATGTGACGGACAAGTCGAAGGTGATAAAGAAAAATGAAGTGTTGGCGACATGCACTCCTGTTACCTGCATTAATAAGAACATCAGCCAAACGACAGCTAAATCTTCCGAGTGCCTGACGAAGGAATTAATACAAGACGTGGAGTTAACGGCAGAACAGAGAAGCGCTGCAGAGAAAGTAATAGCCGAATTTAAAGACCTCTTCTCCCGTACTTCGGGTGACTTTGGCCGTACGAGCTTAACTCAACATAGGATAGATACAGGCAGCCATTCTCCCATCAAGCAACATCCTAGGCGGCTGCCGTTTGCTAAGCAAGAAGAGGTGAGCAGACTTTTAGAGGAGATGCAGCGTGATGACGTCATGGAGCCGTCAACTAGTCCCTTGGCCTCGCCAATTATTTTGGTCCGAGAGAAGGATGGTTCCACCCGGTTCTGTGTTGACTACAGACGTCTGAATGACATTACCAAAGAAAGACAGCTACCCTCTTCCCAGGATAGACGACACTTTGGACACTTTATCGGGAAACGAATGGTTTTCCACTCTGGATCTGAAAAGTGGTTACTGGCAAGTGGAAATTCATCCCGACGACCGTAAAAAGACTGCGTTCACCACGGCACAAGGATTATGGCAGTTCAAAGTTATGCCTTTTGGACTCTGCAACGCACCTGCTACATTCGAGCGACTAATGGAGACAGTGTTGAGAGGACTTTCCTACGAAGCATGTCTCGTTTATTTGGACGATATCATCATCGTCGGAAGGACTTTCGAAGAGCATCTAGAGAACATTCGAAAGGTACTGCAGAAATTAAAAGAGGCAAACTTGAAACTAAGTCCATCGAAGTGCAATTTGTTTCGTCGGGAAGTACGTTACCTCGGGCACATAATATCCGCCCACGGAGTCCGAACCGATCCCGAAAAGACGTCCGCAGTCCAGAACTGGAGTCGTCCCGAGAATATCCACGACTTAAGAAGTTTTCTCGGTCTGTGTACTTACTATCGAAAATTCGTGAAGGGCTTTTCTCAAATTGCAAGACCTCTTCACAAATTGACCGAGACTGGACAGAAATTTCTATGGACTGAGGAATGTGAGGACGCATTCAACGAACTGAAGACGGCTTTAACATCTTCGCCGATCTTGTCGTATCCTCACCCTGACAAGCCATTTATCCTGGACACAGACGCAAGTAAGGAGAGTGTCGGAGCAGTTTTGTCCCAGGAGATACATGGCCAAGAACACGTCATTGCTTACTGGAGCAAGTGCCTCTCAAACGCAGAACGTAACTATTGTGTTACGAGAAAGGAACTTCTTGCTATCATTAAGGCCGTAGAGCACTTCCATCATTACCTGTACGGCCGAAAGTTCTTGCTCCGAACGGACCATGCCTCTTTAACCTGGCTTCTAAATTTCAAGAATCCAGAGGGCCAAATAGCCAGGTGGATACAGCGATTACAAGAATATGACATCGAGATACGTCATCGGAAAGGGTCATCTCATGGAAATGCAGATGCTTTGTCGAGAAGGCCCTGCATAGACAGTTGTCGCTATTGCTCCAGGGCAGAGAAAAATTACCATCTGAAACATCCCATTGTCCGCCAAGTTACATCATCGACACCATCCCAAGATCCCTGGAGTGACGAAAATGTTCGGGCGGACCAATTAGCAGACAGCGACATCAAACCTATTTTGGAATTTATGGAAAAATCCAGCGCTAAGCCCAGTTGGCAAGAAATATCATCTTACAGTCCGGCAACAAAACAGTACTGGGCTTTATGGGATTCGCTTCGCCTGAGGAATGGAGTCCTGTATCGTAAATGGGAGTCGGACGACGGCAAGATGCTCCGATGGCAGTTAGTACTCCCTCGCTCGAGGATTCCGAAGGTTCTAGAAGAACTTCATAATGGCTTAACTGGAGGCCATTTTGGCGTAATGAAGACCCTGCAGAAAGTTTGCGAGCGCTTCTACTGGGTTAGGGCTCGAGGCGACGTCGAAAAGTGGTGTCAAGCTTGTGACGCCTGTGCCGCCCGTAAAGGCCCGAAGAAACGAAGCCGTGGAAGACTACATCGTTATAATGTAGGAGCGCCTTTTGAGAGGATTGCACTCGACATCCTGGGACCTCTTCCGCGAACTTCGGATGGCAACAAATACATCCTAGTTGTCATTGACTACTTCTCTAAATGGCCCAAAGCGTTTCCTATTCCCGATCAAGAAGCTACGACCGTAGCAGAGGTACTGGTGCAAGAATGGATTTCCAGATATGGAACCCCTCTGCAACTTCATTCCGACCAAGGAACGAACTTTACCTCTGCAGTCTTTAAAGGACTATGCCAACTTCTCGGAATGGACAAAACCAAGACTACGCCTTTACACCCACAATCCGACGGCATGGTGGAGAGGTTCAATCGTACAATTTTGAACAACCTCTCGCTCCTGGTATCTAGGAATCAAGAGGACTGGGACAAGAAACTCCCCCTCTTCCTACTGGCCTATAGGAGCGCCGTCCATGAGACTACCGGCTTCACACCTTCCCAGATGCTGTTCGGCAGAGATCTTCGTCTTCCCGCCGATCTAGTGTTCGGCCGCCCTCCAGATGCGCCTTCATCGCCAGAGGAGTACGTGGAAAACCTTCGGGCACGGTTTGAAGATGTACATCATTTTGCTCGGGAGCGGATCAACCTGAACACGGAAAAGATGAAGACTCGCTACGACACGAAGGCTACGGGACACGAGTTCAACGCAGGTGACAAAGTTTGGCTATGGAATCCTACTCGACGGAAAGGCCTGTCTCCCAAGCTGCAATCGCCGTGGGACGGTCCTTACACAGTCCTAAACCGGCTGAATGACGTCATCGTACGGATTCGTAAGTCACCAAACTCGAAGCCAAGAGTTGTACATTACGATCGGCTAGCCATCTACCGCGGTTGTAATTAGCTCAGACTATGGTCACTATGGCGTAATTCCTCTTTTCTTTCACCTCTCATTCCTTTCCTGTCTTTCTCTTCTCTTCCTCTTTCTTCAACTCTCTTTCTCTCACCACTTACGCCATGTTTAGTATATATATTTGTAATATATTGGATTTTATTAATGTGTATTTGTTATTACATTGATTACTTATTACAGTGTAATTATTTATTATGTTGATTATTTATTTATTAATGTGTATTTGCTTATTGTGCTATTGATTACTTGCTTGAATTATGTTGTTAAGATCTTGTTAAGTGTTATACAGTGTAGGTACCTGTGTGACCTCCTAACTAGGGATTGTACTGCCCGGGACGTGCAGTCCTTGGGAAGGGGGCAATGTTACGAATTTTCGGGGCAACCCGCTGCCCTGGGGCTTAAAATGGTTTAAAATTCGTATTCTACGCTTCAAATAGATAAATTTTGCTTTTTGTTGCATCAAAATCGGCCAATTAGAACCGGAGATACGGAGGTTTCGCTTTCCCATATGTTTTTCTATGGGCTTCTAGAAATCTCGAGAAATATTAGTACTAGAGCTTAGATCTCTTCACTTTTGAGGACTTATTTTTGGCGCCAAATTTGGCGATATTTTGCCAAAACTCGCCAAGCTTGGCGACTTTTTGGTCATTTGGCGCGATTTTCCCAATGGGGCCTGGAAGTTGTTTTTCCTGCATTAAAAACGCATAATAACCTAACATTTCTCTTCTATGACGTAATCAAAATTCACGCTTTATGTAGAACCCTCGAGAAATTGACTTTTCTGGAAACCTCTTGTACCTCCTGCGCCAGCTATTTATAGAAGAGCGCGTCGCCCCGAGAGTCAGTGCGAGTTGAACGCTCGATGTGTGAAGAGCTCTCGGTACGCTTGTGAATTGATAGTGCTATAGAAGCTGTGTTTTAGCTTGCTTTACGAAGCTGTTTTCAAAGTGCTGTGTGTAAATTCTTCATCGCTGAGTCTTGAGAGACTGTTAGTGTTATTTCTCGTATATTTTCATTGAATTTTTGCCTGTGAAAGTGACTTATTTTATGTGAGGAATACAGCATTTGTGAGAGCTTCTGATCTAAGCGGACTGTTAAAAGCACATTACTGCTAGATTGTGCTTGTGTATTGTGTACAGCTGATTGCTCTACGAAGTTCTAGAAGCAATAAAGTTTGTGTTCCATCCTGACAAGTGCCTTTTTACTTGAACTTTTTACACCAACTGGACTTTAGAACGACGAACCCCAGGAGTAGCAGAGTAATTCCGCAACAATATTACTATAGCTGCAGAAAAAGAAAATAAAATTATAGATCCAAGCAGTTTAATTCAAATTTTAAGATTGAAAAAATGTGCGGATACACACAGATTTCCTTAGAGCTGGCAACCTACCTTTTGGTTTACGGTTTACAAAAGATCTGCTTTCCAACTAACCTGCGAAACCCTATAAGAAGGGTCGAGCTAGCCGAACACACGGAGGGAGCATTCCTTTTTTTGTTTCATTACAAAAATAATTTTTTACATAATTAGCAAAAAGTCAAAATCTTGAGTATAATGCTGGTCTATAAAACTAGTGCTCACAAAATTTAGTATTACCAGTTCCTCTAAATAGCCAATACTGCCAGTTCTAAATTGTCAGAGGAGGTAAGAAGAGTTTTGACTCCAAGGATAGCCCAGTTTTAGAAAATTGTTCTTCCGCTATTCGAAATCATGAGCGACAAAACGTTTTATGGTACTTCGAAATAGCGACATTTCATGATCAAACAATCACTAATCTAATTTGAGAAGAGTCGATTGATGAGAGAGATTCCTTTATTTATTTATTTTTCTTCTCTTGGATAATATATTTATTTCGAAATTCATATGAGAATATAGAAAGTCCTTTTTTAGTCCTTTTAAAATAGTTTTTTAAAATAAAAACAGCAGTATAAAAACATTTTATATTTAGAAGTATCTCTTTATGGAATGGACTATTCTGTATGTAAATTTTGTCTCTCAGGCTGTTATTAAGCAGTGAAAAAATAAATCAATGAATACAATTCGTAGTATATATTTACGAGTAGAATCTTAAAATGTAGCTAAGTGTACCAACACCAAAATAAACATTCTTTTCTTATTAGTCATCCCTTTCCTTTTACATTAAAAATTTTATGGTGTGCAAAACTTGTCAGAATTAGTAATAAATTATAGTTTTTTCTTTTTCTAGATTTTTGTATTTATGTCAATTTTTAACCATTGGCACCTGGTGTCAATTTTGAAACTATTGCAATGTGCATCTCTTCTGTAATAAAGCTTTAACTTTCTAGCATTGCAATATCTTATCAAATTCCTCACACATATCGTGCTATGAATATTTTTAAGTAAACAACCAATTTTCTTTGGAAATAATTTATGCTGGTGTTTTTGTAGCCACATTTTAGACAGAGGGAATCATGTGAAGTATTTGGAATAAACATTCGAATGTTTTAGAAAAGCAAAACCTTAACTTTTATATTCATTCAATTTGAGAAAAATTTCGTAAAAAATATTTTTGGTTAAAACATACAGGACTATTAGCTGGAACCCGTCGAATTGGACGGTCTCTTTATTGACGTTTATTAATGTTTCAGAAATAAATGGAAACGATCAGGAATGTCACCGAGGTCTTGGACAAAACGAACAGGAACAATCGAAGAGGTAAGCGGGCGTGACATGACGTGTGACAGAAAGTAAAGAAAAGTTTTGCTCCAGTTCTTACATTAGCAACTGTACGATGGCGGTGAAATGATTGAAATCTTTAAAATGTGTCTTTAAATTTCTTTAATGAGTAAAAAAAAGAGTACATATTAAAAATTAAGCATTGGCGTAACAGTCCACTTGCGCGTCCTAGGCCTGCATTGCCCAACCATGCTTTCACGACCACGCCTTCTTTGGTGAGGAAGCATATTCCTTGACCAGATGGTCAACCTGATGAGAAGCTCCCTGCATTTAACTTCCAAGGAAGCTTGACACTCATTTTACCGAGCCACTCAATGGAGGAAAGGCTGAGCCAAACTCGCCAAACCAGGGAATCGAACCCCGGACCTTCGACACTGCAGCACAGTGCGATAACCGTGCTACATCACAGAAATTATATTCTAAATATACTTCACCTTTATAAGTACCGTTTGGAAAGTGTACCATAATACATGAGTACACCGTATTTTCTTTCCCTGCTCCATAAAACAAGTTATTGGACTTAAAATATATATTAAAATCGCCTACCAAAACTATTTTGCAATCTTGGCAAAGCGTATTCTAACTATACTTCTCCTTTATTGTAGGTAAATAAATTGTAGCGTTAGCCAGTTTCTAGCCAAATTTGGTAGATATCGACAAGCTAGGCTCAGTTTTTGAGGACTTACTTTTTGGCGCTACACTTGGTGATAGATCATCAAAAATTGTAACCTGGCCGGCTTTTAATATTTTATTCCCTCTCCCGCGCTATTATCTGTCGCTTTTAAGCATTGCTCTTTAAAGGCCGTAATGTTTCAGAAATATTTTTTTGCAGCCCTGTAAAAAAATCTTTAAGTTCTACACACACCAAAATCAATACCGGTCGTAAGACGAAAGTGTTGGCCGTGTGTAGTGTCGGTAGTGTTTATATGTACCAAATATGTGAGCTTAATCTAATGCCCAGTTTAGGAGCTAGCGCACTTTTAAGTACTTATAAATGCAAAATATGAAGGCATAAAACGGCTTAATTAGCTAGAAAATAGTAAAAAATATCAGAATTCAAAGAAAGCAGTGACGTGTCCTGTATTCTGCGAGGGACAATGAACTGACCCGCCTAACGGAGTGCTAGCATTTTCATAATTTGGAGACTTTCATGTAATTGATTATAATTTCGCATTAAAGTCAAAGGCCTATCCAGGGGGAAGGCGCAGGGGGCGCGAGCCCCCTCCGAGAAAAATATATTTACACTAGATAACCCGAGTAGCACAACTAGTTCAAAAAACGTTCAAATTACGTTGGAAACACGTTTTTTGACGTTAAAAAACGTGTTCTAAACGTCTTTTGGACTAATTGTGCAACTAGGGAAATGGGCTTTCACCAATATTAAGTGGGCTTTACACAAGATAAAATGAGTATTTCTTATTTGCGCCCCCCCCCACGCCCCCCGAAAAAAAAATTTCGATCCGCTCTTGATTAAAGTTGCCAATAGACAATGCTCCTTATTTTACTTTGCTTAAACTTCTATAAAGACGTAATTAACGCAGCCAAATATTTTATCTTGGTTACAGGTTACAAATACCCAAGGTTACCCAAAATTTGAAATGTTAATGCTTTGACAGCATTAAAAAACTAATTAAATTAGCATCATATATAATCTACAGTGAAAAAATTTACGATATAATTTTGTACCAGTATTTGTAATAAATTTCCCATCAAATAAATATCCATAAATCTGGTTGTTTATCTTAAAGAAACAGTTTGTAGCATAAATATCCGAGAGTGGTAAAATACTGCTTCTACTTCATCCTGGGAATACATTTGCGCAAAGATAGTGAAAAGATTATTTTGTTAGTATACGAAAAGAAAAGATGTCCATCCATCTTAACTTTTTTTTTATCTTCTGTGCCTCATTTGTTAGTCTAAAAGTATCATTTGTTCTACAAGATTGAGTGATACTTCATTTTTTTGTGAAAACAAAAGCGTCCTTGGTGTCTGCTGCCATTTGCTAATATATTATGAAGATTTTAAACAGAGATACTGTTTATTTCAGTCTTTTTATATAAGAAATAGTATTAGGACAAGTTACAGAAAACAAACTTGATTTTAAGTGAGGAAGGTGGGGTAAGTGGGCCAGCTTGTTAGCATAATTTGGCTTTGACAACAGGTGCAGTACTACGTTAAAGCCAAATTATGCTAACAAGCTGACCCACTTACCTCAGGACATAATTTATTTTTCATACAGTCTCAGAACAGTTGCCTTTCTGAACATGCGGAGACATTTGTCAACAATCTGAAGTTTCAGATTGTGGGATAAAAATAACAAAGAAATTCAGTCAAGATAAGGTCAGAAGAGTTAACTTGGCCCACTTACCTCTTTCATGGGGTAAGTGGAATAACAGTCAATATTTTTCAATGGCTAATAGCTGAATTTGGGATAGGTAAATGATTAAAGTTAGATATTATTTTAATCTTAGAGGAAAAAAAAATATCTGAAACAGTTTTCAAGTAGCAACTGTTTATTGTAATACAAATGCAATTGTAGAAAATACCTTTCTTTTTAAACATTGTTTATTTTTTTATTTAAGCACGTTTACATTACAGTTTTTTTTATTATATGTCACGTAATATTTAAATATGAAAAATAACATGAATAAATGTTGATTAAGCTTACAATCACATGAAAAAAATATGAAATGAAGCCTCTGATAATTCATGTAGACATTGAACTAAATATTGGTCATCATTAGCAATCTAACAAAATAACTGAACTAAACTTAAATTGGCCTCGTCTCAGTGGCGTACCGTTAAAGTCCGTGCCCCTCCCCCTTCCCCCGAACACATATTTCTGGAGGTCCTTGTGAGCTATCCTAGTTTCTTTATGCAAACCCTTGCATTTGGGATACAAAATAATTGAATATTAATAGAGATTCAAAACAAAAATTGAAATAAATGCTGAATTATGTAAGTTTAAATTTATCTTAAATGCACCGATTTCTTAACTATTAACTATATATTTTTAAAAATAGACTTTTTTGCACTAAGGAAGTGCTTTTTTAATCGTTGAGCACACTTTTATTTGGAACTAGCAATGGTCCTTCGCACACGGAGTGCCGCTTTCTTTATTTTATATATTTTGCTGAAACATCCAAACCATTCATTTTTTGATAAAACTAAATTCGGATAAACACTGTACGATTAAAAAACTAAAGCATGACGATTAAGTGGCTACGTGTAAAATTTAGCAGGAATGAAAAGTAGGTGCTTGTGTAAATGTCGCCTCTTCATGGGGGGTTGTACTTACTGTCCTAGTGGAAAATGTGAAAATTTTCGGAAGGATCAGATATTTTTCATGCTTTAACTCACGCTAGAATCAGTGTTCCATATTTAAATGCTACAAATTGATATTTTGTTGCATGTAAATAGAAGTATTAACTTTTGTTCGTTAAATTGAGAACTATCACTAAAAATTTCAAACTTTAGCAATCATTTGGCACTGTTTAAAATAAAAAAAATTGTTATCTATTGTGGTTATAAAATCGTGACGTAAAACATCTGGAATCCTACTTTAAAATTTTAAAATTAATTACAGCTTCTACTGAAAACTATATAGTTAAGTCTAGTAGTTCATGGCGTACGAAGGTTAAAAAAAATAGGGAGGCTATTCCAATGCTAATCGGAATTTGATAAACTACGGTTTTATTTGAAGATTGTAAAAACTTTTTCCATTAAAGTATGTTAGCATAACTAGGTTTTCAAGTCATTCTTGAAGTTCTGACATGAAAATGGCGCCAATCTCATTTGCTATAGCTAGCTTTACATCAAAGAAATCTCATACTGATCACTTTCTACTCGATAGAGTATCGAAGAAATATTTTTAACTTGATCACTGGAAACATTTGAAAAAATCGGACAACTGGTAAATTTTCGGAATTATAAAGACACCTTTTGGCTTTCTCTAAATCATTTTTTACAAATCTGTGCAAAGTCTGAATCGATCGATCGAATGGTGTGGATTTGCAATACCAAACAGACAAACGTTCACATTCATACATCTGACAATACTAATTAATCCCCAGTGTATAAGTATTTAAAGTATAATATCAGCGTTTTATCAAAGAATATGTTACAGTTATTTTAGGTAAGGGGGCTATCGGGAGATCAATGAGAGAAGGAAAAGCGCTAGGAAAAATCACACTATAAATTTTTCGATGTCGTCTATCCATAAGTGTAATTTTTTGCCAATTCTTTGTAAGAAACTACGAAATTTTTATATATTACACTATGTTTCCTTAAAAATAGGAAAGTGAATATTCAAATCTGTAAACATTTCATTTTATTTTTAAAAAATACATTGTATGGGAGGGAGTGTCTCATCAGCAGGGACTTCCCCGCACTACGGGGATTGTGGGAGCTTTCGGTACGCCCCTGCAAGCTATATAGGTAGGTACCTAAATCCATTAAAATTGGTAAAAAATATTTAAACTGGTCAACGTTGGTCAAATACCCTATATGAAAAAGAAATTAAAAGTGCGCACTATCCTGAAATATCAGTTTGAAGCATTAGCTATGATGCCTGTTTGAAAGTATTAGTTTGCTTAGTTTTATTACAATACTACATTCTAAGGTACCATATAGAAGACTTTACTTTGTTTTTTGGCGTGATCAGTAGCTTAATTGACCGGATTAAGTAATGGCCTGCTTACCCCCACCATACTGCTTGGAAATTCATTTGGGGGGCAGGGGATAATCCATGGCATTAATACCTCTATTGGAGAGAAATTGGGTCATCGCGTTTTAAGTATCAATACAAATACCACGAAATTTTCAAAACTCCAGGCAAATCTTTTTAACCGCTTTACAAATATATGTAACGTGCTCTTAGGTACGACATTTAGTTTTCAGGTAAAAAATAATGTAATAGGTGAAGTTGTACTTTAATAAAATTGCTTTTACAAAATATAAATTAAATATGTCACTGCCCCAAACAATGATGTTTTCCAAGTGTTGTAGAAGTGATACATAAAATCAATGTAGCAGATCACCTATAATGGAAGAATTGGTGAGATATACGGAAACGGATAATCCACTTCCTATGCTGCCCCACTAATCAGTTAACGTAGAATAACAAGATAAAAGATTGAATTGACTGATTAAAGGATAAAGATTGAATTGACTGATTAAAGTTAGAGGTAAATATTACTTTGGAAGCTTCTAATAGGGTACTAGCTGAAGTACCCGTTCTTCGCACGGGAATGAATGCACTTTTTGATATTAATATTTGTTGTGATTACTTCTTATTGTAATAAAGAGATATAGCAAAATGGATATCGCGTTATATTGTGTTCAATAATCATGCATACTGAATTTCAAGGCAATCGTTTTTACGGTGCTGAAGGCGATGCGGCGTAGCGCAATCTAGTGGCGAGTTTTAGCAAAACGGATACGGCGAAAATATTCTTCGCATTCAGATATCGATGTATACGAATTTTCATGACTATCGGCTGGACAGTCCTGAAGTTCATGTGTTGACGCGACATCTAGTGTCAAGTTATAGGAAAATGGATCGTGCAAACTCTTCCCCGTGTTCAAATATCTATGTATACCTATTTTCATAGCGATCATTCGCACAGTCAAGAAGTGATACACTGCAGAGCCATCTAGTGGTTAATTAAAGTAATGATTTGCTACAGCGCCGTCATGTGGCGAATTATAGCAAAATGGATAACGCCAAAATATTCTCATTGTTCAAAGAGCTATGTATACTGATTTTCATAGCCACCGTTTGAATGGTCAAAAATTTGGCCTGCTGCAGCGTCATCTAGTGGCGAGTTAAAATAATAATGCATTGCAGTGCCATCTAGTGGTGAGTAACATCAAAAGTAACACAGTTAGAATATATTCTTCGTGCTCAAATGTGTAAGTATAAAAAATTTATGCCGATCGGTCGAACGTTATAGAAGTTGATGCCTTGCAGCGCTGTTTAGCGGTAAGTTACAGCAAATGGATAGTGAAAAATATTCTCCGTGTTCTAATATCCGCGTGTACCAAATTTCATCGAAATTGGTTGGATGATATTCGCATAGCAAACGGCTAAACGGAATAGAATTCGACGTTCTGCTGCGCCACCAAGTGGAAAGTTAGAGGAAAACGGATAGCATAAAAACCTTCTCCATCATAAAAGATTTAGCTGAACCAAATTTCATGGTGATCGGTGAAACGGTGCTGGAGTTTTTCAACCTCCTATTCACATACCAACATTCATTTTTATCTATAACCAGTCTTATTATACGTATATACCAGTCTCAAGTAAAATTCAGTTTCAAATCTAAGCCTCGCCAAAGTGCCAGCATACGCCATTTTGCAAGAGTTTTTTCAGGGAATAATTCGAAGCATTGACTTAGCAGCAATCAAAATGGGAAATGATTCGACCGCCAGGCATTTATTTGAAAAGTGGAATCCCTTAATACAGCTGCATTTTTAAATTATCAACTATAACATGTTTTATTCATCGTTACCTCGATGTACTAAATGCGAAGATCTCAATTTTCTGAAATTCGGCGGATTTCCCCCAAGTTAAATCAATGTACTCAATTGGCGAGAATTCTGAAGCTACATCACTTGAAATGCCCTAATAACTGCATTATTTCTGCACGGATAGTTAAAATTTAATGCTGTATTCTAAAAAAACCTATACACTTGTTTTCAAAAATGCTATTCACTTAATCTCTCAGTAAATTGCGCCAAAAAGCCTAAAACTGTGCAAAACGCTAGAACTCACTTTCTAAAAATCGGCCTATCAGCCATTTTATTTTTCGCCAAACTAAAAAAAAATTACATATTAGTCTCGGATATCTTCGATCCTCATTGTTTTGCGTATAAAACATTTCATTCCTGCTCTCATTTCTTATGAGCACACGATATTATAATTAAAAAAATAACCTTACAAATATAAACTAAAAAAATCATTAGTATACTTTTATTTTTACTTTAAGAATTCAAAACATTTTATTCGGCAAAATCGCCACACATGGCAACCAAGATGCTTATTTCACACACTTTTTTCACTACAGGGGTTACAATTACGTAAAGCTTTATGCGTGGAGAACATAAAAAATCTCTTAAATTCCGGGAACGGGTAGACTTTCAAAGTTTTAAAGTGGACTATCATTTATTCTATATTATTTTACATATCTGTGTAAAATTTCAGGCTGACAGGTCCATTTTTGTGGAATTGTATACTACCCAAATCAACAAATTGACAAACAGAATTTCATTTTTATTTATAAGATAACCTACGCTTGTTTTTAAAAATACCCTCTCATTAAATTGCGCCAAGCGCTAGAATCATAGTAAATCTGACATACTTTCAGATTTTAAATACGCACTAAAGTGCTATATATAAAAAGAGTTATAATCCATGGGTCTTCCCTATTTTCGTTCCTTCTTTCATTAAGTTGGAAAGTTTATCATTATTCATGAGTGTGATTAAACAAAATTAAAATTGATATTTCTAACATCCTTTTTTCTGGATGTAATACATTAGAAATAGATGCAGAAAAGCTGCTCAGAAAAATGCACGATTCCAACTGAATGAAAATTTCAAAAACTTACACGCAGGTGTATTCATAACCCAAATAGCAGACGATTAAATTACGATAAATAGCGCCAAGCGTTAGAATCCTCCTCAAAATCGCACATCAACCCCTTTTATTTTTCGACCAATTAAAAAGTTGCACATTTATTTTCTGAAAATTTCCAAATTCTATTTCTCTTTTGAGTATAAATCATTTCATTCCCGCTCTGATTTCACATGCACACGATATTTTAATTTGAAAACAACCTTACAAATAATCTAGACAAAATTAAAAAAAATCGTTATTCTTTATTTTTACTTCAAGAGTCTGAATCATTTAATGAACTGCCGAATGTGGCCGAATGTGGCAACCTAGATAAGCTTAATCGTCGCATAATGCACTGTGGGGTTACAATAACGAAATGGCGAAAACCAAAAATTAGCCTTTTGCGATACGTTTTTATCGATATTTCCTAAAATAGTTCGAATTTTGAAAAAATCGCTACGAGATGTGTCGGGGCCTGTCATGGAGAATTTCCGTTCAAAATTTGGCATATCTACGATCACGTCTACCGTTCGCGAGCTACGCGAGACACAGACAAACAAACTAACAGTTTACACACATTGTTTTATTAATATAGCTACCAGTCTCAAATAAAATCCAGTTTCAAATCTAAGCCTCGCCAAAGTGCCAACATACGCCATTTTGCAAGAGTTTTTTCAGGGAATCATTCGAAGCATTGACTTAGCAGCAATCAATTTTGGAAATGGTTAGACCTTTAAAAAGTAAAGCACGCTTTTATTTGAAAAGTGGAATCCCTTAATACAGCCGCATTTTTTAAATTATCAACTATATAACGTGTTTTATTCATCGTTACTCCGATGTACTATATGCGAAGATTTCAATTTTCTGAAATTTGGCGGAATCCCCCCAAGTTAAATCAATGCACTCAATTGGCGAAAATGCTGAAGATAGATCGCTTGAAATTCCTTAATAACTGCATTATTTTCGCAGGGATCATTAAGATTTAACGCTGTATTCTAATAAAACCTTTGCACCTGTTTGCAAAAATCCCATTTCCTTAAGCTCTCAGTAAATTGCGCCAAGCCGGAAACTGTGCAAATCGCTAGAACTCACTTTCTCGGCATTTTGAGCCATTTTATATTTCGCCTAAGTAAAAAATTTTAACATATTAGCCTCAGAAATCTTCAATTCTTATTGTTTTGCGTATAAAACATTTCATTCCTGCTCTCTTTTCCCATGCACACGATATTACAATTAAAAAAAAATAACCTTACGAAAATAAACTAACAAAAAAAAATCATTATTATTCTTTTATTTTTACTTTGAGAATTTAAAACATTTTATTCGGCAAAATCGCCACACATGTCAACCACAATGCTTCTTTCACACTTTTTTCACTACAGGGGTTACAATTATGGAAAGCTTTTTGCGTGGAGAGCATAAAAAATCTCTTAAATTCCGGGAACGGGTGGACTTTCAGAGTTTTAAAGTAGACTATAATTTAGTCTATATTATTTTACATATCTGTGCAAAATTTCAGGCTGATAGGTCCATTTTTGTGGATTTGTATACGAATCAAATCCACAAACAAACAAACAAACAAACAAACAGAATTTCATTTTTATTTATAAGGATTATATGGCATACGTGTATTTCAATTAGCCTGAAATATAGGTTCATTTTTCTGAAAATTAGAATGAAAATTCACATCTCAGCCAGTGCAGGGTTAAAAGATTTTATTATAACGAATTTTTATTTAACACCTCCACTCTAAATAGTTGAAGAAAATACAATTATCTTTAATTATAATAACTTCTGCATCTGTGTATTTTTCCTTAACATTTCATACTTGTTTCATTCACAGAGTATCATCATATTTATCTCCCTAATTTATTCAAAATATTTTTTTTTCAAAAATGATGACAGATTTTTAGTTATTTTAACTAAATTCTATCAAACCACCTAATCAGAATCTCCCAGACTGTAAAATGGGAGAAGAAAATGGTATATTAAACAATAAAGAAAATATTTTATGTTAGAGATTACTTCTATTCTTGCGTGTGTAGTAAAAATATAATTACTAAACACTAACATTTTCAATTTTAAGGGTTAATACACAATTATGCTGTTACATAATGCGCATTATTTTATCTTATAAAAAGTGTGAATCTAGCATGACTAGCATATAATAAACATATGTTTTGCATATGATTTTAAAAATTCTATTGTCATAGTATAAAAGGAATTCGGTATGTTAGATACTTAATGTTAGATACTTAACATTATATACATTACATACTTAACAACACTATAGAAGTATACCTATAACTTTCCACTATAAATAAAGTTTTATTGTAATGGAATTTGCAGTTTATTGACATGCTCAAAAGAAATGTTAGTCATGAATATGATGAATAAAAATGAAGCCTTACTACAAATATAAAATTCTTAACAACTCATCGAATATACTTTTTACAATTCTTAGCATTGGCAACACATATCAATTCTTCAAATGAAATTTCCATGTGCTCAAGGTCTGGTATGTAAAATTATAATTTATATTTCTAATTTTTGTTATCTTTTTGATTTCTTCTTTCCTTTATATAGTAGGGTAGGGCCCAGATGTGTGGAGTTAATATCTCTTCTGATATGCCACATAACCGAAACCCTACTATTTGGTTTGCTCTAAATTATAATCCACTGTTTGTGGCCCCTGACGATGGTGACAGTGGTTATAATTTCCGTTCCATTATATTATCACAATAATTCTTGCACTTTATTTGGCTTCAAAATCTGGTTTCTAATTCTTGCTAATAGCTGTTATATTTTTATGCGAGATCAGTAGCGGATCCAGGGGAGGGGCTAGGGGGCTTCAGCCCCCCCAAAAAGAGATTGCTCAAGGGCAACATTCTGCTTTATTATACACTTTAAATAGCTAAAATGATCATATTTTATTACTTAGCCCCTCCCAAAAGCCTAATACATTGGTTTAGACTAAAATTTTGATTTAAGTACATTTTAATTGGGTAAAAAAAGCTTTTTTAAAAATTTAGCCCCTCCCAAAAAAAATTTCTGGATCTGCTACTGTGCGAGATATGTCTTATTTGTAGTATGTTTTGTGTTTGACTTGTTATATATATATATATATATTAAGCAATTCAAACTTTTATAATAAATATTAAAATTGAACAATGCATACAAATTAATCAGGTGATAGAAATATAACTTAACAGTTCATATACTGAATGTTTCGAACTGTTTGATAAGTACAGCTTAAATTATTAAATATTAACTTTAGAATTATACTTAGAAATTATTTTTTGATGATTTGTAACTTCTGTTTATGGCATAAATATTATAAAGGTTCTTAAATTAAATATAATATAGGATAACTTATAGAAAAAAGTACAATACGAAAAACGTACGGACTTCGCAATTCATTCAGAAAATAACTACACAGAAAGTTACAATATCACTTTATGAACATTTATACGACCCCCGTACAAAAAATTCCCAATTCGTAAAATGTGCCTCATACATTATTGAGGTGATTTACAAAATTTGAGAATTACATCCTAAAAAAGTGTCAGATACATGAATTTATGCTGGCTTAAACAATTTTTCAATGGCTCTGGAAGGAAAAAATCACGTCCAATGATAGTGTTTCAGGGATCGTGTAAAGATTGAGAACAAGAATTATTTTTTGCACTCCAGCAGTAAACGTTTAGTTTCAAATTTATATATATCCCCTGACAATTTATGTTTAAAGATATATCGCAGAAGTTTTAAGATACAGTTCTCAAATTTTGCACATCACCTAATTAGTGTATGGGGCACATGTTACAAACCGGGAATGCTTTTGTACGGGTATACAAATACTGAAATAAAGTTTCCGAAGTAGGAACTTATGAAGCGTAAAGTTTAAATTTGTTTCATAATATTTGCATGATCGAAGCATAGAATATGTCATGCTGCTTGCATATGCTGAGCATAGTAATATCTTTCAGTAGAAAATGATACGGGATACCCCAGATACAACACGGGGTACGGTGTTGTGTACAAATTTAAAATGTTTCACTTTTTGAAAAAATAACTGGAGTATTTTTTTTTTAACGAAGTAGTTTTTCGTACTTTATTTTGAAACTACTCTTTTCAATTTGCATGACTACTTATCTGTAATGGATAAAGAATTAAATGGTGTTATTATCGTTTTGGGATACCCTTTGTGTATTCCTAAGCAAGAATTTTTAGATGAATATTTCCTTTTCGTTTATGCGAGTGAATAAATGCCTATTGCCACGATACTATGAGGTTTTATTTTCTTGTGTTAGAATAAAGTAAGTTTAGAATTTTACAATATGCATTCGTTCGCATTTTGCGCCAAGAAAGTGAGAACTCACACTCAATTTACAAAAGTTGAAAGAAATGTTATTTTTACTTTATCTAATATTTATTTTGATACCAAGTATTACATATTCTGTGAACGTAGACTCCTTTGAAAACAGAAATACAGTTTCCGAAGTAGGAACTTATGAAGCGTAAAGTTTAAATTTGTTTCATAACATTTGCATGATCGAAGCATAGAATATGTCATGCTGCTTGCATATACTGAGCATAGTAATATCTTTCAATACAAAATGTTACCCCAGATACTTTTTCTTCATTTCAAATAAAATAAACTTTATAAGGTTTATATCTATTTTTTATTTTAACGGATCTAATGGATTTATTTATAGAATACACAAATATTCTATATTTATTTTTTGCTAATAACTTTAAAATGAGCTTTTTCCTGTAGTGAAGAATTTTTTTAGTAAAAACAAGTTTGTGTAAAATACACACTTTCAATTATTCTTATATTCTAATATTACAAAAAAGTTGTACCTAAATTTCTTAAGAATAAAAAATTATCATAAATTATCTTACGGTGAATTGCATACCACATACTATAGAAAAGCAACTTTCAATTCGATTACTAAGCACCTGATAAAATATTTGTAGTTTTAAGGTGAAAACACAAAAAATTATCCTTATATTTCTCTGTGTGTGTGGATTTAAAATTCCATTAGCTCTGAAAAAATCCTTATAAAATATTTCTCAAAATATTTAATTTCCCATACAGATTATCACATGATAAAAAATGTTTTTAATCCAGTCTTAAAATTCCATGATTTTAGATACTTAGGTTAAAAGTTTACTGAGTTTTTTAAAGAAATTTAAAAACTTTAATACTAATAATCCTTATTTTACCTTACGTAATCTTATAAAATGAAGGCAGTTAATATTATTTTATTTTTTATACGGTTATGAAATTTTTATTTAGCAGGTGCTGTTTCACGCTGCATTAAAATACTATGCTTAAGTGCTCTTCATACGCATTTTAGAAATATTTTATTGCCTTTAATTTTTCTCTAATTGTACTAGTGGAGGCGAATAAAATTAAGAATGTAACAAAGCCGTATTTATCCAAATTTGCTTACTTATTTAACATTTATTCTTTTATTTTATTTAACTATTGTTCTCTCAGCTATCTTAAAACAAGCATTTTAATTTGATCATAAATAAATAAGTCACTAATATGTTTGTCACCTTTCGCATATTAGAATGTATTTTTAGCTCTAGAGCTGATCATTTCGCTAAAATCCCTCTAAACATTGTATACTAATCAAATCCAAAATTTAGCGTACTTTCTAATTAACAAAGTATCCAGTAACAGAGCTATAGTCTAAGTCAGCTTAATTGAACAACTAATAAAAGAACAGGCATGTTACATGCAAATTCCATAGCAAGTATTCTCAAAGAGCCTAGCAATGATACATTTCCACAACCGATGAAAACTTACAAGAATGAAGATAATTTAACATTTATTCAAGCAAAATAAAGGATCTAGTATCAATAAATGTATCTTAATTATTTTATTTCGTTTAAAAGAAGCTGCTGTAAATTTCGTCACCTAACTCTATTATATTGGACTAGAATATATTAAATTTATTAGTCATACTTCTTTTGTAAAATTTATTATGTGGCAAAATATCTACAAACGTTTACTTAAAGCTACTAATTGTTCGCTCTTATAGAAGAATTTGAGTTAGCAATTCTATTGAGTTAGCAGAGATCCAAAGAAAATATTAGCCAAATACAAAACGAAAATTTACTCCAACAGGTTTACTTTATTTCTCAAGTCTACCATAGAAAAAATTCTTGAAAATTAAGAAGGCATAGAATTGTTCACCAAAATTTTTAGGTTAGGTTATTGATTAAGGCCCTAAGCCACACGAGGGCTATCTGACTAAAGGGGGAATAACCTGGGTGGAGGACTTTATAAGAGGTTCTAATGCGTATTCACGCTGCATCTTAAAATAGGGGAGAAGTGGCATGAATGGGACAGGTTATGAATGGGACATTAGCAATAAATCTTTAAGTATACATCTTTTTAATATGAAATTTAGCTAGTAGATGGCACTAAGTGTTATACCTCTTCACACAAAACAAAAGTGAAATGAATGCAGGAGTGTTGACAGAAATTGCCATTTTGTGATTTCAAGACTCAAAAGTAAGTAATTCTTAACACTTAAATATCAAAATATTATGTTTTAAGAGTTTGTTTAGATAGATATCCGCTAGTAATTTATATACCTTATCTATTTTACTTTACAAACAGCAGGATTAAATTAGATAGATACAAAGTTATTATACTTTTGATTTTGATTTTATCCCAACATAGGTTAAAGTAATGAATGGGACAAAAAATGAAGCGATGAATGGGACTGTCCCATTCATTACTCAGAATGACTTTCTATCTAAGAATGTTTGTTTACATCTTTCACACATCCTTTTAATAGTAGAACTGACGGATCATTTAAAACTTAGATTAGAACTTCTCAGTATGTAATATTATAAAAGCAGATAGTATCAAATTATATAAATTATAAAATATAGTACTTTTTAATTTTAGTACATAATTTTTTTTCACTGTCTAATATTTATAAAGAGGCAGTGATAAAATAATTGCAAGCTTCATGGATTTTTTTTTTTTTTATATATACAATTTATTTCATTCTCGTTTTTCATACTTTAAATTATTCAAATGAGGCAATTTAAACAAAATAATTTTGTTTCAGATTGAAAATGACTGAAGAAAAAATAAAGGGCAAAAGATTAAGAATATCTTGTCAAAGCATGGAGGCAGCTGTCTCTGAAGTAATAAGCAAGGGTCTTAGCATTAGAACAGTTTCAAAGGCATTTGGAATTTCCAAGTCTTCCCTAAGTCGCAGTGTTTGCAAAGCAAGAAAAATGGGGATAGAAAAGTTTTCACATAATCCAAATATTGGAAATCGGAAAACATTTAGCACAACCCAAGAAGAAGAACTATCTTTATATCTACAGACAGCTTCTAAAATGTGCCATGGTCTTACTTCTGTTCAAACAAGAGAATTAGCTTTCCAGTATGCTGAAGCATTAAATATTGAATATCCAGAAACTTGGAAAATAGATCAAAAAGCAGGAATAGATTGGTTTAAAGGTTTTATGAAACGTCATTCAAATTTATCAATTCGCAAACCAGAAGCAACTAGCTTAGCTAGAGCTACAGCCTTCAATCCTCATAATGTAAAACTTTTTTATAATAATCTAGAAGAAGTGATGAAAAAATATAAATTTTCGCCAGAAAATATTTGGAACTGTGATGAAACTGCCTGCACTACAGTGTGTGAGCCACCAAAAATTATTGCAGTGCGTGGCTTAAAACAAGTTGGTCAGGCTACTAGTGCAGAAAGGGGACAATTAGTAACAATGTTGCCTTACATTAATGCAATAGGAAATTCTATACCCCCAACATTTGTATTCCCTAGGGTACATTTTAAAGAGTATATGTTGAATGGAGCTCCAGCTGGAAGTCTGGGTTTGGCCAGTGGTAACGGCTGGATAAATGAAGACAGTTTTTATGAAAGCATTAAGCATTTTGTTAAGTATGCAAAGATTACGAAGGACCAACCAGTTTTGCTATTACTTGATAATCATAAGACTCATGTTACTATCCAAGTTATAAAGTATGCTCGTGAAAATGGTGTTGTCATCTTGACTTTCCCTCCTCATTGCTCCCACAGGTTACAGCCTTTAGATGTCTCAGTATATGGTCCATTCAAAAGAAGGTATAAAGAAGCCATTAATGATTGGATGACTTCTTTCCCTGGAAAAACAATTACTATTTATAATGTTGCAGAGCTTTCAAATAAGGCCTATATTGCTTCCTTTACTCCACAAAACATATTAAGTGGATTTCAGAAAACTGGAATTTATCCATTCAATAAATTCTTATTTTCTCCTGATGATTTCCTACCTGCTTTTGTTACAGATCGGGATCAGCCTAATGAGAAAGTTTCAAGCATTCAAGAAGCTATATCTCCTGATACCCCTGTGTTAGATGACCCTGTAGCAAGTAGTTCAAATTGTTCTTTTTTGAGTGAATGTCTAACATGTATCCGTCCATTTCCCAAAGCTCAACCAAGAAAGAATAAAAATGAAAGACCAAAGAAAAAATCTGCCATAATTACAAGTACCCCTGAGAAGATTCAGTTAGAGAACCAAAATATGGACAATCTGAAAAAACGACTTTTGAAACGAAAGAAAATTGAAAAAACATGCAGTAATGGAGAAAATCAGAAACAAATTTTGAAATCAAAGAAAAATAAAAAAATTCAGGATGAAACAAGCAGTAGTGGATCAAGTATTGATATTAAATTTCAGGATTCGGAAGACTCTATTGATTGTGGATGTGACACATATGATTATGAGAACTGTGATCAAATCACCTTAACTGAAGAAGACTTTGTAATTGTGAAATTTCTCACCAAAAAAACAAGCGTATGTTATGTAGGAAGAATAATGTCTACACCTGATTGCGATGAAGTAAAAGTACAATTTTTACGGAGAAAAGGCGAATCCACAAGTTTTTTTTATCCTATAAATGATGAAATTGTTTATGTTCATCTGAATGACATTCTTTCAAAGCTTCCCAAACCAATCAAAAATTGTGGCACAGCACGCACTAAAGCATTTTTATCATTTTCTACAAACTTTGAAGTTTTGGAGAGCAAATTTGGCCCAATAAAATGAATGTACTTCTGTTATTTCTCCAATAAGGACCTTTTTCTTTTACCTTTTTTTCTTTTGATATTTTTAAATATGTAAACCAGCTGTTTTGTTTGTAACCATTAGAATTCTTTTGCAGATTAAAATAATTGTGCTATACATAGAAATAAGGATAAAAATTTTCTTTAAATATTTTATTTTAGTATGTCCCATTCATGCCTTATCTTGTCCCATTCATGACACTGTCAGGCATGAATGGGACAAATTATGAAACTTTGTATTTTTACTTTTCACACTTATTAAACTTGTTTAAATGTTTTTTTGTTAATGTTTCCTGAAAACTAAGACATTGATGTTTATTTTCAAACAATTTTCATTAAAATAATTGCAGTAGATTTTTTTTTAAAAATTGCAGAATGTAAAATGTCCCATTCATGCCACCTCTCCCCTACGCCCCTAAACTCCAGACCGTTAGATCGGCAGCCGCGCGGCCGGCCCGAACACAGGACCTTCACACTGCAGCCGTCTACCACGTTCAGTGTCTTATCCACTCGAATATGGTGGGGCCCTCCAATGATTTTTATGTTTTCAGTGGATAACGTTGGTGTGATTCATTATGCATGCTAGTAACAGGAAATTCGATGGCGAAATTACTGTTAAAGGCCAGTCTATGTTAAATTCCCTTTAAATCTTATTCCCTTTTCTAATTCACGGCATCACACTACTTAGCTTTTAAAAATAATAAAAATTTATAACATCACATATTGATGAAATTTAAGCACAACTTCCAAGGGACAAAAATATAGTTTCTTCTACTGACATTTTATCTGAGAATTATGTATTGAGAAAACAGATTCCATTGATAATACAGAATGAATGAGACTACGTAAGTTAAAATTTCTTCTAAAGCGAAAACGGCATGTGCCCAAAGCTACTCAGAATAAAATAATCGTAAACATATTTTCATTTACAGTTAAATTCTTATAGTACGTGATGAAATATTAGTCAGATTTATGCGAACTGCGTATTGTGAGTAATGATTCTGATAGTTAAAATTTTTGCTGGTGTAAATAAAATACAATTTCAAAATATCATGTATAGTTGAATGAGTTTTTCTAAAGACTAATAAGCTGTTTAGTCTGGGTTGTCTTGCTTTTTAATGTGCTTATTAAAGTGCTGTAAAAAGAAGTTTTAACATTTCTGTCGTATACCAAGTCATCTTGCATCCTACTCTTGCTTAAATTTTGAACCATCAAGTCTGAAGCTACTTTATATTAACATAAGATAGATTATAGATTATCATCTTATACTTTATCTAGAAATCTATAATACAGATTATTTTCTATCAAGTTCCAAAGTACGCAGTAATAAAGTTACAAATATTCTTTCGCTTTAAAACAACATGGAAAAAATAAACTGGATGATTCAAAATTAATCATCAATATTTGGTAAGGAATTGGAAAAGAAAACTATTTCACGTAAGAAAGCTTGGGCGCAAACGAACGCATGGAGATGTAGGGGGCGCTTTGTGTCTACAACTCTCATTCACACGCTGTGGGATAGTTCATTTAAGATGTTACTTCCATTTCCCCCATAAATAAACTTGGCAACAAAAGTAATTATTTTAGCAGACGATTACCGAACGGACGCGAATTTGTTTGACGTGTGCTGCCAGTCGTGCGAAAAGGTGACAACGGAAAAGTAACATGAACCAGTATACGTAGGAGGAACTTTCAGATATGCAACTAGCGGCAGACGAGCGAAATAGCGTCAGCCTCTGAAAGAAAAATGCTCGACCCCTTTTTAATGATTAGCTGCATAAGCGCCCTCTGGCGACTCATGGCCACGAATCATGATGCTATATTCTACTAACGTAAGCATGCTCAGAACAAAGTTTATGATAACGACCCATAGCGTCATCTTACAGCCAATTCCGTTAAGCACTTTTACAATAAGTCGATAATCCTCCTATATCCAATTACGTGCATCTAACTTAAGATTCTGCAACAGTGGGCACAAAGCGCCCCCTACACCGACATGCCTTCGTTTAAGTCCGTGCTTTCCTGTGTGAAGTAGTCTTCTTTGCCAATTCGCTTCCTCCCTACCAAATACTGATGATGAATTTTGAATCACTCTATATATTTAAGAGATAAATATTTCTTTTGTCTCACATTTTATTTAGTTAGTCAAAATATATTTTCTTGTTCTGTAATTTTCTTACATACTGAATTTTAAAAAATAGTACGCATTTCCATCAATAAAATACACAAAAAATGCATCTCCCATCATTTCTTTTTTTCAGCCGAAAACGACCTGAATCGTAAGTGAAATTTTATAAAGAAGTTTACGAATCAAGTAGAAAAGAGATGTTACGAGTCGTGTTCTGAATAAAGTCTATAATGGTAACTTTTGGAGAACAGAGAATACATTTATAGCAAATATACGTTGAAATTGCTTTTTTTTTTTCGTAAAATGTATAAATTTAAGTTCGTAACATATCAAATTAAAAAAAAATCTATACATATATTTTATAAATTAAATTCCCTTGTAGCACAACTTGTTCAAAAGACGTGTTTTATACCCGTTTTGTACGTCTTTTGAACTAGTTGTGCTCCTGGGGTGTCTGAGTTCTGTTTCTATTATTTTGTTGTTATTTGTTGTTAGTGTCTGCAGTATTTTCTTTTGTTTACTTATTACTTGTTATTGGGTTTGTAGCTTTTATAATTCTGTTTCAACAGAATTATAAAAGCTACAAACTCCTAAAAACTATTTCCATACTATTTGAGAACGCGATCAAATATGGATTTACACTGTAGCTTAGTTGACAGAAGGGCAAACTCTGGCTCAAATGCATTAGGTTTGAATTCCGGTTGACCAAAGACCAACGAGGACATTAAATCTGTGGGCCGGTCTGTACTTTCGTTAGGGAGGTCCGTAGGAGGGATAATGGTGCTGCCCGAGGGTACTACGGACCTCCTGTAGATAACAAACGACAAAAAAGTTTAAAATCTATTCTTTAAAAAACACATCAAATTGTAGTGGAATTTGTTTAGCTTTGGCTGGCAACCTTTAAATCCTTCCTGTTATTTCGAACACAAATTTCCCTTGTAGTAGAGCTATTTGCAGCCATGGCTGCATTTATCTTTCTTTGAATCCACCATGGCCAAGTGGTACCGGTACCAGCACTGAACATGGCAGATCGCTGAAATGTGAAAGTCCCGCGTTCGGGCATACCGCAAGGCTGCCGATCCGACGGTCTGGAGTTTTGGGCGGTTTTCTCCGGATGTAGCGTGAATGCGCGTTAGAATACGTACCTTAAAAAGCCCCTCCACCCAAGGCACCTACCCCGTAGACAAATGCCCGTCGTGGCTTACCATAAGAATACAAGCAAATCTTCGTTCCTTCTGTTTTATCAAGTGATTTAAATTTTTGTGATCAATTAACAAGTCGGAGGATAAATCAATCTGACCGATGCTTGTATATGACGTACTTTGTGATCATCATCACAATACGTCTTGTTAACACTTCGGTTACATTACAAAAATTCTTCTTATGTAATATTTGGGAAATACTGAAGCATATAAAGTTTTTAAAAAGTGTCTGCGAACGTTTAAAAAAAAAAAAAGGAGGGAATGTTGCAGAAATGGTGTACGCGACCTTTTATGATCCCTTCTGGGTAACGTTGCGTAGAGTTAACTTTGTGAGCACATTTCTCTAACTTGCGAGAACTATTCAGTTCTTGTGTTATGTAAATGAAATATTGTAGCATATGTGAAATCTAAAAGCAATCGTTATGTTCTTTGGGTAAAATTTAAATTATGAACAAAATAAAAAATACTATAACTTTTTCGCATTTTTTTTACTAAATAGTTACAATCGAATCGAAGTCAAGCTACAATAGTGATGAAGACAATAATAACTATTACAACTTCACCTGTATTTTATGTTTAAATTTTTGAGTACTTAATGTTTACTAGTCTTTGTTAATTACACTTCACATGTTCTACAACAGTAAATGTTTAAACATGTAAAATACAAATTTTTATAGAAATTTATACGAAAAATTAGTTTTATTTTTTTAAAACTTCATGTCTTCTTCAAAAATTAGGAACATGCAGTTTTACATGCCAGACGTAATAACAGCGAAATATTATGTACAGGTAATATGCTTTTAATTTATTTTCCTACCTATTATTCTTGGAGAACGCAATTGAGCGTCTCTCGAAATAAATTTTTATACATCTAAACACAAATAATTAAAAGGCGTAAAACTAAGATTGTCTGACAGAATTTATGAAAATACTTCCAAATATTAATTCTATTAATTATCGCATTTATCTGGAGAACACCAGTACCCACTGTTTTCGCTTTTAGCATAATGCTCCATCCATTGTAGCCAGATTAACGTCAGAGGGAAAAAAAAAATGGTTAAACATTTGCATTTCTCAGTCAAAAAATGTACTTATTAAATTAACTAACAACGTAAAAGTGGTAAAATACACAATGACTAATTGCACTTAATTGGATACAAAAGTCTCTCGTTTCACTACTGCACTATAAATTAACCTTATTTGGAGTTTAAAAAATAACATACATCTTTTCCGAAACAGTTATGCACTTTTCTCCTTCTTCTATCATTATGTTCCCTCGTTTGCTTAGTTAAATCTAATCCTTTGTGAGGAACCGCTCTTAAAATGCATTACAACGGAAATCCATGTTAGTTTTCCCAAGACTACAATTATTTTAAATTAAATTTCAGTTTAATGCATTTCGTTTTTAATGGCTTCAAAATGTTCGCTTTTTTAAAAATCTAATTAGTACAAAGCATCAAATAAGTCATGTACTTTCGTAATCAGACGAGGATGTTAGCACTCTTTTTTTGCTTAATTTTATCATCACAAGAATAGAAGTAATAAAAGTGATTTTAATTGTTAATCAATGCCGATCGAACTTTTCTTTTCATATCACGTGATAAGTCCCTCTTAACGTTAGATTTGAAATTTTCATATAGTTAACTACCGCTTATTTGATTACATCACTTGAATTTCTGTGATCTTGAAGCATCTATTGTTTTTCAATAAACATTCACATACCGATAAACATTTCATTTTATGCAAAGAAAAAGAAACAGCAATTTATACATTACTGCTTATGAGTCTAAAATTTTTCATTATTTTAAAGGTGCTCAAATGTATGCCGTTAATTTTAAACGAATTATGTTTTCTCTGCAGTAGTTTAATTTTTAAGTTAATTAATTAAAAATTTTAAGCTACGAGTACTAGGTTTTGATAATCAGAAGTTTCTACTTTTAGATTTGAATATTTATATTTATTTTCATACACATAAAAGTCTAAAATTCTAAAAGAAGAGGCTCATTTTAATGGGTTTCTTTTTATAAAAGTATGTATATAGCATATATTATGATCTGTGATCTGATTAAACCATGTCAAAATATTTTAGTAAGTACACATTAGTGTTTCGTAATTTCTATCCTGAATGAAAACAGTTCATAGACTTAAGATAACAGTTCGTAGACAGAAACATAGTAATGTTTTCTCGTGCTAGTCAAATAATAAAATTAATAAATAAGCAATGATAAAATTATTACCATAATTTATACCCAATTATTTTTTATAAGTTTTAAATAGTGATGCAACGGATGTCAATTTGGCCGGATAACCGGGACTCGAATATCGGGGCAAAAATTCAATCGGATATCTATCTATCCGATAGTAGTATGTTTTCTTAATTTTCAGTTTTATTGTAACTAGTTTCTATTAATTTTCAGCCATTTGTTTTTTTATTAATTTCAAATTATTTACTTCAAAAATCTGAATTCTTTTCTTCGCTATTATTGTTTCCATGAGATCAATGACCTGTTCCACTGGTGTTAAAGTTGATGCAGATGACACTGTCATTAAGGAAACATCTCTCTTTCAAAAGTAAGATAATTAAAATCAGTTATTGAAAAAAAAGGAATTTTCATTTAATTGTTGGAAAATTGATGAAACTTTGTCATTTCTTGTACGTTGATAATTTCCTTACTTTGTCAAAATTAGCAAATAAAAAAAATCTTCACCAGCTGACACGGCATACGAGATACTAATCTGAGAAACAGCGTTAATTTATGGGGGGGGGGGAAGCAGCCGAATTTTACCAAAGAATACAGAAGTATTATTGTTTTTAACAATTAAAATTAATTAAAAGAGAATTGTAAAATAACATCCATAAAAATAGGTGCCTATCAAAATGATCGTTTCGGAATACGTAAAAGGTTCATCATTCTTAAGTTGTTGTAATTCCACTGTACCGTAATTTACTGATCTTAAATAAACCTAGAAGTTTTTTTGTTTTTTTTTTGTTTTTTTTTTTTGCTCAGTTTTCTTCACATAATAAAAATATTCTTTCAAAAAGTATTAAAAATGAAATATTTTGATAGCACTTATTTACATTTATTATTGTATTTTTTAGAATTTATTCATTTATTATGGATATGCATGTTATTGTTTGGTATATAATTTCAGGCCGGATGAACTGCTGGATATTTAAAATATCTGGCAACTGTCAATTATTCGGCATATTGGCCGAATAGGCCGGATGCAGTATGTTTGCCGGATATCCGTTGCATCCCTTGTTTTAAATATATTTTTCTGCTGCCTGGGTTGTGTATTACCTTGAGAGGACCATTCTACCACACCACCAGTTCGGGTTCAATGTATAGTGCAGCGTTTCTCAACCTGTGGGGCGCGACCCCCAAGGGGGACGCAGATGCATAGGGTGTGCGAGAAAACCAAAGAGCAAGTAGTGATACATATCTTTTAAAAAATTATCTTATTTATTCTCATTTTTACTCAAAAATATATCCATTTTCTCTTAAAATGTTCACTTAATCTTTACTGATAACATTATTTTGTAGAAAATTCAACAAAATGTTCATTGTTAAAAATTAAAAAGCTGAATGTATGCTGAAGAATGTGACGGGGGGGGCGCCACCGTAAGTTAGACAATGTTGGGCGGGGGTGGCGTTAAAAGTTTGAGAACCTCTGGTATAGTGTATCATCTTTGTTTAAATATATCTCTGAGACGTTTTATGATGAAAGGCCGAAATGTTGTCCATTACCTCACCAGTGCATGGGACACATTTTACTAATTTCGAATTTTCTGTACAGGGGTGGTATACAAATTTAAAAAGAATAACTTTTTGAAAATTAACGAGAGGAAATTTTTCTTAACATAGTCTTTTACCCTATCACATTTTTAACATTTGCTCAATTTACTCTGCCCAAGCCCACTTATCTTTAATAGATAAAGAATTTAAACGTGTTACAAACTTTTTGGGACACCCTGTATAAATATATTTAGTCCTTAAATACGTGGAAGCAGAGAACATGGAGAATCGCTTAATATTTCATTATTTTAAATCAAAAGGTAGAAATTCTTATACAGCATGAAAAGAATGCTTGAAACATAGTCACAGTTAATAACATTTCAGCTAAACTTTTAAGTTCTTCAACTATCAATAAACTATTTAAATAGATAGAAAAACTATTTAATAAATACACATTTACCTGCTTGTTTCATAAAATCACCATGTAAGTGTTCCATCACATTAGCAGTACGATAAACGATATTTGGGTATTATTTTCGAATGAAACTCAAGGTTCACTATTTACACTAAAACCCTACCTCCAAGGTTATGAAGCAAACTTCTTAAAAAGAATTTTCATTGTTCCTTTTGTAATACAGTACTTCCGGTCGTTGTTCACGAGGCGTCGCTCCGGTAAGTATCAGTTTCGATTCAGCCTCATAAATATGTAAAACAAGATGTAGGAGTGCTATGGATTTCGCATTACGTATTTTTACAACAGATGCTTCACCAGGCAGTGAGTAATATGAAGTTAAAAATAATGCAAATGTTACTCATGAATTGGGCGCTGTATGAGATTTACTTTCGAAAGACTAAATGCGTAAAGGATTAAAATGGTGGTATCGATGAAGTGTACGCATACAGATACAATGATAATCAAAATGACGATTTGGGTCAAGTAGAAATGAACGTCGAACCCACTTAGTGGAATATAAGTTAACCCTTTAACGAGCAGTGTTCCCGCTCTGGGAACACCAAACTCTGACGTTTTGACTGCTGCCAGTCACGAAGAATAGATTTGATGTCTATAAAAATAGTTGCGGGTGACATAGCTCCACAAGAGGCCTTTACGTTTTAGCACGTCATTTCCAGTAAAAAAATTGACCCGGTTATTTTAAACAGCACTGACATCTGCTGAAAAATGGAAGAATGCGAGAACAGCTGGATAGATTGCCCCATGCTGAAAAAAGGGCAGCCGTTGCCATCGCTCGACTTAACTACCAGCAAGATGGCGGACGATCGAAACGTTCATCGTGTGCCAAAGATCTAGAGACCCAGATCAGAGAGCGGCAGCTGGCTGTGCCGCACAGCCAGCTGTCGTCAAAAAAGGGTCTCTAGATCTGTGGCACGCGATGAACGTTTCGATCGTCCGCTATCTTGCTGGTAGTTAAGTCGAGCGATGGCAACGGCTGCCCTTTTTTCAGCATTGGGAAAGGGTTGCGCCTCAAAGGATTAAAGGAAAATCACGCTCATTCAATTTTTAATGGGCCAAACCGTTATAATTATTCAATGATATCCCGGATAATCAAATGTCCCGTTTATTAGGATAAATTTTCTATTGGCAAATTGGCTATTCCATTAAGAGGGTTCGACTGTAGTACTATTTCATTACGACCCATTAAATTCAGTTTCTAATCAATCCCTCTGTTCCGAGTACCTTATAGGACATATCATTTAATACATGACTCAACGGTATAGACTTGGAAATTAGGACTTTGTCTGAGGTGTAAACTATTATGGTTGGCATTGTTCATATGGTACACATGTACGCATGTTGACATATTTGCAACCTGGATGGATACGAATTGATACCTGCATTGATATACGTATCGGATATATCATAATAAGTACGCAATATTATTCTAATGTTAGCATTGGAATTCTACAATGGAAAAACGACATCACTCAAGCTATCCAAAAGTCGATGCACTTACATATGGCATTTGCCATCCATCGGTACAAGGAATAACTGGAAGTGGCGACGTCTGGTGAATACAGAGGATGCCGTTAAAGCATTTGTAAGCAGATTTTAATATACCAGCCGCCACATACCTTACTGTTCTTTTTATTCAGAGCAGTGTTGGCCAAATTATTCGACTCAATTCAACGAAAATTATGTTTCTTTGTTTTAACGATATATTTGTTATTAAATTTATTTAGATTAGAGTTTCTAGAAATTTTGGGTGTCATCATAAAAGCCGATGTTGGCCATGGTAGCGGTGCCAAGTACTAACATTACAAAATGTATGAAAATGCATAATTACATCTATAGTGATATTTCCATTCATAAAATTATTATGAAAATGCTGTATTGGGTGTTAACGTATTGTACAAATTCCTACAGAAACACGTCTTAATTGCAGAAGCTGAGGGAGTTTCTGGTACTTACGTATGATCCTGGCGGTCATTCCCCAAAACTTTTTTTTTGTCAAATGTAATGGCAAACTCTTGTCAACCGTATTCTAAACGGTGTCGTGCTCGTAGCGTACGTGCTCATAGCGTACACTCCATTAAGGGTGCTTGTAGCGTACATAGGGTGCTCGTAGCGTACATCTCCCCCGCCACTTATTTTCATTTTCACCCCAGCAAATCCGAATAAATGTAGACCTAGTTTAGTAGTGGCCATTTTAATCCACAAAATCGTAGTTTAGAAAACAATAATATATGGGGGGGGGGGGGAAAACTCACCTTCTTTATCAAGAAAATTGAGTTGCTGGTCATCCTATTGAAAGCAATGAGGATTTTGGACATACTGATCGTTCTCTAGTTTAAAGGTGTGTAAGAATCTGTGTACAATGTATTATACTAGAAACCTCTTAAAATGATAAAAAAGCATCATTTTAAAATATATTGCTGTTTAAACTATTAATTTTTCTATCTGTACAAATGCCTTCGTCTTGCTGCGTTCCCGGTGAAAATCAAGCTATAAGAAAGAAGAAAATGTAAAAGTCTACAAGTAATGGCAGTTTTACGGGGGGGGAGTAATGGGGGTAATTACCCCTCCCAGGATTTTGTAAACGAAAGTGAAAAATAATTCTGCATAGGAAATTCACATTCGCGAATTACAGAGCCCGAGCCCGTCTCATACAGTAATTTACCCCAAAAAATTACTGTATTAAGCACTATTCTAAAAATTACTGTAGTACATGTGTCACACTAACTGCAAATATTTAAAAACCAACGTCCTTTTTAAAAGTACTTTAAGACAATTTTTAAAACATTTAAAGACAATTTTTAAAACATAAAATATCGTAATTCTTTAGTAACAATGTTCAAAGCTTTTCAGATCTTAATCTACGTGGGAGGGGAGTTCAGATCTAAATCTTCGGGTCGCCGCGTTGGGGGGCTTTAGCTCCCATAGCCCCACTCCGTGGGTGCGCCTATGATACTGTTTTAATTATTACTTTATTAATTATTCAGTTTTTACTCTTAATTGCATTTGTTAAACAAGTTATTATAAAATGATTAATATATTCATTATTTTTATTAATAATTAATATTACATTATATCATTTCTTCCTTGTGGTACTTGAAAGAGTCTGCCACTGTACCGATATTAACAAGTATTTAAAATTTTTGTAATGTACCATCTGAGACTTTCATGAATCTAATAATGCGCAATTGTCTTATGGGTTATGTGAAAAAATATATATATAATGAATTTAGAGCTAACCAATGTTTTTTCCTAAGACTTTCCCTCTCCTCATTTATATTGCAAGAACATCTTTCTTTTCTTTCTTTTTATTGGGGGGGGGGGTCTGAGATATCTTTTGTTTTACTTTAATGTTTTATAGTGTTTAATGTGTTGAAGCTCTATCCAGTATTCGAACATGCTAAAAGAAATTCTGAAATATACACCGCTAGATACAATTTTTTATTTTAAACACTTCATTATAATTGGGAATCGGCCGTAAAACAGTTCCTTCAATAAAAACAAAATTTACAATGACTTTTTGCTTGACTTGATTTAAACTTCACCTTAGTTGTCGAAAATAAATAGTAGTAATGAAATCTACGATTTTGTGGACTAAAATGGCCGCTACTAAAGTAGATCTATATTTAGCCTGATTTGCCTTTTTATTTCTTCTTTTCAATTATTACTGTGGTGAAAACAGGTGGCGGGGAAGATGTACGCTACGAGCACCCTTGATGGGGTGTACGCTATGAGCACGTACGCTACGAGCACGGAACCTTCTAAACTATCAATAATTTCTTGTATCTGGCATTTATCTTGGCGGACCTCCGGGATCATTCGTAAGTACTAGTGTATACTTTCCTAGTTTAATAACCAGTGTTAATGTGCCAAAGTCAACAGCAACCCAGTGTTTTATAGTATGGTTCATTGGTACTTACATATTATCCCGGCGGTTACACACACACATTCCCGCCAAACTATTTTTTCTTCAAATGTACTGGCAAACTGTTGCCAGTCGTATTCCAAACCATCAATAATTTCATCTGCCCGGCATTTATCTTGGCGAAAAATCGCTGGTCTTGGCGGACCGCAGGGATAATGGGTAAGTAACGTTGCATTATTTATACGTATCCTTTGTTACAATAATATAAAAGAAACAGGAAACGGCTAAAATGTGCTTTAGCCCACTGCATGACGACATTTTATTTATTTTTATTTATTTTATTATCTTTTTTTTTCTTTTCTCTCTCTTATTTTGTGCGATAAACGCGCCAAGTACTGAAAACTCGTTCAATAAAAACACTCCTCAATCAATACACTCCGTATGGAGTACTTCACCGTGTTTGAGTGGCGACAGTAAACATGGTACATCGCCGAAGCGTAAAAGTCCAGCGTTCTGGCCTACCGCGCTGCTGTTGATTGACGGTTTGGTATTTTGGGCGGTTTTCTCCAAATGTAGCACGAATACTCGTTAGAACCCCTTAAAAAGTCCTCCCCTAGGCAGATCGCCCTTGTATAGCGTTGCTTAACACAGTACACTACACAAGCTGTATTCCCAAAATCGTGCCAGTTATCATTCAACTTAACGATTTTTGGAGAAATATCGCCAAAACTGAACTTTCTATATCGCCAATATTTGGTTAGAGATTGCCAACGCTAATTTTATCCAATGAGAATTTTAAATATCGTTCTCTCGCTTTCCGATCAGGGAATCCAGTTCGAACGGGATCCCACACAAACGTTTGAGGGACTAGTCTCGCTGGATTAGGACTTAATCCTGCGGGATTGAAATTAAGAAATAAATAATTTTTATTACAATTACGTCGCATTCTCAAATATCAATTGAAAAAAAATGCATATTTATGTATCTTTGCCAAAAATACATGAATCAATAAACGAACATTTTTAATTAAAATTCTTTTTTTTTTAAATGATCTTCAATGGAAGTCAGGATAATCTAGATTTTTAGCGAACTACCTAATTTCCAATTAAGCTAAAATATTTCATTCTGATATATCTTACGTAACGTTAGTGAACAATCACGAATCAATTATAAAAATGTTTTAATTTTTTTTTTCAAATCTTCCTTTTCAGTAACTAAGAAATTATATTTCTGTAAAAAAAAAAAAAGAGCTTTTGTATTTTCTATCGAAATTAGGTCAAGATTAGGAAGAGGATTGACTCTTTACATTGTCTTTTTTATGTTCAAGTTTACTAAAAGAAGGCCAAAATACTTTTGAGGTGATTGAATGGTTATTGGTGAATAGAAATTAAATATCAGCAGCACAATTTTATTTAAATTTTACAACACAAACAAAGACTAAAAAATGTCTTCTGCGTTACCAACTCTTAAATAATCGCCTTTTTCTTTCTTATGCAATTATAAAAGTACTTTTACCTTGGTTAGCATTTTGATATCAATGCACTTCCTTTTTGTGACATGATAATTTTTTTATTAATTTTCTCCCTTGATATTGACATACTAAGTCCCCTGCGTTACCAGTTTTGGTTTTTTCACAATATTTAACTCTCAATGATTTATGCAAAAAATAAAGTAATATTGTAAAATTATAGTATCACCTACCATACAACCGTTCTATTGGATTTATTAATTTCTTTTTTATAAAAGTTCTTTTATCTTTTGCTCGAGACAAAAATACATTTTAGTTATACTGGTGACAAAGTAACAAAGAGGACAAATGTTAATAAAACAAAAAGAATGTAACAACCTCCGAAATCATGTTTTATAAATTTACTAGCTGAAGTACCCGTTCTTCGCACGGGAATGAATGGACTTTTTGATATTACGATTTGTGGGGATTACTATTTATTGTAATAAAGAGATATAGCAAAATGGATATCGCTTTATATTGTGTTCAATAACCATGCATACCGAATTTCAAGGCAATCGTTAGTACGGTGCAGAAGGCCATGCGGCGTAGCGCAATCTAGTGGAGAGTTTTAGCAAAACGGATACGGCGGAAATATTCTTCGCATTCAGATATCGATGAATACGAAATTTCAGGACGATCGGCTGGACAGCCCTGACGATGCGACATCTAGTGGCAAATTATATAGGAAAATGGATAGCGCCAAACTCTTCCCCGTGTTCAAATATCTATGTATACCTATTTTCATAGCGATCAGTTGCACAGTCAAGAAGTGATACACTGCAGCGCGATCTAGTGGTTAATTAAAGTAATGATTTGCTACAGTGCCGTCAAGTGGCGATTTATAGCAAAATGGATAACGCCAAAATATTCTCATTGTTAAAATAGCTATGTATACTGATTTTCATAGCGACCGTTTGAATGGTCAAGAATTTGGCCTGCTGCAGCGTCATCTAGTGGCGAGTTAAAATAATAATGCATTGCAGTGCCATCTAGTGGTGAGTACCATCAAAAGGAACACAGTTAGAATATATTCTTCGTGCTGAAATGTGAAAGTATAAGAAATTTTATGCCGTTCAGTCGAACGGTATAGAAGTTGATGTGTTGCAGCGCCATTTAGCGACAAGTTACAGCAAAATGGATACTGAAAAATATTCTCCGTGTTCTAATATCCGCGTGTACCAAATTTCATCGAAATCGGTTGGACGATATTCGCATAGCATTCGCAACGGCTAAACGGAATAGAATTCGACGTTCTGCTGCGCCACCTAGTGGCAAGTTAGAGGAAAACGGATAGCATAAAAAGCTTCTCAATGATAAAAGACTTAGGTGAACCAAATTTCATGGTGCAACGGTGCTGGAGTTTTTCAACCTCATACACACATACCAACATTCATTTTTATCTATAACCAGTATCATGATATATCCCAGTCTCAAATAAAATCCAGTTTCAAATCTAAGCCTCGCCAAAGTGTTTCTCGTAGACATTAACATATGTACACCTAACTAATAGAACACTCGGTCTCCTTTCATTTTAAAACTTGGCTTAACATGTGTTTCCAATACCATGCTAACACAGTGGATAAAATGACACGAAAAATCAGCCTTGTGCTTGTATTTTTATAGAAGTAATGTTAAGTGACATATAGATTGTTTCATTTTACTGATACTTATAATTTTAAAATTGATAAACGTAAATTATAATTAATTATCAGTATAAATCAAGCCTAACAAGAAGGCAGAAAAAACACACCTACCTTATAAAATCACTTATGTTCTCCAAAATCTAACTGTTGACAAAATGACTGTGAGCTGAGTGACAATATTGTATAGGTGACAACGTTGCGAACTTATAGTTTAATTTGTGCTTGTGGATTAAGGCCCATTGCCTGCACTAGGGTTAAGCTGTAAAAATATCCTAAGATGTCTCATTTTCGAGTATGAATTACTGATATTTTGTATTCTTAGCTACAGCGTGACGTAAGTAAACGTAGCCAGTAACGAAAATGCTTGCTTCATTTGATGTCATTGAACTGTCAATTTGGATTTTTGCGAAAGTGTTATTGTTATTACGCTAATGTTTACATCTAGTTGTTGCCGTTTGCCGCATAGAAATATCGTCGATTTTAGCACCACATACGTTAGCGTATTATATAAGTAGATTTTACAAGAAATGTTTTAAGCTTGTTCATGCTACAAAATGACTTTGTCTTATGTTTCTTGGTAAATAATCGATACTCAATTTCAAGCTTGCTTTTACTATTCCTATGTGGTAGCGCCATGTAAAAGAAAACAGCGAGGCATTATAGCGTTTTATAGATACTGTATAATTTTGTTTTGCTAATGGCATCTGGAATAGAATTAGTCATACTGAGACGAACCAATGACTCCAAAGACGACACACTACATTTTTAAGATTTATGAAAAACAACAGGTGATTTTCCAGTTTCGCTCTTTTTTAGCTAGTACCAGGAATGTTATTCCGAGAACCTATTGCTCCACGGATTTTTTTACATATATTTGATCATTTTGATCTTCAAAGCTAAGTCCACCGATCTAGACTCCAACAGTGTGGCAGCCAACCGGGCTACCATGACCGAGAATTTATGAACTAAAATTCAAATTTTAAGTGTAGAAGTAGTTGAATAATTAAATAGCCGACCAGTGGCTGAGCGGATAAAAGTACTGAACATTGATAGAGGGACGAAGTATGAAGGTTCAGGGTTCTAGCCTTTCAAGCGGGTGTCGATCTAACTAATTTTCTACAGATGTAACGAGAATACGCGTTAGACTTGTCTCAGCGTCTAACGTTGAGATAGACGCTGGGAGTCTATCTCAGGTCAGATGAAGACAGACGCTGAGAGCCTATCTCAGGTCAGATGAAGACAGACGCTGAGAGTCTATCTCAGGTCAGATGAAGACAGACGCTGAGATAGGCTCAGCGTATCAGAAAATTTATATTTAGTGTAATTTGAAGGTTTTCTATTGTTTAATACAGTCAAAATAGAGTGATGTCATAGAGTAAAACGAAGTTGAGGCAGAATTAAATAGGAAGGCGGCCCTTATGTAAATTAAATTAATAGTAAATTAAAGTAGACGTTATTTGCAAATGATTGGTATATATAACTTTGCTGTACGATGAACAACTGCCAAATAAAGAGCAAGTGGGCACTTTTTCCCCCAGCTGCACATACATTCTAATAAAATGTACATGCATAGTAAAAAAATGTGCTACATTGTAATAAAAATAAAACAAATATAATTCATTTTATTGCTACTTTCGTCTAATATGAAGACAGCATTTTGTTTCCCTGTTAAAAAATTTGATTATCAATGTTCATTTTGAATTGCACTCTTTCAAAGACAAGTGCTTCTAGAGTAATTTGATTGATATGCCTCGACGGCATGGATCAATAAATAATTCTCACGTATGCACGCACTGAATGCAATGATATCTTTTAAAACATTGTTTCTAGTAAAGAGCTATCATTTATCCTCAACACTTTCCTTTTTAATAGATATTATGGTGTGCCTAATAAATTTCCGAATGTTTCATAAATGCATTTTTATACATCTAATTGATTATATGTGGGGGAATTTTCCAAAATTCGTATTTTACAGGGGATAGGGCACATAAGTTCTTTAGCACATATCCTGCGTGACCCCAAAGAAGAAAAAAGATGTATATGAAATTCTTGCTGTAAAGTACATCACTCATGAATACCTAAATATCGATTGCAAAACATTTAAAATGAATCTTCCACGCAGGGTGGACGTAAAAAAAGGTGGGAGGGTGACCCTTTTCCTTTTATAAAAAATTATGTATAAAGTGATAGCTTTAAAATTTAAGAAATATAATACTTATTCTTAAGTACAGCTTGTCTGTAATTTAATACTTGTTGAAAATTTATTTGTTTGAATTTTATGTAAAAAAGAGGCATTATTTTTTGTAAACCTAATACTTAAATTCACAAAGCATATTACAAGAGGAAATTCGTACAAATTTAAATATGATATACAACATGTATATACAGGGACGGTCCTAAACTATATGTGTTAGAAATAAAAAGTTAAGTGGAGGGGACCTAGAAGGTTTAGAATCACATAGTAATGTGGGGTTCGGATTTACTGTCTTTATGTACCTGTTACTAATTACTTTAGAAGAAGAGTTGAAGTAACAGAGAACTTTCTCACCATCGTTCGTCAAAAAACGAACGCATTTTTTACAGAAAGCACTTAACTAAAACTGATAGTTTACTAATTCTATGTTGTTTCATTGCTGAACGTCTTGGAGAAAAGCTCATTTTTTATGAAACTTGATTAAGAATTTAGACCAACAGTTCTTCCAAAGTAATTTTTAACAGGTACATGAAAACAATAATTCCGACCCCACATTTTTGTGTGATTTCGAACCTTTTTGGACGCCTCTACCACCCTTTACATTTTTAAATATAGTTTAGGACCAACCTGTATATATATATATATATATATATATATATTGTTGCCGAATATTCTGCTTGTTCCTGGGTTCGTTTTTCTAAAGCCCCTTAGGTGTAGAAAGTTCTAGTAAAGAGTCCTCTTGTCAGGATGGAAAACGAACTTTATTAGAACTTCGTCGAACAATCATGTGTACAAAATTCACAAGGGCAATCAGACAGTGCTTATTATAGTCCGCTCAGTACAGAAGCTTTCACAAATTCTGTATTTGTGAAAGTTTGACAACTTTTTAGAGAAAAAATATGTTGCATATATATAGCATAACTGTTTCCATTACATGTACTTTTTACCACGTCAGATTTTTTTTTTCTTTTTTTTTAATTTTTTGGTGAAAAATACCTTATATTTTTTAATTTATGAAATTAAAAAATATAAGGTATAGGGAAATTAAAAAATAGAAGCGTTATGTTTCATATGCAGAATGAATAATTAAATAATTTCGGTGCTAACAATTTAAACCTTATTTTGTATCACTTTTCCTATAGATTGCACACTTTGTATCTCGGAAACTTCAGAACTAAACTCTACCGATTCTTCTTCATAAAAAAATCCCAGTTCGAAACAGTGAAAATCGATTTACGAAAACTTCCTCGCACACACAGTTCCTTCAATACATCTTAAACTTCAAAACTTCCATTTCACATGAAAAAGGCGGGGACTCCTATAAATGAATCACGAATTCCTTTCGTTGAAAATTATTTTTTCTATAGTGCAGTCGATAAACAAAGAAATAAATAAGACCTGAATCCTCGTATATGACTTAAAAATTGCTGCGTTAGTTCAGTTATTAACTTTGGGTGATGTATGCTGCATCTTTTGGGAGCTGCACCGATAAAATTGTATGGATCTTATTAATGGTCTTTTTTCTTTGCATGTAGTATAAAGCCATTGAACAAATTTAAAATTTATGAATAAAAATAGAGGTATCTTTAGAAGCAGTACAGTGTTTTCTCAAAATACTGTGCAAGTTTAGGGAATTGATAAGCATTTTTACCTAATATTTAGAAGATATTCAAAGGTACTGGTATTATGTATATTGGTATACTGACGACGTATATATGTATGAAAAAACTGGTATCAGTTGATACAAAGTGTCCATTATTGGAGTAGATTGCTAATCAACAGTAAATTGCTATCACTGTCTGCTTTTTATGTTCGGACAAATTAGTTTAAAACCAAAATATTAATGCCTGTCGCATTTTTTAATTATAAACAAATTACCTCGTTTGATTTTTATATAGTTATGTAAGGGGTGTTTCAGTAGGGTAGTAACAGATTTTTAAATAGGGACTGCTCAATTGAATATATTTTTTCTTCCAGGAGTCAAAATATTCAGTATAGTTTTCAGTATCGTGATGCAGCTATCAAGCTTCCTGATATTTAAGAAAACATTTTAAAATGCTACCAAAATTTAAGATCAATCGTAGGCTCTCAAAAGTTTATTCACCAGAGAATTGGGTCACTAGATTTTGTGTAGCTGGAACCTAAGACATGGAAGAGATGTGATTCCGACAAGTAACGCTACAATCTGTTCGATTGATGGTGCACTCAATTTTTTGGAGATTAAATCTGACCCGTAAATCATCTCACGACAAGTATTTGTGAATTGGTAGATGTAGTCTTAATATATTATTTTTTTAACTACCTCATTTTTCTAACTTCCTCAAAGCATATGTATATTCTGTTAATTCACTGAATTTGGATCAAATGGAAGCCAGCATTCGTTATGCTACCGCCGGCATACAATAGTGAATGTTGAACAAGGTGATGAAAAATTAAAAAGTGTTGGGGTGTTCTTTTTCAGACCCATTCACATAAAGATGAAGCCATTGTAAAAATCATTTCACTCGTTCCGATCTTAACGAAAAGGCCAATGATTTTTTATGCAGAATAGAGACACCGATCAACCTTTGAAGTAAAACAGGGTTCTTCACATATTTTCGAGTGCTGTGGAGACGCAAATGACGATCTGGAGCTATATTTAGAACTATATGTACCATTTTCGAAAACTGATAGTAGCGGAACATAAAAATCTAAATCTGATTTCACTTTCTGTATAGCCTTACAGTACTAAGGTATTTTTTTGTCGTTGTAACTGATTATTATTCATTTTCTTTCTCTTGTTTTCAATAAATTATTGCATGATGTAATACAATGACATTCGCAATAGTAATCTGATGAAATACTTGACCTGATGAACTTAAGTTACTCAGTTTTATTACAGGAATAATTTAACATCCGATGCATTTGTACGAAGTATACATACAGATTTGTAAGCCCATAAGTATTTCTCGAACACTAAACGGCTATACATAAAGGGACAATTTTAGAGAGTCTAACTGTTAGGATTACAGGATGGATGGAAGGCGATACGATGCATTTACAGCTCTTATGAAAGACGAGATTGATATTTTTATGCAGCATTTTTGCGGGACGAGACAGACCTATTTATTTCCATCCCTACAGAAAATCAAATGTAAAATAAAGCTGTTTGGATATTTGGAGTATGTAGGTATACCTTTTGCTTGATATAGCACATAGTTTTTTGACAGGGCAATGAGTGTTCTTTTACATTATGGCCTGTGCACGGACATTCCTGAAAGTGTTCTAGTGTCCATAGGATACATGTACATTCAATTGAGCTCAAATTGGGTATGTGTATTGTAGGTCACGGCCTCATGACCTGCATATATTTTGGTGTGTGTAGAGATGATAGTTTGTTCACAGGTTCGCAGAAAGTTGTTCTTATATATTAGGGCCTAAGGACGCAAATCATTTAAAGTGAGCTGGTATCTGTGGTGCATTCGATTGACATCAAATTACGTACACAAATTATAGGTCACTGTCTTACATAATGCGTATATTTTTGCGAGTGTAAGCCTCACAATTTTTTACAGGTCTACAAAAATGTTTCTTATAGATTGCGTCCTATACATAAGCCTATACAGTGCCTGAATACCAGATCCGATTCAGTTGAATTACATTCATTTATACGCTTGGTAAATATAAAATGTTTCGAAAGTCGAGTAGAGTCACTCCAGATTTTTTTCTTCTTTATATTGGTCAGTAGTTTTAAAATAATTTTGAAGAGCGTATTAAAATTTTAGCATTGAGTTTAAAGTTAGGAAAGCTTTAATATACATAGAAGTAAACAGTATTAGTTTAATCTGTAAATTTGCATGCTATTTTTAGATTACATCAGCTAGATTGATTAAAAATCTCGATTTTTTTATAAAACTTAAATATATCATAATAAAATTGTTTAGTATTGTTTAGTATCTAGATAAGTATTTGGGAAGTAATTGGTTAGGAAATGAATGACGTTTGATAAATGATGTTACAATATTTTTATATTTTATACTTAATTATGAATATTTTTTGTATCAATAAAGGTACTTAGCACAATGTTTTTTGTCAGAAAGTACAAAGCTCCTTAGCGCTAAGATTATTTTACACATTATTTAAAAGATTTTACTCATACGTTTAAATTCACTTATTCAGGCTTATATCTTCTTATAAATAAAAATGAAATTCTGTTTGTTTGTTTGTTTGTTTGTTTGTTTGTGGATTTGATTCGTATACAAATCCACAAAAATGGACCTATCGGCCTGAAATTTAGTACAGATATGTAAAATAATATAGAATAACTCATAGTCCACTTTAAAACTTTGAAAGTCCACCCGTTCCCGGAATTTAAGAGATTTTTTATGCTCTTCACGCAAAAATCTTTCCGTAATTGTAACCCCTGTAGTGAAAAAAGTGTGAAATAAGGATCATGGTTGCCATGTGTGGCGATTTTGCCGAATAAAATGTCGTTCGTATACAAATCCACAAAAATGAACCTATCGGCCTGAAATTTAGCACAGATATGTAAAATAATATAGAATAAAGCGTAGTCCACTTTAAAACTTTGAAAGTCCACCCGTTTCCGGAATTTAAGAGATTTTTTATGCTATTCACGCAAAAAGCTTTCCGTAATTGTAACCCCTGTAGTGAAAAAAGCGTGAAATAAGGATCGTGGTTGCCATGTGTGGCGATTTTGCCGAATAAAATGTTTTAAATTCTCAAAGTAAAAATAAAAGAATAATAATGATTTTTTTTTGTTAGTTTACATACGTAAGGTTATTTTTTTTTAAATTATAATATCGTGTGCATGGGAAATCAGAGCAGGAATGTAATGCTTTACACGCAAAACAATAAGAATTGAAGATTTCCGAGGCTAATAGGTAAATTATTTTAGTTTCTCGAAAAAATAAAATGGCTCAAATGCCGATTTTGTGAAAGTGAGTTCTAGCGGTTTGCACAGATTTCGGATTGGCGCAATTTATTGAGAGCTTAAGGAAATAGATTTTTGAAAACAAGTGCAAAGGTTTTATTAGAATACAGCGTTAAATTTTAATGATCCGTGAAGAAATAATGCAGTTATTAAGGGATTTCAATTGATCTATCTCCAGAATTCTCGCCAAATGAGTACATTGATTTAAGTTGGGGGAATTCCGCCAAATTTCAGAAAATTGAAATCTTCTCATTTAGTACATCGGAGTAATGATGAATAAAACACGTTATAGTTGATAATTTTAAAAAATTCGGCTGTATTAAGGGATTCAACTTTTCAAATAAAGGCTTGCTTTACTTTTTCGCGGTCGAACCATTTCCCATATATTATTGCTGCTAAGTCAATGCTTCGAATGATTTCCTGAAAAAACGCTTGCAAAATGGCGTATGTTGGCACTTTGGCGAGGCTTAGATTTGAAACTGGATTTTATTTGAGACTGGGATATATAATGACACTGGTTATAGATAAAAATAAATGTTGGTATGAGTGTATGAGGTTGAAAAACTCCAGCACCGTTGAGCACCGTTGCACCATGAAATTTGGTTCACCTAAGTCTTTTATCATGGAGAAGATTTTTATGCTATCCGTTTTCCTCTAACTTGCCACCAGGTGGCGCAACAGAACGGCGAATTCTATTCCGTTTAGCCGTTTGCTATGCGAATATCATCCAACCGATTTCGATGAAATTTGGTACACGCGAATATTAGAACACGGAGAATATTTTTCATTATCCATTTTGCTGTAACTTGCCGCTAAATGGCGCTGAAAAGCATCAACTTCTATACCGTTCGACCGATCGGCATAAAATTTTTTATACTTACACATTTGAGCACGAAGAATATATTCTAACTGCGTTCTTTTTGATGTTACTCACCACTAGATGACACTGCAATGCATTATTATTTTAACTCGCCACTAGATGACGCTGCAGCAGGCCAAATTCTTGACCATTCAAACGGTCGCTATGAAAATCAGTATACATAGCTATTTGAACAATGAGAATATTTTGGCGTTATCCATTTTGCTATAACTCGCCACTTGACGGCGCTGTAGCAAATCATTACTTTAATTAACTACTAGATGGCCCTGCAGTGTATCACTTCTTGACTGTGCAAATGATCGTTATGAAAATTGGTATACATAGATAGTTGAACACGGTCGCTATGAAAATCAGTATACATAGCTATTTGAACAATGAGAATATTTTGGCGTTATCCATTTTGCTATAACTCGCCACTTGACGGCGCTGTAGCAAATCATTACTTTATTGAACCACTGGATGGCCCTGCAGTGTATCACTTCTTGACTGTGCAAATGATCGCTATGAAAATAGGTATACATAGATATTTGAACACGGGGAAGAGTTTGGCGCTATCCATTTTCCTATAACTTGCCACTAGATGTCGCGTCAACACATGAACTTCAGGACTGTCCAGCCGATAGTCATGAAAATTCGTATACATCGATATCTGAATGCGAAAAATATTTTCGCCATATCCGTTTTGCTAAAACTCGCCACTAGATTGCGCTACGCCGCATGGCCTTCTGCACCGTACAAACGATTGCCTTGCAATTCGGTATGCATGATTATTGGACACAATATAACGCGATATCCACTTTGCTATATCTGTTTATTACAATGGATAGTAATCACCACAAATCGTAATATCAAAAAGTCCATTCATTCCCGTGCGAAGAACGGGTACTTCAGCTAGTTTCTTTTATATTAAAGCTGACAAGTAAACTTATACATAGCTCGTAGTTCTGCACTATATAGTTCATAATATCTTTTAATGAAAATTTTGTCTTTCAAAGCAGCTTCTTATAAACCTTTAAATAACATTTTTGCATCTTCCCTTTCTCCGCATTTCAATCTACATTCCATTGCATCTATTCTCTCAGCTATGAGGAACACAATTAATGAAATAAATATATACTTACAATAAAAGTTATTAATAAATTTTAGGCCTTATACATTTAAAATAAACTTAGTTTATCTTCCATTGCTAAATAACTTTTCGTTCTTTCAAAGCGTGCAAAATCAATGTTCTGTGAAATAAAATGTATTTTGTCCCTACCTATGACGATTATTTGGTTTCAAAAACTAAATGACCAGTTTAAACTTACTGTTCGTCTGTACTTATGTAACGCATATGAAATTTTTAATTATAAAGCGCAGTAATTACAAATTGTTGTATTTAAAAGGACATTTCTTCTTCATTTAATTATTTCAAAAGCGGACTAATTTCTAGCAGAAAGTTATATTATTAGACTCAGAGATAAATCATTTAAAAAAATTGTGACTTTCAGTTAAACAGTTAAGTTTTAATTTCAGCAGTTTTATGATTAATTTAGTTTTCTTTTAAATTTTAACTTAAACTAACATTATTTAGAAATGTATAAGTGATAAATTTTTGTGAAAAGTAATATAAATTCATAAAGAAAGGAGTCTGTGTTTTCTACTCGTGACATGTCCACCGTTTCGCAAATGTGTAAGACGATTCAAAAATAAATTTTCGCTACTCGGAGTTTACGCGTATTTTACTTTTCGCATTTATATTTCAAATAATCGTTATACTCCGTCACTGATCTTAAAACGATTATTGTACTCAGTTACTTTCTAACAACTCAAATTCATCGTTAATATTTGCAAAAATGCATTCCAAATTTCCTCCTTTTATATTCAAAAGAATTCGAATAATAAAGGAAACATTGATTCGAGGGAAATACGCGACTTGAACAAACATTCTGAATGACATTCAAAACGTTATTCTTCAAGCATTCATCTACTTGGATGGATTCTTTCATCTTGTAAACAAAGGACTTGTTTATTAAAGCGACATTAATACGTATAAACAATACTTTTATAACGCAATAGATTTTTTTTCCTTTCAAGGCACTCTATCAAACTTACATAGGACAATAGGCATTTTAATGGTTGAATGGAGAGAAGCTCTTTATACGTTAAAAAAAGAAAAATAAGCTGTTTTAAGCTCTGTCTTGAAATAGCGCTGTAAAGCATTTGGGTGAAAGAGCATCGATTAAATTTTTTATCCCGCAAAAAATAAGAAATTTATTGCCTAAAAGTTAGAAATAAACAGCACATTATAATTTCCTTATTAATTTTTTATTTCATAGAGATTAAATTTATATTCTGTGTATGAGTATATCCGTAAAATACCAAATCATGTCTTATGTTTAAAATGTATGGAATTTTTTACATAATTTCATAACTTTTTTTGCGTTAATAAGCTTATAATATGCCAGATCTCTTGTTATTTAGAAGAACGGGTTAAGTTTCTTATCATTTGTCGTTTGAGTGAATTATTGTACTTGTCATGTTTCTAAATGAATAGATGGCAAAAACTAAACTCACATTTGTTATGCACATATTCATAAAGCTTCGAAAACATTTTTGAGTTAAAACGTTAAAATAAAAACTCACGCGTAACATATTGACAATTTTTTTAGAAAAATTTCAGAACTAATGTGTCTGCTTAAGCTATGAGTAATCGGATAATAATGCTTGAGAAAAAAAAAATCTTACAGCTAGCAGCCTTTTTAAAAAATATTTTGAAATTATTTGGTTGAGTCCGTACTTCACTTTATTCGATAATTGTGAGATAATATATGAACACGCTCGTCACCGAAAAAGAAAGTATGAATGGTAGATATGCAAATCAAACATGCTAACATTAAATAAATGATCAATTAATTAATAACAAAATAAATATCGCAGGCACTGAAGAAACTCTAATTCCTTGCTAGCAACACGAAAAGACCACTAATACAAGCTTATATGGCCACATTTCATTTAAAATAAAAAGAAATAAAGAGAGAGATGAAAAATTTATGCTGAATTGCATTTTTTTTTCTGCTTGCCTAAAATGTTTCTTTAGTTCGAATATAATGTTTATTCATTTAATAAACATGTATTATTATTAATTTTCTCTTTTGACTAAACCAGTTTTCCCAAAGATATCTCGAACCTGTATATTTATGCTGAGTATTAAGGGAAATTGCTTGAAATCTTGATATGTAGATGGTGTAGTTTGTCGAATGTATAACAAATGCATTACTTTATAAATAAGGGCCTTGCTGTAACAATTCCCAGTTGTACCACTGCAAAACATAAATTTCACCACCATTAATCCGAAACAATGCAAAATTATGGAAAAAATACTTTAAAAAATCCACGCCTATGGTGTGATCATCTTGAAAACTTTTATAATCGGATGGTGTAACGACAGTGAAAAACATGAGATATCGTAGGTGATCTACGTCATTTTCATGTTACTAGTTTAAAATTGTGTTATAAACCCAGTTTGGCCAATCAGGGTTCAAAGTGAAAATTACGCTTTGAGTGAAATAATTTCGTAATTTTTTAATTATTCCAGTTACTAAGAATAGCTTTTTAGGATTATCAAAATTGAAGATCGACCTTTTCACGAGATCGATAAATAAACCATTGATGAATAATTGAAGAAAATGTTAAGTTAGCATTTCAATGACTTTTATGAACCACGGACAAAAGGTACAGAATCAAGCATGAAGACCCCAGTGTTCTGAAGCCCACTATTAAATTGCATATGTGATCCGAACTGCCTCATCGCCAAATCGCAACTACATTTGCGAAATAAAAATGGACCTCGCAATTTTTTAAAGCTATACAAAGAAAGTATGCAAGTGCTGTATATCTTGCTCTTGTTTTCATGGATTATGAGGGCTTAGCGTTTACTGCTTTTACAGCATTTTATACCAACCCCAAATCCAGATTAGATCGATAGCGGCAGTACCTGCAAAGGGTATAGTTTTGTATAGGAACTTGGAGAACATTGCAACGACGATGTATTTAACGTGCCCCAGTCTCCATTAGTGATTACGGTCTTCTTTAGTTGGTCCCAGGATTGAACTCCCTACCTTACGCTAGGAGATCGACGTCTCTACCAACTGGGCTAATGCAAGTGCTTCTTAAGGATGTAAGAGAGAGACCCCACCATCGCGGAACATATCAACCACCAAATCGACTAGTTTTGTGCGACATATAGGGCGAGTCTGAAAAAGTGGCAAAAGCTTTATAGGTTAAAGCTTTATAGCTATCGAAAGTATGGGCGATACGCAAACGACGAGCTTTTAGGTGACGTTGAACATGGAAATTTAAAACCCGAAAGGTGATGCTTTAAATGGCATGAAAGGGTCGGCCCTCGCATTCTAAGGCATTTTCTTTTCGCAATTGCAGCTAGCGATATTCGGGAAATACTTAGTATCTTCGCACATGTTGCTTCGGTCCTTATCCCGTACGTGTGAAGCCTGCATTACAGTTGGCGGACGCTCTTGTGAGCAATTTTTTTGAGCATGTACTTCAATTCCATTACTGTAAATGCAATGTTTTCTGAAGTATCTCCTCTCATTCTTCTGTTAATTCTTTAAATGTTTCAGTGGAAAACTACCGTTTAACTTCTCACCGATTGTGTTCCGTCCAACCTTTCACACCATTTACATCGCCACCTAGCGGTTCACCGTTTGCGTTTCGCCCATACTTTCTACGACGAAATTTCCTTGTGTAGATGCGTTTTATCAGCTCTAAAGTTTGGGCCGCTTTTTCGAACTCACCCTATATACAAACCTCTGTTTGTGTCCCCGTTGTCAAGTTAACTTTATACGATTTTGATGTTTTCCGCTAATGTTAGTGGGGCTAATCCACTAGTTGTATAGCAGTAGTATCACCACGACACTCATAAATAGTATTTATGTACAAAATGATCAGTTCCAGGCTTTCAGCTCTTGTGGATGCTCGAACATTTTGTTTGTTGAGTGTTCTTGTTCTGAATAAAAGCGTTTTAAAGAGGAATGTGGCTTTCTTAGCTCTACACAACATAAATAATTTTTAATAGCGACTTCTATGGATAAACTTCAATATGTAAAGAGGAATATAAGTGGATATATTAAATTCTGTAAAATAGATAATAGATCAGAGATATTCAGTATGCGTTATACCCGAATGAGAGAAATTACTTTCATAAAGAAATACTTTCCAAAACACATATTTAAATGAAATTTCAACATTAAAATAAAAAGCAATGTCACACACAATTTCTGTAAATATAAAATCCAACAAAGCAAAAATCTTTTCTTATATTGTTGTATTTAACAATCTCAGACTGCTATCGTATTGTTTCAAAGCTACAAGGAGTGACCTATTGTTGTAACTTAGGAAAATTTGTTACGTTAGACTGTAAATATTTCTTAACAAAGCTACTAATAAAATTGCTCGGACGTTGGTCTATAAAACTGCATTTTAACTGCTCGAAACTATCAAGTTAACATTTATTTATATCATTTTTCTTTCTGCTGACTTAAATAGGTTAGATTTTTATACGTTCTTAAATAAACTACTGTATTTTACTACTTAAAACTATAAACATGGATGAAAGGACTTGCATACTCAACCTTTTTTTATATAAAACTGTGATATTTCACCTCTTAAAATTTTAAATCTAATATTTACACTGATTTCACATCTTTAATGCGTTCAGTCATAGTTTCATTTTTTAGGACAAAAATATTTTTGTACCGCTGTTTTAAGTGCTCATATCACAGATGCTATAAGATATATGGTAGATATGGTTCTTCTCTTTTATTTTCTTTCTAATTCGTCATAGCTATTTTGTGAACTATTACTTCTAACAGAAAAATTCTCAGAGTTAAATTCTCACACTGAATGAGCCGAACTCTGGATGCATTTTTTTGGTTGCATTTTTTTTTTATGCCAACTATTCACTTCACTAGTATGCAACAGCGTCTGAACTTAACCCTTATTTTCTCAGCCGCACACACATACAAAGTCATCACCATACACTTTTCAGTATACACGGGATTTAATGGGACAATTTTCGGACGATGCTTTTATAGTTCGCCGTTGGTGTGATCTGAGGACATTTACTAGATACGTGAAGCGATGCAATGGGATGATCTACGGCCAAACGTTATTCACGCATTAACTAAACAAACAAAATCAGAACAGAAAGAAATAAAATGCGTTTAACTTCGCTCTTTTTTTTCTATAAGTTTAAATTTTTTAAAAATAATAACAAAATCACAGTTTACACAATTTGTGGCCTAGTGAAGTAAAAACATCTTACCACTCTTTGCTTTTTATGAAGTATTTGGACTGGAGACAGTTAAAAACATAAATATTTTTATTTTCACATGGATTTTTAGCATAGAGACAGTTTGAAAACCGAAATAATTTTTGCTTTTCATATGTTTTTTAGGCATGGAAAAAGTTCAGAAACCGAATTAATTTCTGCTTTTTATACGGGTATAGCGGACATGCTTTTTTGCCATGCGGATAGCTTAAAAACCGAATTAATTAGTACTTTTTATACGGTTTTTGGCATGGAGACAGCGAAAAAACAGAATTAGTCTTTCTTCTTTTTCAGGTTTTTGGACCAAGCCTGTTAAAAACATTTTTTTTTCTTTTTTATGCAGTTTTTGACAAATGGATAGATAAAATGACCGAAAAAAATTTCTTTTACACGCTCTTTAGCCGAGGAATAAAGACAAATTTTATCACTAATGGCTTTTTATACGGTTTTTGATCCGGCTTCAAATCAGGCTTTATAGTGAAAATTACGTCTTGAGTTCAATAATTTAGTAATTTATAATTATTTCAGTTACTTGGAATAGCTCTCTTCTTTTGATAACTAGGTTGGCGATACATCGCCAGATGTGACCAGAAATATGTCTCTAAAACTAAAAATTATTGATATTTTTCATATTATCACATTAAGGTTCTTCGATTCGGCGAGGGATCGAAAGACCTTAATGTAATGAGAGTGAAGTCGGCGATTTCAATGATAATTTTAAAGAATCGTAATTTGCACTCTAATTCATTGATTAACACCCAACAAAATTGTAGACTTTGATTTTGAACATTATTTTTAGGCTCTGATCAAATTCGTCACTTGCCCTATATGCTCAATAAGAGTATGTTGTATAAGAGAAATATTTATATTTTTTATTAATTGTTTAACTAGTGAATGTAATACACATTATTTGTTTTATTCTGAACACAGATGCGAGTTTAAAATAGCGAGATTGTCATAAATTATAAATGCAAACTTTTGAAATTCCTTTGTCAAAATACAATATTTTTTATTATTATTGCTAAGTCATTAAGTATTAGCCACAGTATTAAACTTCCTAAAATAGTCCCTTAGTGATTACAGACTGGGATTAATTGGCTATGGTTCGATTACGGCTGTTAGCGCCCGTTGTTTTAATTCTCACAACAGGCTGATAGCGTTGGTTCAACTATATTTAGTAATGAATGTTTCACAAATTTTGCAATTCATCAGTCACTCACTCACATTGAAAATATTAAAAATGAAGTAAATTATACCTATCTTATTTAATATATTACACATTAAACGCAAACAAGTATTGCGATAATACAATATAGCCTACAGCATGACTTGGAACTTGCACAAATATAAAGTAGTAGGGAAAAAAAAACTTTCTATTTTAATTTAAAATTTGAATGTTCTACAGAACCAAATAATCTTAACCCTGTACTTATTTTCAATTGATTGAACACTGATTGAATATTATTCGCAAATGCAAAACCTTTAGAGAATCAACTAACCTTAACTGAGACCAACTATTTTTCCACGCTAGTAAATTTATGCTCTCAAAACCACGATAGAGGAACAAAGGGCTCTTTAATGGTTGAAAGGAAAGTTCTTTTCAACATTGGGGGAAAAAAAGTCCGGGTCTATAAACCACTTCCTCTTCCAGGCATTACAGAATTGTTTAGGAAACGCTATTTAATAGAGATGTGCGATAAAAATCTCTTTTGGGCGTTTAAATCGATACAGTTTTGTGTGGGTGATAAATGGTGAAACGCGTGGTTTAAAGTGCGCGGTATCGATAACATGTTTAATGGTGCGGAGAAATCTCTAAATATTTCGGGGATAGGAAGGTGTCATGTGAAATTGTGGGAGTATTTATACTGCGTTTCTCTCTTTTCGTTATAATGCTCAGCTTGCAATTTTGGCTGCTGAAATAAAGAAACAATACTCAGAAACAGAATGTGACCACACTAGTTATAGATCAGAATTTTTTCAAAAAACTCGTTTATTGATTAATGCTAAATTTTGGGGTCGGGAAAATACATAAGCATTAATTTATCTTCCCATTTTTATTTTTTGGATGGTAAATTTAATTACCACAAAATACTCAACGATAACTGGGTAAAATTAAAATCTTTCACTGTTTTAATAAGATTTTTGGGGGAAAGGAAACCATCCTTCGTACCTCACAGATGTAAGAAAATCATCTGTCACTGCAGGCATCAACATACAATAGAAAATGTGATAAAAATGACCGTGTGCTAATGGGTTTACGATAATTAGTCCCTTTTATCTGGTGTGAGAGTGTAAATCTGGATTTCGTCTCACTAATTAGTGACGGTTTATGTAAATTATGTTTATCAGAGGTGAGCTGACTTCCCTTTAAGTCCAAATAGGCAGATTCTGCTGCGTATATTTCGAATATATTTGATTGTATGAAAAGTATTAAAAAGCGGACCTACTTTATTTTCTTTGCTGTTGCCACTATCACAATTTAAATTAAGTATATCAAGTAAAGTATGAATATATGTGACTTCTTTAAGCTTGAAAATTAGCTTAACACTAGAAAAATGTGTAGATTACTGGTTTATGAAAGCTCGTGACAAGAAATAAAAATTACTATTTTGGATGGGGAAAAAGAAGATGAACGTCATATTAATTTTTACAAACGTTTCCGCTTGGACTCTTGGTAGATCTTCAAGTGATTAATCTACTTTGCACAAAATATTCCAGCTGTATGCTCTTTAGTATGAAACGCCACCTCTTACAATGAAATACCTTAGCATCTCAGTGTAATCCTTTAATTGATACACTTAATACTACTTTAAAATTTGAATAAAATATTCATTGGTGATATTTAAAAGTGATATTACTTTGAAATTTGAAGCACGTTTCTAAAGCTTATTGTACACTCTAAAAAAGTTGTGCACCTTCTAACCACACAATCAATGTGCGATCCGTGAGCGCACATACTATTTGCACGATCATTGCTCAATAGTTTTACGAACACTGAGTGCAGGAACTGAGAGTGCACATAAAGTGTGCTTTTCCAGTACACACATCTGTACATTGTAAGTGCGCAATCTTTTTAGTGAGTAGTTGACTTGAAATATTGAAATTCTGTAACTCTCTATGACATTTCTAATGAGAAAAGAAAATCGTAGAATGTGTGTAAAAACCTTTTGAAATTTATGTGTAAGAAATATACTGCACATTTACGTAATGTACTTGCATTACTGTTCATATCCTTGCTTCAAAAATTATTATTTTATCTCTTTGGCATTTCTCGTGAAAAAGACAACAAAGAATGCGTATTATAGTCCTTAGAAATTTGTGGAGTTGTGTATAAGAAATAAATACTTCACGTTAACTTAATTTCCGTATATCATTGTTCATATCACTTTGCATAAAAATTAGAAGTAGTTACTGAACAAAAAAACAAAAAAGAAAGAAAGAAAGGAAAACAATTATTTTTAATCGTGCAAATGATAGTCTTCAAACTTTAATTATTTTAACTGCAGTCTTCTCGAGCAGTGCTAATACTTAAATGCATTCTTATGCAAAACTACATCTGAGGAACTGACTGCGATGAATATATGTACTAGTTTTAAATATCCAGCTCTGTTAAAGCCAAAAGAATGGATAATTCCAACGAGTGCAAAGTAAAGAAATTAGATTTCCCACTTGGTAACGGGCGTAATATATTTCTAGACATCAGAACTCTTCTAAAGGAAATGCATTTCTAAATCAGATTTTCCCGGAAAAGTTAGTGTTTTTAATCGCAGAATGTATTTCTGATTTGTATTAGCGTGTTTTATTTCAAAGATTTTGATCTTTCAGGATGTATTTATTTTGCTAAATTTGCGTTTTGCAAACAGAAAAATATCAAATACACAATAATTAATTAAAAAGCAGGAATAAAATAAGAATGAATCATGCAAGGAAGAAAAAACATATACCAATGTGTATAAAATAATTCCCTACAAGAAAAGGCGTTATTTACTTTTATTACGGCTTATATCAGAATAACAAACCTCATGTACCTATTAGAGTACTTTTAACAGTTTGAGGCACAACCCTTTCCCAATGCTGAAAAAAGGGCAGCCGTTTCCATCGCTCGACTTAACTACCAGCAAGATGACGGACGATCGAAACGTTCATCACGTGCCACAGGTCAAAAAGGGTCTCTAGATCTGTGGCACGCGATGAACGTTTCGATCGTCCGCCATCTTGCTGGTCGTTAAGTCGAGCGATGGAAACGGCTGCCTTTTTTTCAGCATTGGGCAATCTATCCAGCTGTTCTCGCATTCTTCCATTTTTCAGCAGATGTCAGTGTTGTTAAAAATAATCGTGACATTTTTTTACGGGAAAGGACGTGCTAAAAAGTCAATGATTCTCGTGGAGCTATGTCACCCGCAACTATTTTTATAGAAATCAAATCTGTTCTTCGTGACTGGCAACAGTCAAAACGTCAGAGTTTGGTGTTCCCAGAACGAGAACACTGCGCATTAAAGGATTATACCACATAAAGCTTAATAAGACGACATCTTGAAAAACTAAAATATTTAGACTTCTGCGGGGGAAAAGAGAAAGAAAGGAAATATTAATATTATGAAAGTCTGTTTTTTGTGGCAACGAACGCTAGGGCGATTTGCCAAGGATGGGAGGATGCCCTGGAAGGAGGACTTTCTAAGGGGTTTTAACGCGTATTCACGTTACATCTGGAGAAAACCTACCAAAACTCTACCGTTAGACCGACACCTGTTCAATGGGACCCGAACCTGGGACATTCCCTCTTCGGCCTTCTACCGCTTTCAGTGACATAACCATTGTGCCACGTTGAGGCTTAATATTGCGAATGCAAAATAATATAAGAAATATGAAGGAAATGCATTGAATTAAGATTCAGCTCACAGAGTGCAGTTAGTAGGCAGTCTTACCACACACAAGTAGAGAAACTATAGGGTGCCCCAAAATTTATATTGAAAAAGTGTTCAGTATGAAGTAGGAAAAAAAAGAATACGTTCAGAAAGCGTTCCACTCGTAATTTTTTTTAAAAGTAACCCTATTTTAATTTGTATACGACCCTTGCAGAGTAAAATTCCCAATTAGTAAAATGTGTAAATTAATAAGGTGATTTACAAAATTTGAGAGCTATATCATAAAATATATCATACATATGAAGATAAATACATGCTGCTTTAAACCACTTTTCAACAACTCTCGAAGGGGGAAAATCACGTCCGATGATTACGTTTCAGGGTTCGTGCAGAAATTACGAAAGAAAACAGTTACCATTCATATTCAAATTCACGTATAATCGCTGATCACCTTTATTAAAGATATCTCTTAGAAAAAATTAAAGCGTGTTGCTGCCTCTATGTAACCCCCTGACCCGTCTCTATGACACCCTATGTAATATCTGCGTGTAGCAATTTCCATTAACCCTGTAACGCACGATGTCCTCGCTGTGAGGACACAAAATTGTGACAATTTGACTGTCGATAGCCAAAATACTCAAGCATTACGCAATTTTTCAAGTTTTGATTCACGACGAACTCATTTGATTACGATAAAATACGTAAGAGTTACATAATTACACGAGAATCCTTAACGTTTCAACACATAATTTCCAGTAAAATTACCAATAATTTGTAAATTTGATGTCATTATTATTGTAATCAGTAGTGGCATGTGTTGAAATCTGGAAAATTTGGTGAAAATGCATGGACATAGACGTACAATTGGATTAACTGCCTTGGCCCTCGCCGCTGAAAAGTGCAACCGTTGACATTACTCGATTTAATTACTAGCGGCGTGCCGCACAGCTAGTTGTTGTCGAGCTCTGTGGCACACAATTGGCCATATGATCGGCTACCTTTTCGCTGATAACTTTTCGAGCCATGGCAATGGCTGCATTTTTTTATCATTGGGCAATATATGTTGTTGTTCTCTCATATCGATGTGAAAATGGTTGTTCTTCAAGTAAATAGAACACGTTGTTTGTTTAAAAAATGTTGTTAAGTTATGTTAAAGTAAGAGTTTTAACAACATTACTTAAATACACTATAAAATGCTATATAATGCGTATATTTACGCCAGAAAATGGCTTTGAGTTCATTATTGAGTTGTTTATGTAATATGAGTTTTGAGATTTCACAAAGAGTTTGAGTTTAGTGTAAGTTAAAACACTGTTAAAATCGTTGCCGTATGAAATAAATGTAAATATTATTTGTTTGCGTGACATTGTTATTCTAAATAAACATTTTGTGAATACTGTCTTTTATCACCAGCAGTTACTGAGCATTTACAGTATACAAGAATGTACAAGAATGGCAATCTACAACATTGTAAGGGAAGTGTAATCTCTTAAAGGTCTAACTTCTTGTTAAAAGTAAAAGCACAAGTTTTAAACTTGTTGTTTTAATATTGCTTGGTTTAAAAAGGGGGTTCTTTCTTCACGTAACTATGCATTTGTTCTGCCAATAACTTACACCGATACTCGTTTAGGTAATTCCAAAGTTTCAATATGGCGACTGGGCATGTTTTCCAGAAGCATATGGGAACACGTATCAACGTATTGCAACACGTATCTCACTGCAAATCGTGCTTCTGTCTAAATCATCTAGTCTTGTTGTGTCAGAAATGTTTTTAATGTGTAATAAGATGGACCAAATAACTTTTACTGATTGATACTCACGTTAAACGTGAGCTAAAAAAGGAGAAAACGGTTTTTAAAAAAAATTGCCAATGGAATCATCTAAAAGGGGGAGGGGAAAGAAAACTGGAAAAACGTGGCATTGTATGTTGGCTAATAGTAAAAAAAAAAGTGGGTGAGGTGCATAAAATACCTTCAAGAAATGGTTGCATGAAAACTACACTACTGGAAGTGTTCCATCTGCAGTTTATGTTCCTGTGACTCAGTTAATGACGTCTTTAGTTAGGAGAAATAAATTGTTATAGTAAAATTGTTAAGTGGCAGTTTTTGTAAGATCATTTAGCAGCGTTTGTTTTCCATGTCCAGTTACTTGGTACATTACTATTCTTTTACTATCTTAATTACACTGCTCAAAACAATTAAACGATATTGAGGTTATGGGTGGATGTTGCGCCTGGGAAATAGTTTAGATGATTGATATATAATCGATAAACGTGGTCGTCTATATCAGAAAGAAAAATGCAGATGCTTACCAGAAAATAATGTATTTTAAAGAGCATTTTTGTACGAAAGGGAAAAAGTCACAATTTCTGCATGTGAGAAAAAACGAATAAAAAAAGGTTTTCCCTTGAAAGAAAACTTTTTAATAGGGGGTATGATTTCTCCTGACTGCCGACAACATTTAACACCTTTCAGGTATGGACTCAATGAGGCTATTAATGAGGAACAGGGGGTATTTTCTCCCTCTCCTCCAGAAGAGCTATTTCCAGTTCTCGGAGAGTATGTGGGCGTAGTAGGTGGCCAGCAACCCGTCTCTCTAGATTGTCCCAAACATGGTCTATTGAGTTCATGTCCGGAAAATACGCTGCCCATTCCATTCGTACGGTTCCTTCCTCGAAAACGAAGTCATCTACCAAGCGTGCACGATGTGGCCTGCAGTTGTCGTCCATTAGCATGAAGTTGTCTCAAATTCTGCAGCGTAAAGGACTACAAGAGTTCTGAGAATCTCATCCCTATATCGACGACCGGTCAGAGCTCCATTCCGAATGATGTGGAGATCTGTGCGTCCATCAATGGCCCAACCAGCATAGACCATCACGCCCCCCACCGCTTAATCTAACATTTCCCAGCACGAACGCAGAGTTGTTTTCTAGTGACACGTTCCTTCCAGATGGAAGTACGAATAGTATCATGATAACAGAAAATCGGGACTCTTTACAGAAAAGAATATTGCGCCATTCGTTTCTGGTCCAGTTGGCATGCTCTGTTACCTACTCCCTGCGGGCCTCACGATACCTTGCTGTTAGCCTAATAGATACCATTAGTCGGCGAGCACACAGTCCTGCAGCGCGGCGTCAGTTTTTGACAGTTTGAGTTGAAACTCTTGTGCCAGTAGCCGAATGAAGTTGTTGTTGAAGAAGAGTGGCATTAACTTTTCGGTATCTCCGAGCCGTCAGTGTTAAATATCGATCTTCATTGGGCGTTGTTGCAAATCTACGACCTTGCCCTGGTCTTCGTCTTGCATTTCCAGTCTCTATGGAACGGTTTCAGATCCTTGATATCACACTTTCTGCGACTCCAAAGGCTTCTGCTACTTCGATTTGTGTTCAGCTCCTTCTAACCGACCAGCAACTCTCCAAGCTTCTGATTTAGTTAAAATCCTACGTTGAGATATCGCACTCATCAAAACAAAGCACTTACGGAATGTCAATCATTCTTTTCCACTCTATCTTTTATTAAGTTGAAGGCCAGATTCCATTCGCTGCCACTAAAGCGTCTTTTTTGTCGTCAAACTAAAAATTTGCATACTCCAAAGTTTGAAAATGTGAAAATTTTGCATTTTTGAATATCTTCTTCGATTTTCTGCAAAAAAAATTCTCTTATACCGTTGTTTATATAAAACTTGCAATATCCTTTAATTATTTTGAGCAGTATATTACGCCTTTTTAAATTACAATAAAAAATACGTATCAAGTAACAAGCAAGATTTATTACCTGTGTTTTAAGATTTAATGCGTAGTTGGTAAAATTGCCTCTGCGCCTTTTTGGTAAGACGAAAAACATGCCCCACATAAGAGTCACATTTTCTAATGTACGATGAACACACTTAACCACTTGCTGTCAAAAATTATATTTAAATTTTTGAAAAATAACTTTGCTAGTTTGTAGATATAGAAAATACAACAATATGCTGTTTACCTTAAAACAGATAGAAATAAAAAAAATTAAAAATGTTGGAAAATTGGCCCCGGGGTCTCCCCTACTACAGTTTTCATTGTTAGTTTTTATTATACGGTATATTCAGAAGGTGTTTATAATATCAAATTCCTTTAATGCATTTACTTACGAATTATTTTCATAATTCCATTATTTTACCCAAACTGTGAAATTTCCATTACTTTTGTATTTAAAACAAGTGCAATGGATGGAAAGAGATTTATAATTTATGTTTTAGAAATAAGATTTAGTGTCTCACTGTTTAAGTTTCACTCAGGAAAAAAAACTGCCAGTCAGCTGAATATCTAACTTGCCATGATTTTCACCATCAAAATACTCTGAAAAGCAAATTGCTTAAACTGAAGTTCTCTTGGGTAATTCTACGTCTTAAATGCATTCTTATGCAAATCTACGTTGCAGGAATTGATTACGATGAATATATGTACGAGTTAAATATCTAACTCAGTTGAAGCCAAGAGAATTAGCAATTCCAACGAGTGTAAAATAAAGGAATTAGATCTCCCACTTGGTAATCGGAACAATATATTTCTATACCTCAAAACTGCTTTAAATGGAATATTTCCAAGTTAAGTTTTCGGCATGTAGTCTCTAATTTTAACCATAAAAAGGTCCTTTGAGTGGGTATCGGTAAAATTAAATTGAGTACTGTGCCGCAAATCTTTGTTTATTGAATAGTTTAGAATTGCATTTCCACTGACAGAACATAATTAAGGAATATGCCCTTTGCATTTCCAATAATGAAAAATGCAGTAAAGGGAATTTTTAATACATGTCGAGTAAATCAGCAATTCACATGTTCTGTTTTATTTATTGGAATTCGTTTTGTCAAGATGATTGTGAAATGTATTACTTGTTTTCTCAAGTTACGTTTTTGAAACCTTAAATCACGTACATGAATTTACTTGGAAAATATCTCACATTTTTATTGATCAAGTGTTTCTTATTGAATTCCAATTTTCGTACGACCAGAGGACCGGATACTGTATATTTCCTCTTTGGTAATTTTATCTGTTAAATGGATTTAACTTTTTACACACTTCAGGATATTCAAAACTGAGAAAATTTTTAGATTTGTTCAATTGCCTGCAGAACTACTCGACAGATAATGAAATTTGTTTGAACATAGGTTGATATGATACAATTTAAAAGAAACGTTCAACATGCATGACACAATACGTATGTGGTTGCGTTTTAAACTCGTCGAATCAGGCGGTATTAAACAGTGGTTGCAATGCTAAAAAAAAAGTTAATAAAGGATGCAGCTCGCTCTTAGAAATATACAGGCCTCACATCGTGATTTCATACTAAAAATAGTTTATAAGCTAAGTTCCTGTAGCAATTAGTCCCACTCGTTTAACAACATTCACTGTTTTCAGGCCTAGGTGGTCCATTCTACACTTGTGGATAAATAAGAACAGTAGCCTTCTCACTTCTGCCTTGAAGATGTAGACTGGGCCTTAGGGAAGTAGAAGCACTCCTGTGTTTGGCGAACCTGATTAAATCTTTAATAAATCGTGGACGAGACTGTAGATAACTAACAACTGAGTAATAATACGTTATACGTTATCCACTGTTGTAATAGTTAAGTTTTAAAAGATTGGAGAGAATAGAACCTCAAGATCAGGGTTGTTCAAATCATGACGCATGTACCAAACTTGACGCATAGAATGATTTTAAGTGGCGAATTGCAATCTCTTGCCTACTTATTGTTCTTAAACAGATTAAAGACTTTAAACTACATTGTCATAAAAAATCGTACCATCTTTGATATCCTATCGAATATTCGAAAAGCTTATTCTAATATCCTCTTCCTCAGAACAGCAATTTCAATCTTTTGCATCTAGCAAGTTACTCCTTTTACTCCCCTAAACTGAAGCCTACCAGTATTCATATTTTTGAAATACACACGAAAATGTAAACAAGTGAAAAAAAAAAGCTTGAGTTTTATGGTCTGCGCATCTGAACTTGTCTGTGAGAAAAGCCGGTGCACGCTATGCAAAAGATTGGCCACCCTTGTTCTTGATGGATCTCAAAGAGAGGGTTTTCAGTTGCAATTTTTTCCTAAGATCGTCCCAGACATGTTATATCATACTGAGGTCAGGAAATCTGCAAGAGCAATCCAGCAACTATCTTCAGTTTTCAGAAAATAGTCGACTAGGTAAACTCTGTGAGGCCGCATGTTGTCGTCCTTTAAACTGAAATCAGGTTAAGCTACACTTTTGAAAAGGCGAACATATGTCTGTAAAATCTGATTCCTCATCTAACATCGTTTACGTTGCCACGTGTGCGGCCATTTAACATGATTCCAGTACAGACCACCAAACTTTCTCAGCCATAATGATCAATTTCTAAGACATTGAAGAACAGCTAGGGGATTTCTGGTTCTCTACATGTGAAAGAACAGATACGGAAAAGAATAAAAAGCCCATTGGCACTTAATTTATGCCATTCATTTACAAATAACGTATACTTTAATCAGATATTCTTAACGTTTGCATAAGGGGCCGTCTTCATATTCAATTCTGCATCAACTTCTTTTTTTATGATTACACCGAATTTTGACTTTATTAAAAAGAAATCAAATCTTCAATTTACTATAAATACAAATTTTCACGAATTTTCTACGACACTTTCCAAAGATATTTCGATCTTTTTCCAAAGCAGTTATTTCACATTTCCTATTTTTCTGTTCAGGAAATTCAATAAAATATGCATTTTTTTAATTTTAAAGCTCCTTAATAAGGAAAGTCAAAAGACATGTTGCATTTAAGTATTCATTGTATCTTCGATATGTCACATAATTTTCAGGCATCTGTGCTCAACATACTGGTCGAGGTGGAACCAGTGAAATATTAATGCGCGAAATGCATTTAAATTTTACTGTCAAATAGTTGGAAGTTGATAAGGAATTATTTTAGTCAGTTTTCGATCCATTTAATTCGATTCTAGTAAGAGGATTATTCCTTTGTGCGCTAGCGGATTAAATAAAATTTCTTGCAATCATAAACAGGATTTTATGTAGCATAAGGGAATTATAATTGAAATGGAATTATAAATTATTTTCAGTTGAAAGATTTAAATATTTTTGCGAATAGTTCATTTTGATGTATTAATCAGCATTAAAAATTTATCTTTATTTGTCAGGGGGAAAATACCTACTGTGGGTTCATTTTATAATTTTTGCTAAAGGAGCAAGTACGTTTTGTTTCGTAAAAATAATTCACAAAATGAAAATATAAAAATTTTATTTAATCTCGTTTCTCAAACAAAAATTACTTAAATTTTCTAGTTGGTATTATACAAACTACCATTTTCCGCAAGCAAGGGCATATTAGAACATAGAACAGCACATTTAGGAAATTGTCCAACTATTCAGATCGTTTCGAAGTAGATGTTTGAAGCTTCCTGGCAAATCCTGAAGTCCGTCACCTTAGTAATCTATAAACTCCTAAATAGTGACAGTAACGCACGTTATAGAGGATACATTCATTCGGAACAAACCAGAATCGTGCTTGAACAGGGGCGGCCCGATACGGTAAGCATCGCACCGGTGCGCCATCTACGAAGGGGGGTAATTTCGAACTCAAAAACTGAGAATATCTTGATCTAGAGCATAAAAGGGGGTGCCTTTTTTACTTTTTCAGGGGCCGCCATGTCCGCTAAGGCCGCCCCTGGACTGGAAAGATGCAATCTTGTGTGTCGAACACTTGAGCATATACGTATGTCTTGTAAACAAAGCTCGCAAAGGAAATGCTTTTCACTTAGCTCGCATGGCAAAATCGGCACTTCGTTTCCTCGCATGATATGTCATTTAACAAAAAACGTTCTAAAGAGATGTAATTTAAGTAATAAAATACTGCCACAATGTAAAAAACCGTTGTCTTAAATGAGTAATTTAAAACTGTCATCCCAGAAAATGGCAGGTTAAATAGATATTAAAATTAGGAAAATTCGTGCTATCTAAAATTTTGACCAAATACTAAGTTGCACGTTCTATTAAAACTAACATACTTTTATAAGATAGGGGGGGGGGGTAAGAAAAGAAAACACACATATAAGTTTTTTTTATTAATAATTATATAGATATTTTTTTCTTTTTCTCGTTAGCACATTTAAATACATTCAATTTTTCAATACGTTAACATTCAAACAATAGAAACTGTGCAGAACATCATGGCCAAACTTTTATCGTTAGAATTCTCATTAACTTTCAAGCAATAATAAGACTTCAGAAACTTGGGTTATTGAATTAAAAGAACGTTTAAAAAATATCTGCCATAAAAATTGAAAAATCAGGTATGAATGATTTTATAAAATAAAACGATAGTTTTTATTTCGGTTCCAAAGTGTGATTCAAACTCTGACATTATTATTTCAAGAAGGTCTTTTCATGAATGCTTTTTAACAAGTTCATTATTCTGTGAAGCGTATTAGATTTTTTTTGTTTTAATCAGCATTTAAAAAATAAAAGAGGTAAGTTTTGTAATTTTTAACACTGATTTGTAGAGTTTTCGAAATTCATTTAAAAAATTTTTAATTAAAATGAAAGCTTCATGCTACTTTTACATGAATTTCATGGTTTAAAATTTTACATTTTAAACGTGCATGTACGCTCTGGAAGCATTATTTATCGTAGCATAACATTTACTGCAGATGCACTTTGGTATTTAATTTTGTAAAACTCAACGACAGGCGTAATTTGATTATACAAGATTTACACAAATCTGTGGCTAGAATTTAAATATTTATAATATCGAAACAATTTCACTTACTGCAATAGGTGATATACAAACTATAAGTAAATTATATTAAGTTTTTTCCACCATCGATTAATCGATGAAATTTGAATGTTTGGGGAAATGAAACTTTCCATGAAATTGTGCAGTTTCAAAGAGAATCACTAAAAATGGATATCTTTGTATTATGTCACAAAAACTACTGAAGTAATACCCTAAATTGTAACATGTACTTATAATCGATATGGGTTTTTTAGCAAGAAAAAATGTCCATATAATTTTGCTTATGACATAACAAGAAATATTCACTTTATGCAAATCCCTTTGCAGCTGCACAACTTCATGTGGAGTTCCACTTCCCTACACTCTAACATTTCAGATATTAAATCAATGGTGGAAAGAAAACTCGGTATATTTTTCTTTAACTTCTTTTATCACTTATTTCAATAGATGTAACAATTATTGAAAAAATATTTTTTAATAGCCGGTCGTTCAATTGTGCTAATCCTGTATATTACTATTAAATTTAGTTTTCATTTATATTTTATATATTTTATTTAAAGAAAAAAACCTGCAAAAGGCAAAAAAGATATGAAAAATACAAAACAGGTTTCCACTGCACAATTTTTTTTATAAAAATACATGTAATATAGAGTACTAAATGCAATACTTTCAGTACTGAAAGTACAGGAGATGTTTTACTATAGTCTGCTCTTTCTTAATTTAATATCAGTCTATAGTAATAAGTATGATATTGAATAAATGTAATATAAATTTTGAATACAGTGTAGCCCTACACTGCAAAAAAAAGTCTTTTAAACTGACAGAAAAAAACTGTCAGCCAGGACGCCAGTTTATTTCCGTATATTTTACAGAAATCTTACGTATTTTTTTCAGTATACGGAAAATTTCTGTAAAATCAACTGAGAATCTGTAAAATTTAAGGAAGACTTCTGTTAAAAAAACGGAAATAAACTGGCGTCCTGGCTGACAGTTTTTTTCTGTAAATTTGACAGAATTTTTTGCAGTGTAGCTTTATGCAATATTATTGATGCTACTCAAATAAGTGAGTTTATGTAAGTACATTTAATGAATAAAACTCACCTGTTAAAAAATAAATGGTTAGGTAATGTTTTGGCAAAACATTTCACATTTTATTCTGTTTTAAGAGCTGGACTCCTAGATTTCATCTGCAAAAGAAAAGATAATATGAAATTTTCTGCCTTCAAAAGTTATTATATAAAATGTTTAATTTAAATTATAATTATTTTTTTATCATAAGTATATTTGTTACTTTTGTTCATTAGTATTTAAATAAGAAAATTTTCTTGATGAGCTCAAACATTTGACGCACATATGGTTTTTTTCAATATATAACACTCTACTGTTATCATTTCTCGTTTCTTAATGATTTTCATTATTTATTTATTTGTTTATTTTTTAATGCATTTATTTTGAAAATGATATGGAACTTTTGTTGCTTTAATAATAAGTAAAAAAGTGTTAGCGAAGTGAATATCAATATTTACTAACTTAAACCAGGTTTCCTTGGCTCTCGAAAAAAAAATCGCGCCCAATGATCACGTTTCAGGGATTGTGCAAAAATTTCAAATAAAAATTACTTTTTGCACTCTAAAAATAAACATTTACATTCATATTCATGCATACACATTCAACTTATGGCCCTGGCAATTTATGTTTAAAGATATAAATATTCCTCTCTTATGGGAAAAATAAATTTGGTATTTTCTTGAACGGAAGCTGTATATAAATAAAAATTTTGAATTGACTCAAATTCAGTCCCCTGAAACTTTTAATAGATTTCATACAATTCTGTGCCTTTTTTTTGCTCAGCCTTTTAAAAAATATTTAATGAACTAAAACCAAGTTCAATGTCTTTGTGACACTTTGAATGTATACAAAAAACTTACCCAACACAGACCAAACTGCAAATATTCAAGGTTCACCTCATAACTAGACTTAGATATAAAGTGAAAAAAAAAACATTCTTTTTCACCTCATATCTAAGTCTAGTTATCTTCTCGATATTAAAGGTATGAATATTAATAAAAAGTTCGCAAAAAGTCCTTTTTTCCAACTATTCTTCTGCTTTGAGAAGTTATTAATTCTTCAGCTTTGGACATTATAAAAGAAAGAATCCTTTTGACTAAGCGCTTTTGTTGAAGTTCAGCTTTCGCCGAGTGATTTTCGGAAACTTTCTTTTATTCTCCAGCGCCTGTATTATTTAGTAGGTGAGGCTGTTCTCTCATCCGTACTGTATCAACATTAAGCGTTCTTGGAGAAAGAGGAATTTCGCTCCAGAAAACGCTTTGCATTCTTTCACGTTCTATTGTACTTTGCATATTTTACTTTTAATGGATTTGAAGGAAAATCTGCATTGATGGGATACGGAAAGCCCCACTGAGTTTGCCTGCCGTGGGTATTTTTCTCAGTTTCTTTTATTTATATGTTATTAGATATTCTTTAGACTAACCATGTTATTACAGCTATGTCAAATTTCAATAATCTTAAATTTAAAAATGTTCTTCCAGATTTTCTAATTTTCCCTTATGATCGAGCGTGAAAGTGATGAATTAAAGCTTTTTCAATATTGTTGGCAACATATTTTCCTATTGGTAGGCAATTGCCAATCAGGCATTTAACGCTATTAAAGTGATGGCCATTTTACTTTGGGAGCAGCCAGGGTTACCCCACATGAAGGGACGGACGAGTTAGCACACACGTCAAAGCCAGGAATCGAACCTTGACCCAAGGTATTTGTGAGCCACTGCACCGCCCGCTTGGCTCATGCGGCTTTAAATTATTTAAATATTGCAGTTCAGTAGAAAATATTAAATTTCACTTTGTGACTTGCAAATCAAAATTCGAAAAAATAAAACGATAAGTCTGTAGTCCGTGTAGTAAAAAATAAAATAAAATAAAATGCCTAACAGCTTTGTAAAGTAATACATTAACGTCACGCATTATGATGAATATTTCGTGAAACTATTTAAAGATTAATATTAATGACGGTACTTGATATGTCACACTTTTTAAGGCGCCTGCCTACTGTCGGGGGGGATTTTTCTTAATAATTAAAAAATTTCTAATTTATGTGCATTATATAATACAGTTAAAAACTGCGAATAACATGAAAAAATATGCAAATTTTAAAATATTTTGATATTTAGGCTCAAAATATGCATAAAATTTGCGAAAAAAAAAGCACTTTACCAAAACATTGTACGTCAAATTTAAATAAAGATATTTTTATTCTGTAAATTTTATTTTGATTATTGAAAGGTCCTTAAGAGAATGAACTAAACTCGAAACTCTAACCATGTTATTTAATATTTTAGAGAAGTCAACATTTTATGCGGGGAAAAATTACGAATATACATGACAATTCATAACTTCTATCAACAAAAAAACCAAAAAATAATTTAACTAGATTCATCATAGTAGTTCAGTCCCTAAAATGACTCCTCAGGAGTATTTTGTCAAAGTTTCAAAACATTGCATTAATAATTTTTTGAGTTATGGTGTTTTGCGATAAAGCAAAATCGTAAAAATCTCATTTTGAGAAAAAGCATAAAAAAGAAACAAATACTAAATATTACCTCATAAATAAAAAATTTATTTTTAAAATGCTCCTGATTTGTACAGCTCGCCATCTCTATTATTATGAACAATGATCTTTTTTTTTCTAATTGCTTTTAAAATTTTTCTACGTTTATGTGCACTTGGGGTTGAATGACGGTTTGAATTGGTCATTCGAAAGCCATCGAGCTGTCGATATCCTGACATGGTAAAATACCCAGGATTTGTGATATTTAGATCTGTTAAAACTTTTAGACAGCCTTGATAGCCTTCATTGAACTGTATTACTGCATCATACGCCCCAAATTTCACAGATTTTAATGATACAAACACTTCCTTTGGCACTCTCTGCCATATAACGCCATTAAAACACTCATTGGCGTTTTTTGTTTTTCCATGTAGGCATTTTTCCAAAATTTCTCTAGAACACAGTTCTAAATAAGGCGGCTTTGCAGTATTTAGGATGTCATTGGGTAAACCAGGGTACTTTTCTTTTATATTGATTTCCCCTTTTGCCAGAGCTCGTTGATAAAAGCACCAGCTCTGTGTTCCAGTTGGGCATTGTCCATGCATTGGCCTCTTTGCATTCGATGCACAGTGGAATAATACTGCAATAACATTTTGCTGCATGCTTTTCAAATCCCCAACATTAGCACGAATGACAATTACATAATAATTCTGGAGCCTGTCTATAAATGCGTCAGTCAACTTACCCTTTCCCGAGATACCTTTGGTTTTTGATTTTAGTTTCCGTAAACGTGAACCTACACGTTTCTGTATGTGTCCAATACACTCTAATTTGGTCACACTTTTTTCTCCGTAAGTGTCCTGTACACACTGAAAACCTTTGGAATCCCCGTCACCATAATACTTTACGTACTTCAACTTCCGTTGATCCACAGACCGCTGAAAAATGCGTGATGCACCAACAGTCTCCATTTTTCCCGCAGCACCTTCAAAATTGCATTGACACACATGATCAGCTTTTAATGAGTCCAACTCAGCATTCTTTGAGAAGTTATGTAACTTTTTACATATTCTACAGTACGAAGACATAACTTCCAGGTCTAAAACCTTTCCAGTGTCCACTGAAATAGCTGCAACACAGCCATTAAATGATGTGTGACCTCTTCGCTGCCAAGTTCCATCCACCGAAACTCCACATTCATCGCTGTTTGTTGTTGAGCGAACTTCTTCAGCTGCTTTTAGCATAGAACTTTCAGCTATATCTGCTACAACTTTCAAAAGTTTCTTTGCATACTTTTCATAAGTAGCTTTTGCAAGTCTTGGTAAATTCATAGTGCTACAAAATTTATAAGCCGCAGAGAAACCTCTGCCAATTTGCCTCATTCCATAAACAAATCTCTTGTTTACCTCTGACTCATTATTTACCTTGTTGGATGAAGCAAAAACCTTTCAAAAAGTTGCAGTTGTTACACTTCAAAACAAAATGAAAACATAATCCAAACCTTGAGTCTTCATTTAAAGTTAATCCTAAATTCAGACATTGAGGACAGCAAATATCAGAAAAAACACTGCACAATATCACTAAATCAATAATTCTACTTCCACTCATTGACTGATCTGCTAATTCAACACTCGAATTAGTCGTAACTGTGTCCAGTTTTGCACATGCTATAGTACGTACAGCATGATTTTCGAGAGTGTCATTTTCGTTAGATTTGCTGTATCTATTGCCATGAAACTGGCGTTTTTTCTTCCTGCCAATACTTTTTCCCATTTTAAGTCAAAAAAGTTTTAAAAAGCTAAATTAAATTAATATTAAAAAGCTTATAAACACTCGTAACGGAAGCACGGCAAACACGCGACGAAAATATAAACAAACGATGTAGCCTAACTTTAATGCCAGATTTCTAAGTAAAAACTGCTGTTGACTAAATAATTTGAAGTTTTCAATTTTATTTTTCATGCTCATTTTATAACTAGTAACAAAGTGTAATACTCATATTAGGTAAAATAGTAATGTAAACAAACATTTACGATTCACTTCCGGCGGCAGAATCCTACTTCCGGTTTCGAAAGCTTCCAAGTGACTTCTATTAAAATTCGTATAACTCAAGTTCTAAACATGATAGAAAGAAAATTCAAACGGATTTAGAAATCTAATAAATTAAGCTTTAATAAATAGCCAAAAACTAAAAATCGGATTTTTGACCGAAAATTGCATTTTAAAGGTAGGCAGGCACCTTAAGTAGTAAAACTTTCATTTCATTGGTAAAAGGTTCATTTTCATAAACTTTGATTTGCATTTTCACAAATACTTCACGATACCAGGTGTTATTTCATGGTATGGAAATATTGTCCTCAAACATTGTCATACAATTTCATGGTATGACAATATGTGATGGTTTTACCGATATATGTGCGCATATATGTAATTTCATTGCAGTGGTAGAATACTTTACAAAATATTTGTTAGCAATTTCTGAACGAGATGAGAAACTTCTCTTCCTTTTATAGTTACAGTCGCATTCGATAAGTGTAAAGCAAAAGTATTTCACTCACTTTAAAAATAAAGAAATTTTACCAGATTAAAAAAAAAATTGAGTCTTCCCAATTTTTAAAAAAATTTCAATCAGATAAAACAAAGATTGTACTTTTTTGTAGTGAATATGTTAGTGATAAATGGATGGGATATATGAGAGAAAAAATAAATAGTGACCCGCAGTGTTCAATCGTGGTCATCTTTCCAAATACTGAATTCGGGTGATGCTGCTTCACTCTGATTTCATATAGTTCGTAAAATACAGCTCATGTAAGTCCATTTTGTCAGTAAGTTCATGTAAGCCCAAGTTGGTCTTTCTTTGCGATTTATCTTTAATAACATAAAATATTGCAATAAGAAATTTATCTCAAAATTTTATTGAATTGTTTGCCGCATTTCTTGCATTTTTCTTTGCATTGCCTTTTGCAAACGTAGGGTTGGTGAAAGTTCTTCATTTGCTGAAATTTCTAACTTCTGAAAGAAATTATCCCAAAAGGCTGGATACTCGAGAGAACTTCTTCCCTTATTTTATAAAAAGCAGGACCAATTTTGAAATACCAAATCATTTTAGGACAGTAAAAGTTCGGAATTTTAGCAAATCCAGGACTTGTGCGAACCCTGAAATGAATCATTGAGAGGGAAGACTGTCTGCGTATACCATTTCTTTTATCCGTATTCAATGTCAAAACAGTTAAGTAGCTATGACACAAATACGAAATCACGTGTGCGAAATATTCCTATTTAGACCCTGCAACGCTAGAATTAATCCCAGGTGCACATTTTGGATATCTAATTAGCCTGCACTAACAAGATTATAGTATAATACTGTAAAAATCAGCAAAATTATTCAAACAAATGTTGAAATTTTACTACTGAGATAAAGTTATATTTATTATGATAAGATTGTGGTGTTGCACGTCCAATATTTTATCATTTATTAAAATGAAGGTATCTACATTCTAAAGAAATGAAAAAAAAAAAAACTTGCTTATTACGTAAGAAAGAAATTTCGTTCAGTCTTAAATTTGACATATGAAGAATTAATCGAAGAATTTAATCTAAAATTTAAAAACTTTCTTTGAAACAACAGCTGTGAATTGAAAAGATAATACATAACTCCAGCCAGTGGCGTAACCAGAAATTTTTCATGGGGGGGGGTCATACCTGTGTGCGATAAGGGTGTGAAGAATTATCTCAAAATTTTGTATGGCAAAAAATTCCTCATGGGGGTTGTGTCCCCCCCTATCCCCCCCCCTCTTGGCTACGCCACTGACTCCAGCAAAATATTTTTACATGCATATAGCTGCTTCTTATTTTTTAAATTAGTTGCATTTTTAAATATAGTAAAATCACAGATTGGTTTGTGTGTTCCATTCAGGGTGTTGCAGATATTAAGGGACAAATCTCTGTAGAAGTGCATAAAGACATGAATTTTCATAGAAAAGCAGCCACAAGCATTCTTTTTATTTAATGCACTGTTTTGAATAACCCTTAATATCACCTCGTGAAGAGTTTAAAGTATTATGAGTTTAAAAAAAAAAACTTTCACAAATCATGTTTATCCTACGAAATAAGCACCAAAACATGATTGAAAATATAACTAAATCACAGTTTTAAGCTTCCTTTGAGCATTCATTGAAAAAGTCTGTAAAATGTACTGAAAAAAAGTGTCAGACAGGACGCCAGTTTATTTCCACATGTTTTACAGAAATCTTCCATAAATTTTTACAGATTTTCATTTTTTTATTGATACGGAAGATTTCTATAAAATAAACTGAGAATTTGTGAAAAATTGCTGAATACTTCGGTAAAACATACGAAAATAAACAAGTGTCCTCGCTTACAGTTTTTATCCGTAAATTTGACAGACCTTTTTTACAGTGCACAAATTATTATCGAATCTTTTCTTGAACAATTTTAAAGAAATGAATATTAAGTAGTGCTTAAAATCAATGCATAGGAATGCGCGCTTCTGAGAAATTTCAATTTGTATCATTTTATTTTCATATAACTTTTCGTCTTGATTTAAAAATTTCCTGCATTTAATCAGTCTTAGAGCAAAACTTGTTTTTATTTTAAGAATTGGAAAATTTTGATGTTTTTCAGCTCTCTTTTCCAGTACTCAAGATCAAACACTATAAATTAAGTGTACGATATTGTAAATTAAAATACTATTTTATAGAGTTTTCAACGGTAACTTTTATTTCAGTATAAAACAGAATATATATGTAATAATTATGTCCTTATAAAAATTCTGTATAAAGATTTACTTATATTCAAGTTGTCCAAAATGTATAATCTTTTAAGTTAAACAACACTCAAATACAGTTTGCATTAATTTGGCAATCTTGTAAACTATGGATTAATGTTAAGTATTATACGCAAGCTTAAATTTATACTACTGCTCTATGTTAATTCAATATTATAACTCATAATAGTGCAGTAATTTTCAAATGATAATGTATCTACTTGTTTTATGATTTGTCTTTGATTATGTAAACGACTTTGCAACTCTACATATAGTCTAACTGTAATTATTGCCTCATGACCATACAGCTGAATATAGCACAACTTGTAGCTGATTATGAAAAAACTATTTCCATTCCAAATAGATGTAATGAATAATTATTATGTACGCATGTATTGAAACTTAAAGTCATAGCCATAACATTGACTATAATTTATATGCAAGCTTATATGCAAAGGGCTGGTAATTTATGATATGAGGACATTGAACAGGTGGGTAACGTTACCAGAAAGGTATCCTAATATTGAACCAAATTGAAATGAGAGATCTGCATCTGGATTGGTACCTCAAAAGATATCGTTTCAACATGTAGGACATTAGGAGTTACGAACAAATTTTACATGCTCCAGCTCCCTTTAGAGTACACGGTCCCACAGCGGTTCAATCGATAGTATTTTTTATCTTATTTTTAAAAACATGCAAGTATTATAAATTACAACAGGAAAAAGGCTATACAAAGGTTACAGATTATTTCATTAAGCAGAGAAGTCCTCGTTTGAGATATTTTAACAATGTTCTTTACATACCTGGAAATTAAAAATTATTTTTTTACCTTTTTATTTAGAAATGCCAATACATTTTAAAATTGCGAGAATACCGTAACATTTGAGTACATAAAGTTTTTCAAAAATATGAGGTTTTTTATTTCACCGACATACTGACTTTTGAAATGTTTACACATATTCAACCTATTTCCTATGTAGCGGATATATTTCCTGGGTACCTTCAAATTCAGCTACATCGCAACTCAACTGTAGGCATATCTTGCAATATATGTTCATAAAGTATAAATATTCTAGATCGCTGTAAAATAGCGTGAACAGAACAAACCAAAATTTAAAATGCAAATTTGTGTCGTAAATAATTCTAGAAACAAAAATTTCCTTCTCTTTCAGAAAAGTATAAGAATTCGAACTTTGGTAGTGTCTTAAGAAGTATTACAGCAGAGAGAATCGGTAATAATAAATCCAAAAGAAGAAATGTTTATATAGTAGCGATCGATAGAGCGAATAAAATAAAAATAAAAAACTTTTACAGAAACAACTTTTCCATGAAACTTTTTTTGAAGTCAAATATTCTTCAGTACGAAGAAAAACAGCATACATTTTTTTTAAGCGTTTAAAAAAACATTTTTGGTGTTCAAAGTATAGGATTGCGTAATGGAATACGTATAACATAATGTATAATTGTTGCAACTAATATTTTATTCTATAATTTTTTTATTTTAAAATACTACGAAATTTGTTCTAGAATAATCAAATACTTAATTTATAAATATATGTGTGTGTGTGTGTGTAGTGAAATTACAATCAATAATTTTTGAGTGATAGAATCTAAAGCTTTTCATTTATCGGCATTTTTAAATCTCAACCATTTTGACCTTCTTTTACGCGAGGTAAATTCTTAAATATGTTCTTTTCTCTTGTTTTGCAATTTCCAGGCAGTCTGTTGCCGTAGAAACCAAGTGAATAGAAAAATCAACATAAAGAAAACTGGCGAATTTTAGAATTCCCCGCCCACGCCTCAACTTCGGTGAAAACGTCAGGCCTTCTGAACCAATGTTTTTACTTAAAAATTGATGAACTACCAACTTATTTTTACTTAAAAACTAATAAATGAATGTTTATTTTTGAACCACTTCACCAAAACTTTATAATCTATGATAGATAGTATAAAGTGAGCGAAATGCTATCATTTAAACCAATCTTACTTTAATGGAGCATGTAGTCCAGATGTAATCTGATTAAATGAAGCATTTGGCACCAATTTTTCAAAGAAATGGTTGCAATGAATGAATGATTTCTTTAAGCAATTTTAATTTTCTACTGTCGGTTGATAAAAAGTTCAGAAAGTAGGTATCGAATTACTTGAGTATTTATAAACGTATAGTTAGTAAATAAATCACACTGTTCGAACATGTGGCGAAAATGTGCTTCACAATTGCGTTGATTGTGCTTTCATCAAGACTGGATAATCACAATGAAAACTTTAAAATATATTTTTGAAATGATTTTGAATGAACTGTTACATTCAGTAGCATTTCAGAATTATTTAAGCTGCTTGAATTAATTTGCAATTTTCGAACTTAAATGAACGTTGACACAATACAATAGTTGAATGGAGAACCAATAGTTTATGTTCTGAGTTATAATTTGCATGGTTTCAATCAATTATTTCGTCAAATATTCTAATATTTTAACGAAGTGCGATGATACCTATATTGATTCAGCCTTATTAGCCTTCTAATTCAAAGTGTACGGTAATATTGAACGGTTGCTAATTATTAATTATACTACTGGAAATTCTGAAACGGATTTACAAGAAGATCGCTTTGAAACATTACGGAGAAGACAGTTTTATCACTTACAGTATATGGGCCAACTGATTCGGGCAAATTACAGCGTAACATGCAAAAATAGTTGGTGCACTGTATATGGAAAAAGTTTCGAAGAAATTATAAAATCAAGAATTTAATTAGAAATATTTCATTTTCAGTAGTAAGATTATTAAGAGCTATATTAAGATAATTTGAAAGATAGCTTGAAAACATTGCCTTTCTTATAAAGCTTTTTAATAAACTTACTAGGTTAAAAGCATGCTTGCGAACAAGTTGAAAAATCAATTAAACCATCAACGACTGTTTAATTAAATCTACGAAAGCACAGAAAAACTTACATATATTTCAGACAGTTAATTTTTGTTTTAGTAAAATTTATCACAAAAGGATTTTTTTGAAAATCCTTAAATAAGAAATTAATTAAAAACCCGTACATTTAATCCTTTTACGTTATTTCGTAAAACAAAGATCGAATTTTTTTTTCTCAAAAGAAAGCACTCAAAATAATTAAACGAAAAATGTGAGATACTTTCACTGTTGCTTCAGTTCACTTTCCTTTCAGCTTTTGTTACACGAGTCTGATGTATTGAACAGAAAATGTCAAAGCTCATCATGCAGCATTTCAGTTTTATTCTACTGCAGAAACACTTATTTTTTTCTCGAAAATATATGCACCTTATGTATTTTTCTGTTTTACATTACATAGCGTTACAGTACATTCAAGAAATTTTGGAAGAATGATTAATTATTTAATTATGAGAAAATGTTTTGTTATTTTTAAAAATATGTATAGATAAATGATTTCTATGCAACATTCTAAGACTCATTGCAGCAGAAACAAATATGGTAAGTTGGCACACACTTTTTTAGAAAATTGATTTAAAAATATATTAAATGTTATATTTCATTACTTGATTCTCAATATTTATTTTAAATGTTCACACCCATGTGATTGTATAGAAACAGATATCCGCTTTATTTTGAAGATTTTGTCAGTCTGAAAACAAAATCTTCCCATTGCATATTTTGAGGATTTATATTATTATTTAATTCAAGTCCATTTGTTCCAGAAACAAAAACAAGGATTCTCGTTCTATATAATAATCCTAAGTAGCACACCTAATATCAAAATATGTTCAGGATGCGTTATGAGAAAGCAGGCTGAACGTCTTTGGAACGTTATTAGAACTAGTTGCGCTACTGGGGATCATACATGCCGGTAACAAGTTTGTTTAAAATTACAATAACAAACACTCAGATGTTTCAGGTAGTCCAGTGGTTAAGGCGTTGGACTCGTAACCGGAAGGATGTGGGTTGGATTCCGACGTACCACTAAAGACTACCGTGTACATGCGATGTACGTGCACGTTAAATCCGTGGTACCAAAGTCCTCTAGGTGGTCGTTGGCAGTTTCCGAGGGGTGCCAATATTCAGAAGTACTCACCGTATGATGAGGTTCCAAATTGTGGCAGGAAACCCCCAGAAAGGACGTATGTAGTTTTAAGCGATACAGTCAGTGACGCGAGCTGTCCTCTCCTTGCTAATAAATAGCAAACACTTTACTAAGAGGTACTTTCGATAGATGGATTTCGAGCAAGAGCTCCAATCAAGACCAAAATGGGCGGATTGCAACGTTACTTTGCTGGACTATAAGATATGGGTTGTTGGCCGATTATCTAAACTTGGGATCTAGGCCGAGGGTCGTGGTGCCCTCCGTGGGGCCTTCCTAAGGGGTTCTAAGCCGTATTTACACTAAGTTTCTAAGGAAACCACGGAAAACTCCGAACGGTTAGATTGGCTTACGTGACATGGTTTCGGAGTGGGATAAGAGCCGACAGTCAAAGGCTGTTTACAACTTACGAACCCTGGAAATCATAAAACAATGGCGTGACTTGGTCATCAGGTAATTGAAAATGCTATATATACCAATTTTTTCGAGTAATGTAATTTAATTTAATTCTTAATATATAAAATCTGCATCTTCATATTTATATTACGCTTGTTTTACTTTTTTTTCTAATGGTAGGGCCTTATTCTTAAATCAAACTTTCAAGCAAATTCGACTTTAATACTTATACTTTCTTAAATTTATCTAATTTGCATTTATTTCTTTCACGGAAGCACCCAAAAAATAACTATAATGGTGTTTATGAAAACATACTCTTTATCAGAAAGTGTAAACGCATAATGTGTTATTCTTTCACAGGGACACACAAAATTACTTTTCCAAAAATCAAAGTGAGTGATTTATACGTACGAATTAGATAATTAAGTTGATAGGGTATCATAATCAAGGTATTTAGTATGATGTTTTGAGAATGCTCTCTTCGTTCTTAATATATCCTCCTTCCTCTTCAATAATGAATTAGTTTTAATACATTCGACGTTGCTTTTAAATTAATAATAGTATGAATCTCAACAACGAAATAGTAGGTTATTACTTGAATGTAATTGTATATAATTTGCGCGCAAAAAGAATGTTTGTGTGATATTGATGGAGCGTATCTCTGTCAAATGAAGGCAACGAAACATAAAATTTACTACTATGCGAAATTAAAATATATCTTATTAATGAGGTTCTTTTTATTTAGGAGTATGTTTTTCTCAGTTTCGTAAAATGAAAATCAATATAAGCACCTGGTATAAAAGCAATAAATAATTATAAAAAATTTTCCTTTTAATTACGTACCATGTTTATTTAGAATATATAGAATTCACACAAGATATTTATAATTAAAATAGTAATAAAATATTATTTTCTATAAGTAGTATGGACGGAAGCATGTGCCTTTCAGAGCGCTATTTAAAATTAAATATTTTTAAAATAATATTTATTTAGAAATAATATACTTTGCATAGAAATGGAGTATAAATATATTTTTAAAGCATTTTGTTTACATAGTCCTATTTTCCCCTTTAATATTTAAAATCATAGCGTAGTTTATGTTATTAGAGTAAACTAATGCGTGTAAAGTTTTTAGGCCTCTTTTCAAATACTGTACATACTGTCCACAAAAATTAAAAACTCGTGCATTCAAAAATATCGTAAATATTTGAAGCAAAGTTGTACATTTTACATGGAAATTAAAATGCGTATAATACAATAATACATGTAATGCTCGTTGGTGAAATAATTTCAATTTGAAATGCATAAAGCATTTTGAGATTTAGACAAATATTTTAACTACATTGACTCTAAAAAATTAATTTGATATATTTTGTTCTCCAATACTTTTTTTAACATTTTAATGTTTCAATTTTCTACAGTTTAATTCAATGTTTGCACTATTGCATACTGTTTTATGAAATCAAATTCAGTAATCCCTCCATAGAAAAAGCTGAGAACATCTTTCATTTAGTTTTATCAGTGAATTACATAGAACTTAATTAATTATTTTGCAAGCAAACATTCTTTTAATTAAATGTTTGTTTTTAGGTGCAACAATGCGTGTAATAAAGCCATGTAAGACAATGTAAGTTAACTTAGCCATAAGAAATTGCATTTATTACTTGTTTATGTTGCCTATAATTAATTAACCTTAAAATATTGAAAGAATCTTTTCATAAACTATTCATAAGAACGTACCTGTTATAATAATTCAGTTATAAGCTGCACAGTTACTTATTTCCTTAAATGTTAGAGAAAATATTTTTTCACATAATATGAAACTATTTCACAGTCTTTACATTAATGGTTCACACTTAAAAGAAAAATTCTTTATAGAATACAAAGAAATGCATCCAGTGCTGAAAAAGATATAATAATATATAAACTGCAGCACAATACACATAACAATACAATGCATAAGAAAGACATAAAAATTTCATCACGAGCGAAATTACTTAGCATTACCATAAATAGGAAACGTGTATTTTTCCGAACGCTGTTAAGTGTTTATTTAGCCTGAAATTGTAAGATTTCAGCCGAATTATAAATTATTTGGCATTTGTTTTCTTATCAATTATATCCCTATCCACTGAACGCACTGCAATAATCTCTAACTTTCGATCTAGTTACTATCACACCAGAACAAACGCACTTTAAGTAGAGTTAAACGCACCGCATTTCTGTTTTTATTTCATGATTCCATGAGGGGGGGGGGGTTCCCGTATTTTTTGTAAAAAATCAATTTCAGTTACTATTTCATAGTAACACAAGTTCACCTATTCAATTTTCTTTGCCACTTGAACTATGAGAAATATGCCCGAAGTAACGGATTCACCTAATTTCAATCTGGAAAGCGTTGAACTGGATGTGTGATTATTTTTTCGATTGAACACTGAAAATGGCACTTCCTAGCTTAGAATTAGAATGGATATATCTTTTTAACTGTTTTTAAAAGAACCATTTTTAAAAGAATAACGAATATGTAGGATCTCACCTTAAAAATTCATAATTGTATATGACATTCAATCTCACCAGTAATGGTACAAATTAGAACATTGCGGTAATAGCCAGTGTCTGGTAACCTCCATTTTTTTAATGGCCACTGTTTTTAGTTAATGGCCAGCCAATTAAATTAGTTCACTATCATTAAAAATCAATTTCATTTAATGGATTGCATTCACTACCAATAAAAATTAATTTTTATAAAAATGTATTAATTCATAAAAATAAGCAACATTTTTATTATCAATGTGTAGTTGCAAGTCAGTAAGAATCATTAAAAGTAATCAAGGTTATTTTGAAATTATGCAAAATAACACTTTATTAAGCAAGCACAAATTTATGAATTTATTAATTTAGATTACGCATTTATATGATACAATTCTATGGTATAAAATATTGCATGGTATTAAAGACAGTAAGAAAGTTGCACGTGCATCTCTAGGCTCTACTAATAATCTTTGTTTGCAATAATTATTGAATGTGTACTAAGCAGAGATTTTCAAAGTTACTCAACATAAACCCTTATTAGATCTGATTTAGAAGTGCAACAAACAATTTAACTCACCCATCAATTTATATTTACAGAAATTGAAAAAATTTAATTCATAACACAGATTACTGGGATAAATGACACAGAGGCATGTGAATTTCGGTTTGCATCCAGCTGTTGGATGTACAGCGCCAATCCAATTCAAATTACTGAAATTTGTTTATTCTTTCTCTTTCATTTTTAATTTATTGTTTCTATTTCATAAAAAGTGAATAAGTTTTTTTTATAAAAGCACTATTCTTTTATCCTTAAAATAAATAAATAAATACTATGTCAGTTTAAGTAGACATAAATGAAATATTTTTTTAGCTGTCAGAATTCTCTAAAGGTGAATAAAATTGTTTAAAAAATTTTAAATAATTTACTTTCTTTAAAAAGATTTTTTTTTAATTTTTTCCTCCTAAGAAGCTTAGTTTCTTTACTTAGTCTCTTTAGAAGCACTAATTGTTTTAAACTTTGATTTAATCATTCTGAAATTATACAGAAAAAGTATTTTAAAATTGTATTGATTTTAAGTAATAAATCTTGATTTTAAGTAACTCTTGATTTTAAGTAATAAATATTTTATTCCGCTTATTAAAATAACAAACATCCTGCTACAAAAGTTATTTGAAAAATTTAATTAATAAAAAAAGAATGAAAAAATACAGAATTACTTCTAAAAAATATTAGTTTAAGAAAACTGAAAATAAGCTTAAATGAATAATAGCTAGGTCTAATAACCTAACTGTTAGCTCATGTACAGAACACTGTTCTTTGAAAAATTTAATTAATAAAAAAAAAGAAAGAAAAAATACAGAATTACCTCTAAGAAATCTTAGTTTAAGAAAACTGAAAATAAGCTTAAATGAATAATAGCTAGTTCTAATAACCTAACTGTTAGCTCATGTACACAACACTGTTCTTTGAACGTCTATTAATGTTTAGTGTTCTTTCAGAGAACATTATGAAATGTTCATAGACGTTCGGAGAACTTCCTTGTACTGACTAAATGGCAGGAGACTTTCCACTATCCTTTTATTTGATTGTACAACGGCAAGGAAATAATGTAAAAACGAAATTCGTCATTATTTAGATTTTGAAAAAAAAAATATGCTTTTTGAATATCCTCTAGGGTTTCTAAATGAAGTATGTGTGTGAAATCCTGTTTAACTGCCCTGAAGCAGTTTCCTAGACAGCACACACAGGTTCTCTGGACGTTAATAGAAATTCAGAGAGACTGTGTTTTATGACAAAGTTTTTATTTATTTTAACGTTTAATACCAGTATTTTGAGTGTTTTTTCCGCAGAATTTGAAAAGTTTTGACAGCACATCTGTACCTAGATATTTTATAAAGAAGGTGCCCCATAACTATTGGTACAAAATTTAAGGGGACGTAAGCCACATTACAAGGAAAAAGAATCACATAGCAATGGGTGGTTGAAAACGTCGGTCTGATGTAGCTGTTCATAATCAATTTGGAGCAGGTGCTAAAATAATAGTGAACTTCCCGACCGTTATTCGTCAAAAATTAATACTTGTTTCACAGAAAACACGTGACTGAAGTTGATAATTTAAAAATTCTATTTTATTTTATTGTGTAAATTTTTAGAGACAAGCTCTTTGTTTATGAAACTTGATTCCGAAATTAGACGAACCCTTCAAAACTTTCCTCAAATCGATATTAACAAGTGGATTATTAACAGAGTGGAAACGACGTTTTTCACCTCACATTGCTATGTGATTCTGATTCCTTATTATGTGCCCTATCTTCCATTAAATTCTGTATCAATAATTATAGACATATATGGGGTGCTCAATAGTATAGAGCACCCCATATATGTTTGGCATAACTCTAAAATTATTAGCTGCGAATGTTAAAATTTTGTACTTTGGACTGCTGAAAAACATGTTTTGTACCTTATATTTGTATTCCAACTGGCCCCCATTAGTTTATTTATAGGCTCCCCCATAATACATTTAATACATTCCCAGACAGCCCACACACATTCTCTGAACGTTAAGACATGTTGAATACGGCTGAACTTGAGGTAAGACCATTGATTCAATGATGTTAGTAAACTTATTATTTTTACGAAAACAGTACCACATCTTAATTTAAAACTTTCGAATAAATATGTTTAATAAGTGTATCAAGTATGTGAGCCCAAATCTGATTCGCATATCAGTTCGTTTAAGTGGCTGTGAAAGCACAAATTTTATAAGAGATTTACAAAATCGCACAAAACAAAATACTTTAAACGCGCTCTGCTAAAACTTCTTAAGTCAAGCATTACTAATTTGATGTTACGCTAGAAAAGTATACATCTGCGTTTTAAGAACACGTCTTTGCTTGCGAAAATCCACATTATTCTGAACTAACAATTTGATGGTTAACGGGTAATTTTTGCTTGTTACTCCTCATCTAAAAGTTTTAAAACTTCTCGCAAATTTTATATAGATAATTTTTTTAATGTATCCTGTGCAAAAAGTGAATATGTAATTAGTACTTTAAATTTCCGTTATCAGAACTTTCTCGAAAATTACGGGAAATATATAGAATAAAAATATCTGGAGTATTATAAAAATATCTGAAGTAAAAATATATGTAGGATAGAAACATCTGATTTATAATTGGTTTTTCATTAATTTGGAAGACCACTCTCTCACACGTATATTTTGTTGTGACACATGAAGACCAAGGTACAGTAGGTGGCAATACATTCCTTTTAAATGATTATTGAGAAGGATATAAGGGCTGCTCGGGGGGTGGGGGGTGTAACAGATTTCTTTAAAACAGTTTTGAAAATAAAAATTACTTTAGAGGCACTAAAATATACTGATTTTTTGTTTATAATTCTTTTGCAATCTTTCTGATTGCACTCTTATAAACGATAAAGAGCCTCCCTGGCTGTGTTGTGGCTAAAGAACTATTCTATCATACCATAGGCTCGGTTTCGATTCCCGGCAAGGGATTGTATGTCATTTCATCCGTCTTTTCCTAGGAGGTAACGTTGGTCCACCTATTAGATGCCTCTATAATAAAGTGACCAATAGTTCCGGCCTTAGTAGTCGGCCAAAGCCTGATGTTACCCATCACCGTGCCATTTAAAAAAGAACGATAAAAAAGCTGCGAATTTATTATATATAAACGAAAGAGAATACAGAATCATATTGTTAATACTTCAGAAGACGGATGCAATTTTCAAAATGCTGCAGGGTTTAAATGTTTCATAACTTCACTAGGTTTGCCCTTTATTAAGAATGCTTGATAAACTTATAAAATGGTATTCTGATTTTTTTTCCAATATCTGGCTATAATGGCCGCATTCGTAAACGCCAAACGAGTTGCACTCGTGCAACGCGTTTCTATCTAAGGTGTTCGTAAAGGAAACTGAGTGCTTTCAGTTTAAAAACTAGAGCGTTAAAAAAAAAAAAAAAAAAAAAAAACTGGGTGCAATTAGTTTTAAACGAAGTAAACTGAGAATGAATTAGGTTCGTTGAATTTTACTTTCTTCGCATTGTTTTTGTTTAGAAATGGCGTCCGTTGTTATGGAATAGTATGATGTTATGAAAAGTATTTTACGATTACTGAAGCTGCAAATATTAGTTTTTCGAGGAGGAAATTGAGGCATACGTTAGAAACTGCTACGAAGGTACATACTTTTTCAAAGGTAATCATTTTCTTGTATTTTTTATTTTAGTAAATTCAAAAATGCATGTTTTAGTGTCGAGATTGAAGTTGATTTAAACCGTTATTTGCGAAATTTGAATTTCTCTTGCTAAATACTTTTGAAAGAATGAAGTTTAAGTTGAAATTTCTAAATTTCAATCTGTGCACTTCAATGATGGTCATTCTTTCTTTTAAAAATCCTGTTGATTTTATATTGAGTATGTGCTAAAAACTCTCCTCGGCAAAGTTAACGTATTCGCGAATTGTAAACAAACACGTCTCCTAGGCGACGAAACTCAATAAACTGAAATTGTTCGTAAAGGCAAAAGAAACTGATAACCACTGACAGCACTCAACACACGCATTTCAATTTTCTTACGAAAACTCGTGCAACGAGTTTGTCGTTTACGAATGCAGCCAATGTTTTTTTTTTTTTTTTCCAAAATTATTTTCTCTTTCAATAGAGCTTCAGAGTGGGTATTAGGAGCTGTGAATCTCTCCAACTTTGTGTCTTCAGTCGATAGACCATTTTATCTGGCAATTTAGTTGGCCACTTTAGGTAATATAACTCGATGATGTCGGAAAACATAACAAACTGAACAAGTGCAATTTTTATCTATAAAATACTTTATTCAGTAAACCAAGTCATATTTCTCTACATAAAAGACTGCGTATCTAAATAAATAGGAAAAGTAGTGCTTAAGTAATAACATCCTTATAAATAAAAATGAAATTCTGTTTGTTTGCTTGTTTGTTTGATTGTGGATTTGATTCGAATACAAATCCACAAAAATGGACCTATCAGCCTGAAATTTTGCACAGATATGTAAAATAATATAGAATAAATCAGAGTCCACTTTAAAACTTTGAAAGTCCACCCGTTCCCGGAATTTAAGAGATTTTTTTAAGTTCTCTACGCAAAAAGCTTTCCGTAATTGTAACCCCTGTAGTCAAAAAAGTCTGAAATAAGCATCGTGGTTGCCATGTGTGGCGATTTTGCCGAATAAAATATTTTAAATTCTCAAAGTAAAAATAAAAGAATAATAATGATTTTTTTTGTTAGTTTATATTTGTAAGATTATTATTTTTTTATTATAATATCGTGTGCATGGGAAATCAGAGCAGGATTGAAATGTTTTATACGCAAAACAATAAGAATTGAAGATTTCCGAGGCTAATATGTAAATTTTTTTAGTTTGGCGAAAAAATAAAATGACTCAAATGCCCAGAAAGTGAGTTCTAGCGGTTTGCACAGTTTTCGGCTTGGCGCAATTTATTGAGAGCTTAAGGAAATAGATTTTTGAAAACAAGTGCAAAGGTTTTATTAGAATACAGCATTAAATTTTAATGATCCGTGAAGAAATAATGCAGTTATTAAGGGATTTCAAGCGATCTATCTTCAGAATTCTCGCCAATTGAGTACATTGATTTCACTAGCCATTTTGCTGTCACTTATCGCTAAATGGCGCTGCAACGCATGAACTTCTATACCGGTCGACCGATCGGCATAAAGTTTTTAAACTTACACATTTGAGTACGAAGAATATATTCTAACTGCGTTCCTTTTGATGTTACTCACCACTAGATGACACTGCAATGTGTTATTATTTTAACTCGCCACCAGATGACGCTGCAGCAGGCCAAATTCTTGACCATTCAAACGGTCGCTTTGAAAATCAGTATACATAGCTATTTCAACAATGAGAATATTTTGGCGTTTTCCATGTTGCTGTAACTCGCCACTTGACGGCGCTGTAACAAATCATTACTTTAATTAACCACTAGATGACCCTGCAGTGTATCACTTCTTGACTGTGCAAATGATCGCTATGAAAATAGGTATACATAGATATTTGAACACGGGGAAGAGTTTGGCGCTATCCATTTTCCTATAACTTGCCACTAGATGTCGCGTCAACACATGAACTCAGTACTGTCCAGCCGATCATCATGAAAATTCGTATACATCGATATCTGAATTCGAAGAATATTTTCTCCGTATCCGTTTTGCTAAAACTCGCCACTAGATTGCGCTACGCTATGTTATTTTTTGGACACAATATAACGCGATATCCATTTTGCTATATCTGTTTATTACAATGAAAAGTAATCACCACAAATCGTAATATCAAAAAGTCCATTCATTCCCGTGCGAAGAACGGGTACTTCAGCTAGTATGTTATAAAATCCATTGTTTCAAAGAATTCTATATAGATGCGTAATACTGGGACTGCTTGTATACTGCCATTGCTTCTTCATTTGGCACAACTAGTTCATGTGTTGCACGGTAGATAGCGCTACTTGTATCGAAGAAAACATGTGTGGATCGTTTTACTCGCTAGGATCATTTTTGGCCTCATTCCCCTATATTTAATTATTCAACCAGTATTTCCATTGTTTTTTTTTAATTATTGTAAATCTAACTTAATCTTTTTTTAAATTAATATAGAACTGGAAATGCGTATAAATTTTCTTTATACACATAATCTGATTTCACTGTCTAAACCCAAGTACTCACGTGTGGAAATTGTTACAGTCGTTTCGGCGTAACTCAGTTACATCCGAACTGTTCAAACTTAAAAGTTAGAATATAACAACAACTTGTGTTGCTCGTGAGCTTTTATAGATCGGCATATTCTAGAAGATTTCGAAATGCCGTTAGAAGCATCGCACATTTCCAGTGCTGATATAATGCTAAATCTAACGCTTGGTTTGGAGCGAAACATTGTATGCGAAAGTTTTCAATCTACCCTTTTTATCAAGGTTTTTAACAAGACAAATAAATGACATTTGTTTTTAATGCAAATATCCATACACTGCTATCGAAAAACGGGACTAATCCGCTTTTCACTATAATTCCGAAGTAATAAAAGGACATAGCATTGGTCAGTGCTTGTGCTTATAACTATCATTTACCAAACCTGAATCTCCAATAAACATGCCTGTTTTAGTTTTATTCAAAGTCCTTTTTACATGGCTAACAGCATACTAAAAGGGACTTTTACTTTTATAGATATACTTTTATGGCAGATAATATTTTTTTTCATTTGCTTTATTTATTTTTAATTGCTATTTTATTTTATTTAACTCAAAATATTTTCCATAAAATACACTTCAAGTTATAAATATAATAACTTTTGCACTTGTGCATAAACAGTTTTTATAGAACGTTTGGTGTAAAATATTTTTTCTACTTCCCTCAGACAGTCTAAGAGTAAAAAAGTCTTTTTTAATTTTTGAAATTCTAAAGAAACAATTCTCATAAGTTTTTTACGAATAATTATATCGTGACAAAACTAAATAATCTCTAAAAAGAAAATTTTTAAAAATGTTTAGTGAAATACGATTTTGTAATGTTTTCGTCTTACGCGTTTCTGTAAACTGTATATGACATTAATTCCGAACAGATGTTTTAAAATCAACCACCAAGTCCAAATTCTTCTCCACAAGATTTCTAAGAAATTCTAAGTTTAGTTTTATTTAAGCTTTCTGTCTTCTCACAGTTAAAAAAGTTAATGCTTAAATAAATACCACACGTGTCAAAACTGGATTTAATGTAATGGTTTCGAGATGACTTAATCTAACATTAAAACTTTACTACTTAATTATATTAGGACAAAAAAATAGCAAAAAGAACATAACAAAAAAATTTTAACATGCTTGAAAAACTAAAGTACTTTGTATGTATATTTCCATTACAAAAAATTGAATGTAAAAGTATTATTTTACATCAGTGTGAGTTATTTATCGATAATAGCTCTAAGCTCAATTTTTTCTCTTCTTTCGAAAAGAAAAAAATATATTTTGCTTAGAAAGTATGTGGAAATAAACTATTTTCTTCTGTCTAAATAGTATACGGAAGGTTCTTAGGAACTCTCTTAGCTTTATTTTTATTTTATTTTTACTTTTCACTCGGAACATCCTCATATTACACTCCTACTAGTTCTCTCTAACTTCATTTATGGGAAATAATAAACGAAAAAACACGGGAATTTTCTTTATTTTCAGCCACTACCTACTATGAAAAGTATTCAGACAATTTTGAGTTTCACGAATTCTTGCATTTGTTGGAGAGGAAATTTCTTTGAAAAATCCAATGGCATCTTTGTAAATAAAATATGAAGGTTATTTTTCAGCACGGATTATTGACCAAATTTCGATAGAGGAAAACCTCAAACTTTCGCAGAAAGGAAATGGATTTTGGTTACTCGTGTAAGAGTTAGTTCACGGACAAATAAGCACTATGGTCTTCGATTGCACATACATTGGATTTTTTTTTTAATGAATAGTGAAATAATTCTTATTTGAAAGCAAAATTTAACTAACCGAAAAATATTACTTTACATTTAATAAAATTTGTTAGAAATTTATTTCCATTTCTCTCTCTCTCTCTCTCTCTCTTTTCAAATTTCTAACAAAATTTATGTTTAAAAAAATTATGCCTTGATTACTTGATGTACAGCCTCAATTTGAAAGTAAAAACAAAAGAACTTGAATAATTCAGGAAAAAAACATTAAGCTATATGCAGTGCCCAAGTCCCACAGCGGTCTAGTCACTAAACTCCGTTCCCTTAAGAACACGGAAAGTAAAGCAGCATCCGGCTTGGCCAGTGCTTGGGTCAGGGTGAGGTGAACTCCTCCTGGGAGGGTGAACTCCTTTCTTGGCTGGACTGCTGTAGGACCGTGTATGCTAATAGGAGCTGGTGCATGTAAAATCCGTCGTGGCTCCAATACCTCTGGGGGTGCCAATTTCAGGTGGTTGGTTCCTCATCTGGAATTTGTTCAAAATTAGGGACCAACAGGCAGAAATCCAACCCCTTCGAGACAATGGCACCACTTTCCATGGATGGGGCGATCGTCTATCCATCGACACGAGAGTAACAGCAACAACAAAAGCAGTGCCCATTCTTCGTACAGTGTTAATGAACACTATCTGAAATATAATCCCATCAAAGAGAAATCTAGCAGTTCTAAAGTTATATCTTTTGTTTTATAAAGTAACGCTCTTTTTTCTGAATTGCAAATCTGCAGAATTAAAACTGCATTATTTAACTTAATTTTTATAAATTTACTCTAGACATCTCCCCAATCTCAGATAAGTAATAATTTCAAACATTTTCGGAGTAAACTTTCAATCATGATGTATTTATTTGTAAGTTCCCAAATCAAACTTAATGATGATTACATGGGTTTTCTATGACGTCATGCTGTCAAGCAAGCTTAAAATCTAGTTTTTATTTAAAGTAGTCAATTATTATTGCAATAAATTACATAAAACTTAATTAATAATTTGATGATTCATTTTAATGTAATACACTTCATAATATGTTAAAACACATCTATTGCGCCATGTTTTGTACTGCTTGCTAGTATATAAACAAAATTTTACTTGCTAAAAGTGTTTTTTTTTCATCGAATCAAATTTAATCGTACAGAATTCCGTTTGAGCTTTTACGTACAATGCCTTTACATACAACGACAGATGAAAAGAGAAAAATATATTTATTTGTTGAGTCATTTACAAGATATTTTAAGAATATATATTAGGGTGGGCCGAAAATCCATTTTTTTCGAAATTGCTATGCCCTTAGTGTGCAAAGTATGTGGTTAGTGGTACATATTAGCCAAAAAGAAAACGTGTTCTATCAGAGAAAGTCTTCAGCCTGCGCATTCAACTCAAAGTTTTGAATATTTACTTAAAAATGTTAAATTTTCAAAAAAAATTCTAGACGTTCCTAGACATTTACAAAAGTGTACCATGGTCGGAAATACCCGAAAAGTGTCGTATAACACCTAGTATTGCCTGTTTTTTTAAGTCTGAGTTCCTCCAAAAGCTCTAAAAATTCAGCACAAATTCTAAAAATAGCATGTTTTAAATGCTTTCGACGTTGTGCACTATACGCTGGCACAGTGGTAAAAGGATTGTGATAACATCATAAGATACATATTTAACAATAGAAAAGTAGTCTAAACATATTAAATAAAAATGTCGTACGTCCAGAGTTTTTTAATGACCAGAGGACGGAAAGGAAAGTGTATATTGGATCTACAGATTTTGCGACTTCAAAGAAAAATGAAAAAAAAATTGAAAAGGAAGGAAGTCGGTGGGCATAGTCTTAATAAATAATTGGAAAGTTTGCGTCTGGTTATGAACATCAATAACGCAACATCGAAAACACTGAAGTTAACGGTGACTCAAATAGTGATATTTCAGACGACTTTCTTCCAAGTAAGAAACTTGTTCGAGACGACGTCAGAGCAAACTAAACCCATAGGCGTAGAGTTATATGGGCCCGTGGGGCTCGAGCCCCCCCAATAAATTGTGAATAGGGGCTGAGCCCACCCAATAATTTACCACTAAATACAGAAAACTAATTTATACTAACATAAAAAGAAAGTATTTCACGCCATTTACAAACGTTTAAAAGAATCTTTACTTGTACTTTTAAAAATTTTCTTCTTTTGATTTCAATCATGATTTAGAATTCATTGTGACGCCACGTAACACACAATGTTACAATAAGCTGCCCTCGCCAGGCTCTGGTTAATTAAAATCAGATTATGCAATGTAAAGTATGAAATGAAGAAAAGTTCAGATGTGTCTAAAATGCACTATCTCATCGAAAATGTTTTTTTCCCTTCCTTTGAATTTTTTACTTTGCTTTTTTTTAAAACTTACTAGCTGCGTGCCTGTTCTTCGCACGGTAGGAAACGAAAAATTTCCTCACATGTGTAATTCGAATTAATTCCAGTGATGTGGAATCTAGAAAAAGCTAAATTATTTCACTCTTGACTTAAAATTTGCGCCATATATGTAATAACCTGAGATCATTGCAATATAATGACACACAAAAAAAAACTATGTCAGCGTCATTCGGTATCAAAAAAGTGGAAATGGACCGTTTGCAGTGAACTTCTCACTTTCAAAATGTCTTATTTCCGCAAACATGCTGTCTTTTAGGTTCACGTTTTAGCGTTAAATACCTCAGACACTACATGAAATGGACATTTTTTTTTAAATACGTCACCCTCTCTTGCAACCCTTTACAAAAAGAAAAAAGATAAGAGATAAGACTGCGCTATTTATAAAGGCTTTAAAATTGTTTTTCTAGATTATCCAGTTTAATTTTTCTTCTCACAAATAAATCCAGTATTTATAAAAGGAAATCGAGCCAAGCAAAGACATCGTCTGCGTGGACATAAGAATAACTATGTACACAAAACTAAATCTTTGGAATGAGAAACTTTTTTCACGTTTTCAGAAGAGCGCTCGTTGTAATTGCTTCACAACGGGCTTTGACTTTTAGTTGTACAATAACAGTAGTATTTGGCGCATTAAGGCAATAAACAACAGAAGTTTTAATTCGAATTTCTCAAAAAATCACTTCGAGATATGGCGCGGGACCCGTTTTTATTTATTTGTTTCAACTGGCAATTTTAATCATTGTTACTGTATCCATGACAACCAAACCGCAAGATATCAAACCGAAATTTGTAGCAGCTGCTATAAAAATGAAAATCCTTCTTTCCTTAAAAATTCGTAAAAACTCTCCTAATTTATATTTTCCCTCCGTTCTTCTTTTAAAAGTGGGCGAATTGTGTGCTCCGTCTTTTGCCGAAATATAAAAAAGTTATGACAGATAGAATTCAAGATGCAGCAGTTTTAAAAATATTTTACGAAAGTCAGCGTCAAATTTAATTTTATTTGAAAAATTCCCAAAAATCTGCAAATTATGTTACACAGTCCAAATAAACAGTTTTTAAAAGAAAATTTTCTCCTCTACACGATGATGTAAATATCGTTTTCTTGCGAGTGCAATTACCGGCGCTATTATGTATTACGCAAGAAAAATCGCTAAAAATCGGACAAAACATAAAATAAAACATTTTCTAATTCGAATTTCGAAAAAATCGCTTCGAGGTGTGTCGAGAACAGTCTTGGAGAATTTCCGTACAAAATTTGGTAGGTCTACGATCACCCGTTTCGGAGCTACGCGAGACACAGACAGACAGACAAACGGACAGTTTACACATTGCTTTATTTATATAGATAACATGGTAGGAAGATACTAACATGGATACTTACCTTACACAGGTGTAGAATTCTATGGATCCATAGAGCTTGAGCGCCTCCAATAATTTACACTTAAGTCATAGCTGCCAACTACTACGGAATATAATTAACCACTTTTTGTAAACAGTATATATTTTAAGCCAAAAAATCATGTAGAAAAAGTGGTTAATTATATTCTGTAGTAGTTGGCAGCTATGAGTAAGTTATATGTACGTGAATCCGTGGCGTAGCCTGAAATTTTTTCATGGAAGGGGGGGGGGGTACGACTTCTGCAACTCACATATATGTATACGTGTGTATGATAAGGGAGTGAAGAATATGCATTTTGTATGGCAAAAAACTCATCATGGGCAGTTATGACCCCCCTAACACCCCCCTCTTGGCTACGCCACTGACGTGAATATATGTGGTTGTGGGGCCCGGCCCCCCCAATAATTTTGAAAACTTTACGCTTATTCTAAACCTCGTTTCTTTTTAACGAGCTTGTGAAAGAAGGGAAGTTTCTGACAATTAGCGCCTATCAGCGCAATTAGCGTCGTGTCAGCTAAGTGACATAGACAAAATATTACCTGAAGAGCAGAAATTAAATAGAGTAATTGACAAAAACAATGTGAGAAGGGCACATTCGAAAATCAAAAAAGAACGTCAAGAATTGCAATCTCCAAAAGGCAAAAAAGTTTTAATTTTCAACATTGATGGCAGGAAAGATACTACCATAGTGAATGAAAAAAGTGAAAAACAGTAAAATTATACAGAAGAAAAAAAGCAAGAGGAGCACATTTCTATAATCGAAGAGCCTGTTTTAGTTTACTTGACCCATGTTTCTTCTGATGAAGCCGATGCGGGTCGAACAGCCTCAGTATGAAGAACTATTTCATTCGAAAAGGTATAAACCTGACTGAACTCATCTGCATTGGGTCCGACGGCGAGAGAAAGAACACTGGCGTCTATGCCGGCCTTATCCGTCTTTTAGAAGAGTATTTAACAATGACCGCGCGCACAAGCTGCTAGGAATTATTTGCCAGTGGCATTCCAATGAATTGCCGTTAAGACATCTATTTGAAAAAGCTGACGGGAAAACATCAGGTCCAAAGAGTGTTTTCGGAGAAATAGGTAAACAGCTTCCTACTTGCCACAACCAACAAGTCGTTGAATTTGAAAATATTGAATCATTACTACCTGAAATAGAAGTTACTTTGCAAAGCAAAGATCAGGCTTATTTTTACAGAATAAGTCCGGCTGTATCAAGTGGTTGTTGCTCAAAAAAATCTGACCGAGTCAATACCTGGACCTATAAACCACGCTCGACGCATCGTGATGCTTGCCGCATCGTGAGAAACTACATATGTACCAAAAGTCCATCCCCAGAACTAAAGACATTGACAGAATTCATCGCCAGAGTTTATGCCCCCATGTGGTTTGAGATTAAGTACAATGGGAGGTAAAAAATGCTGCAAAGAACTTTTTCTGACGATTAGAAAATTGGATTATTTACCTGCAGATCTTAAAAAATTTCTTTACGTTGGACTCGAACGCGCACAAAGATATCAGGCAGCAAGCATCCAAAAGAATCCTGGAAGCAACGGTGACTCAAAGTAAACACTAAGTAAAGCGTTACGGAAGTTTACACCACCAAAGGATAAATTCCATTGCTGAAGAATACACCGATTTAGTATTTTGGGAGAAACAGAAGATTAGGTCACCTCCAATTGTTGATAAGGGTTTACCAAAGATGATCTAAATAACATCATAGTCGGAAATGAAGATTCATTGAAAAAAAGTCCAGCTATTTTCGATTTGCAGCCACCTCCTCGTGGTGAGTGTTGGATAGTCAATTATTCCATGAACCGAGAGCTTCAATTAATTCTCTACCCAAACGCGAAGCAGAGTAAAAATTTATTGAAAAGTAATTAAATAAAATCACGTACCGACTTTATACGTCAAGCCCATAACTGGGAAAAATTTCGCTATATTTGGTGAATTTTGTAGAATATTCAGAACCTTTGGACGAACTCAGATATACCAAACAGGCAATAGTATTTGTTATACGACCCTTTACAAGCACTTCCGACCATATAATAATTTTGTAAATGTCTCAGAGCGCCTAATTTTTTTTCACATTTTTAAGTAAAAACTCAAAAAGAGTTGAAAGCGCAGGCTGAAGAGTTTTTCTGACAGAGTCTGTTTTCTTTTTGGTTAATAAGAACCAATAACCACATACTTTGCACACTAAGGGTACAGCAATTTCGAAAATAAATAGATTTTCCGCCCACTCTAATATTTAGTCGCATCCCCAATAATGCGCAGGAAAAAAAGAGTATTTTTTGCATGTGACGTTATTTTTTTCTTTCCAGGTTAATATTAAATCTGAAATCTTACGCAGTTTTAAACTCGTCAGCAAAAATAATAGCGAATTCGCTTGTAATTTAAAAACAATAATGAATACTCATATCTTTAACAATTTGAAGGTTCTTTCTACTACGGTATATTTTCCAAAACCTAGCTTAATGGAAACTTACTTCATTGAACATACAAATAAAGTTACAAAAGAAATTCAAATTATCGAAACCAGAGGGTTTTTTTTTTTGTTGTTTAGTTCTTTCGTCAATTGCCAGATTTTCATGATACAGAGATATCAAATCTGGCTCTTGCTTTATTTCTACTATGTTGGCACTGTTCCTGAACTAAAAACATTTTTAACTAATATTTGGGTATAAAAAATGCATACACCTACGTTATAGATATATGATGCATATGTATTCCTTCAAATCTTCTGTTATTAATAGTGAGATATGAATAAACTATCTAAAATATAACTTTTCCCTAAATAGCCCAAAGCCCATACTTTCACCTTTGTCATTTTAATATAATTCAACGAACAGCACTGAATTTACGAGCATCTGTTCGTCCTTTTACGATAAACCTTTGTTTTAACAGCAAATACACGTGACCTTCAACATTTAATTCGTTATGGCTGTCAAGCAGTCGTAAATTCATCAGCAATGAATTGATAGCTGGAGTGGTCTACTGAAATAATGATTGATTATAATGCGTGTAAGTGCACATAAAAGCTCGCATCGCATTTCTGTTCATATCTTCTGTCAGTGTGAAAGGATAGATGCATGTGCATAGTTATAAAATATTTTAAGGCAATATATTTCATAGAATTGCATGGTACAAAGTGAAAAAAAAAACGAATTATACCCTACTTCTCGTAGCCAAAAATATGCAAGAGCCATTTAATTGTTTGACGACGGTTCCTAAATTAATATATTAAAAAGAGTTTAGTTTGAAAAGAATGTTGACAGTTAAATTTTTGTATATTTATTTTTGTGTGTATATTAAAATCATTAAACGAAGTGAGATTTTAGTTTCCCGAATAAAAATACTCTCTTCATTAATACGAAATACATTACATAAAAAATAATGTGCATGATATTCTTTTAAAATAAACACACATTATTTGCATAATGTACTACGTAATACTAACATTATGTACTAACTTAATAAAATAATATTTCATAGTAAAGTTGTAATACTAAATCAATTTAAGTGTAATTTTAATGTTTCTAAATTTATGTACATTCCTCCAAGTGTTTGACAACAGAGATACCCATCGATGCTGTGAGCTGGAAAAAATTAAAATTCGAGAATTTCAAAATTTTTCAGTCACACAATTTTAATCGTAAAGGAATAGGTCGTTTAGAACTTATTTTACAGTCAGTATACAATTACTTTTTGCTGTATAAAAATGTATAGATAATATTTAGTTTGTAACTTTTTATAAATGCTTTTGTTAGATCAAGCAACGGCTAAAAAATTATTTATCTTATTTTAATAGCAAGCTATGACTAATGATTTGAATTAGCTGTATATACAGGGTATTTCACGAAGGACCAATAACGTGGAAAATAAATATCTGAGAAACAGTGATTGATATAAGCATGAAACCAGTGGTATGTTTATGAAAAAAAAAAACTTAAGAATTTGATACAGAAGACAATTTTGGTTACAAATTTCGCGGGTAAATGACACTGCTAGCGGTAATACGGATCTAAGAAAATCCTCATTGTCGCGCACATGACCGCCCCAAAACTTACCGTTTTGGTTGCAATCTTACGCAACGTCATCACTGGACCTTTATTCTTTTGCGAAATGGTGTCGTCTGACGGTATGTTGCGCTTTTGAATCATTAGCCCGCATTCAACAACCTTTGCAGGATCGACCGGGTACTGCATGGTTTATACAAGATTGGGCTCGCCCACCCCGTAGACAATACGTTATTGCTTTCTGGAGGAGTAATTGGATGATATAGTTATTGCGTCGAACTATTCGACAGTTATGTGTGGAAGATGCGCATTTTAAATCGGTTTTAATGTGATTATTCTTGTTGTCTGAGATCTCTTTCTGACACCTGTATTGCCACTTAAAGAGCCATCTATCGGTGCAATTTGTAACTAAAAATTCGTAGCATCTGCATCAAATTTTTACATTTTTTAAAATTAATATATAACTTGTTTCATGCTTCTATTTATCACCGTTTTAAAATTATTCATTTTCAAAGTTGAAGATTCTCCGTGAAACACATTGTATATATTGATGTATAAAAAGATAATTAGCTACTATGTTTAGTAATGCGTGAAATTATTACTAGAGCAATGTTTGTGAACATTCTGCATTCGCAAAACTTACTTCTGGAACTTTCTTATAAAACTATAAGTATGCCTTTTTTTTTTTTAATTGAGTAAAAAAATGTTATAAAAAAGAAAACTTATTCGGGAATGAGGAAAAATATTCTTTACCCTATCTCCGATTTTTTTCCGAAAACAAAACAGTCATTTGCATGAACATGCCACCTGTGGCTGTGAGAAAAAAAATGCACATTCGTTTCATTGAAGTGTACAAAAAAAGGAAAAAAAATCTATTAAAGCTTATTTGCATACGTTTTGTGAGTGCTTCTAAATAAGTGCCTCTTTTATACCGTCATAATACATGTCATTGTCAAAGAAATTCTGGAGACATAAAAGCTAAATGTCAGACAGGTATTCTTAGGTATTGTTTCTTAGGATGGAGTTAATACAGATTATAACGGAAATTCGATTGCTTTTGAAAATTCGATTGCTTTTGTAACCGAATTTGCTAAAGCCTAAAAAAAAATTAGGTAAAAAAGACGTTTTTCTCAATTACAGTCTCAGTCTATAAATAAATTCAAGTGTAATTATAAGCGTTTGTAAAGACTCTGCATTTAACTTTATTTAACCCTTTAAGCTGCAACCCTTTCCCGATGCTAAAAAAGGTCAGCCGTTGCCATCGCTCGACGACTTAACTACCAGCAAGATGGCGGACGATCGAAACGTTCATCGCGTGCCACAGATCTAGAGACCCTTTCTTGACGCAGCTGGCTGTGCCCGGCACAGCCAGCTGTTGTCAAAAAAGGGTCTCGTTAGTTAAGTCGAGCGATGGCAACGGCTGACCTTTTTTCAGCATTGGGTAATCTATCCAGCTGTTCTCGCATTCTTCCATTTTTCAGCAAATGTCAGCGCTGTTTAAAAATAATCGTGTCCATTTTTTTACGGGAAATGACGTGCTAAAAAGTAAAGGATTCTCGTGGAGCTATGTCACCCGCAACTATTTTATAGAAATCAAATCTATTCTTCGTGACTGGCAACAGGGAAAATGTCAGAGTTTGGTGTTCCCAGAACGGGAACACACAGCGTTAAAGGGTTAAAGGAGTAAGTTTATATTATTTTAGAATAAATTCTAGAGGTATGATGGATCTTTAAAAAGTGAGATCCACGGATACGGATATGAAAACGGATAACTTGTTTTACATTTGAGAATATGGACATGAAAAATGGATATTTTTTTTGTTATAATATCTGAGGATATGGATATTGAACGGATAATTTGTCCCTCATACCAGCGGATACGGATACAGATACGGATCTTTTTAGTTTGGAAGTTACTTTGAAGGATACATTACATTGAAGAGAAAATTTTGAGCACAATGTGTATATTGGCCTGACTCGGAAAATCGCCTGGATATTCTTCTTGCAAGTAAGGGAGGACATGTAGAAATTTAGTAATTGCGTATATAAAAACTGGAATACGTTACCTACACTTCTCGATAAAAATTACTATTCAAAACCTTCCGATTTGTAATCAAGAAAACACTTTTAATAAAGGAATCTCTCTATTCTAAAAAAAAGTAAAGGCTTCTGTCGCCGCCGCTGGCCCTGTCAAAGCTTGTGGACCTATCTCCTCCTAAACCGTAAGGATTTGAGTTTCGACTAAGGTGCCCACAGATTCGAAAAATTCCGAGGAACATGCTAAGCTGATTTAAATTTCGAAAATCGAATTATTTTAGAAGATATTAATAAAAAACTGAAAAAATAAACCGAATGGTTGCCAGATTTGGCATAAAATCATTCATTCCTTTGCAACAAAGCGTTTCCAAGTATCTAGAATCGCGTGAAATTTACAAACATGAGTTAGAATTACGCCCATTTTACGCCAAAATAAAAACTATATGAAATAAGTAACTAAAAATGTGTTACACAAAGTTGACAATTTTCAAATAGTAAGTTCGCTTAGACAACAGGAGTTTAGAATGAGCGATTATTCGTTTTCCAAAACAGAATAACTAATATCTTGAAAATGAAAAATAATTAAAATGCAGATTAGTTTAAAGCGGGTTCTCGTCCAGCTGGATTATTTGCTACCAGTAAATATATTTGGCGGCTCTAACTATGCCATTATAGCAGTTATAGTACACTTTGGAGATTTGCTAGCGCGACGAGATGGTATAATTCGTGGTGTTAAGTACGCCCATCTGCAAACGATTATGTAAATGAAAATATGGATAACGGTTTTCCGGTAACCTTAATTGAACAGTAAATAAAGGTTGTGAGCATGTGTAAATCGCCAAATAATGAAAAGTCGCCATGGGTGGCAGGCTATTCTATCTGTTCCGTAGCTTTCATTAACTTTACATGTACGCAAGTCGCCAAATAATGAAAATTCGCCATGGGTGACAAAATTCGCAAGGTGTCCAATAGGTTTTACATTATTAAAAATACAGCTGAAACAGATGTTCTGATTTTATTACGCTTTAGCTCCTAATTAATATAACTTTTGAATGGCAATATTAAATATCATTGTGTTTCTGAGGAGTTTAAATAATTTTTCCAGCGATTATAAGCGGAGTCCGCACTCCAGGTGGAGTATAGCTCAGGAGCCGTACAACACGGATTCCCATAACAAAATATCTTCCGTGTTATGAGGGTTAGGGGGTCTACTGTAGTGTGAAGTTTAAATTTTTATGTACTAATGAAGATGCAAGAACCAAGCAATATGTAGCTTAGCTCAGTAACATTCTATCTGATCCAATCTTCGGGTTTTGTCTGTTGAAATTATGTCTTTTTTACGAATAAGCCTGATTATAGGGGCCGAATGCCTCATATGAAAAGCGAGCGTAGCGAGTCTGGGAGCCTTGGCCCCTAGTACATGTATACTTCTCACTGAAATTTGTTTAATGCATAATTAAAAGTTCAAGTATGAAAGCCTGGAAAAACTATTTTTGAGGAAATGTCTAAAATATTATTTATAGGTCAATGTGTTGAATGATTGAAATAATCAATTTGTGAACGGTTTAGAATTTCTAATTTCAGATTTGTGAGTATCTCAAAATTCGGAAAGTTGTCTCAAATAAATTTATAATAGTAAATTAAGGTTTTATGGTTTAAAGCAGATGATTTCTTATTCTCTGAACATTTGAGATGCATAATTTTATTTATTAACAGTTGGTTTTCACTCCAACAGACTGTTGAAATTTTTGGTGATTGAATTACGTTGCATTATTTTACATCTTTAGAGTTTCCTCTTAAACAAAGTTGCTTTTAGGCAAATTTATGCTTTATGCTGTTAAAACTGCTTAAATTCAGGAGCATGTGCAGAGTTTTTCAATGCAGCAGATAATCGGTTTTTGTGAACGCTTCCATGTTGCAATAGCAAAGCTGGGTGCGCTCGAAGGCCCATGGAATGAAACAACGAGGCAAACAATGGGCACACAAGGAAATATTCACCGGTGCATTTCAGAAACGATAGGAGTGAGCAGGGTAGACTGAGTTCCTTCCCACTTATCAATATGCAAATGGTTGAGCAGAGTGGAAACGACTTTACACTTATCTCTTCTCCAAGACACTCAGATAGTTAAGCAATCTTGAATTGCTCGTAGAAAACACAAAAGATACATTCTAATTTAGAATAAATTTTATGCGCTTACATATTCTCCCGTCAAATAGTCGTTTCAAGCACTTCAACATTTTAAATTTTTGCCGTAAAAGTAATTTATCCTATTTACGCTATTCAACATTTTAAGATAACATATCACTTTTATGCCTTTTTCACTTTTGTGTATAAAGGACTTTCGAGCACCAATAAAATTTGGCTTTGTGTCTGTGTGGTAATTAATCAAATAAATTTAAGTTCTTTTCTAAAAGAGTGTTGAGCTATTTAAGATTACTTGCGGGACATTAAATTTTTCAGAATTGAAAACCCCATAAAAATTTTATCGCTACTTCTCCCAAAGCATATCTATTTTTCCAACCGCAAAGCAGTATTTGCAATTTAAATTAGTATATTTCGCAAAACAATTTTATCTGAGTAGCATTTGAGAAAACTGGCATTTTTGCTTGATTACTCTAGTTAATCACTATCGTTAATCTTTATCGTTAGTCTTTATCGCGCGTCTATCATTTAATTTATTAGTTAATTCATTTTGAATAATAAGATCACTTGTGTTTATTTATCCTTGTATACAAATAAAATGTTTTGAATATAAGACAGCTTATTTTATCGATATTTCACTACATTTTGTTGTAAAAATTATTTACAAAATTGCTTTAAAAGAAACTTAAAGTAAAACTACTTGATTTTTTTCGCATTTTATCTTAAATTGAAATAATTTAATAATATTTTTCACACTATCAACATGTTTATATCTTAAACATCAGACGCAGTACTAATAATTGTTTTTTTAAATACATAAATTCGCAGTCTATAAATTTATTCACAAAAAATTATATAAATATTAATCCCGCATTTTATTAAGAGTGGAAATTTTCATCTATTAAAAATAAGTTATAAGATTTAAATAACGTTATATTAGGTTACATAATTATGCTCTGATGTTTTCAGCATAAGATATGAGCGATATTGGATATCACATAGTCTACAACCGAAAAAAAAATACGTGATTGATCGAAAACTGATGCCTGTTCGGTGTCTAGGTTAATGACGCAGAAAGGAAGCGAAGAAGCATTTTATCAGAGGCGGCAGAGAAAATGCACAATTATTTAGGTCGCTCAATTTTCTGTCGGTCGTAGAATAATTAAGGGAATTAAAAATATTTTTAACAACTTATGATGCAATACTTGATAGATAATTATGCACTCTAGAATGACTGATTTCCTAAGCTTTCACTATGGTTCACGTTGGCCCTGATAAGTTTTAAATCTAATATACTGAAAATTAACTTATAAAAATTTATTCCTTTTTCCGGTGAGATATTGCGTATTACGTTTCATAACACCATGATATTCAAGTTAAGACACAGGAGATAAGGCTTACAGCTTGAGTACTCCCTTAACCATCTTATTTTCAATCAGTCAGAAATAATTATGCTAAAATTATGAAATTTGAGGCGTTTCTCAAAACTTCATTATTGATCACCTCCTTTAGATGTAATCTTATAAAATATTTTGTTTGTTTCGGAAAATCAAACTATATCTTATACATATTTCCCACGAAGAGCATTCTTTAATTTAACGCTTTAAGGCGCAACCCTTTCCCAATGCTGAAAAAAGAGCAGCCGTTGCCATCGCTCGACTTAACTACCAGCAAGATGGCGGACGATCAAAACGTTCATGGCGTGCCACAGATCAAGAGACACTTTGACGACAGCTGCACAGCCAGCTCTCTCTCTGCCGCATCTATTGCAGTTTTTCAGAAATGAGTTAAAATTCAAAACTGTGGACCTTTGCCCCCACCTACCCTATTCCTTCTGAAAAATCTCAATCGTAAACCAAAACTTAAATCCTCACAAAACTTGTTTGGTTAATTAATCGGTTCGCCTCTGGAGAATTACGTGGCTGACGAGAAAGACAAGCTGCAGTGCTAACATTTTGGTTACACCCTTTGCGCTCTAAAAGCCATGTGGCCTAGAGAGTGTGGGCATCTTAGTACGAGATAGCCAAAGTAAGATGGCCACACCCCCTAGATCACATGGCTCTTAGAGGGTAAAAGGGTGTGATCAAAATGCCAGCACCGCAGGCTGTCTTTCTCGTCAGCCACGGGAGGATTAGAACCTGGAGTATTCACCGTCGTAGCAGCCACTTATTGTAGATAGCGTACGACAGAAGCTCAATGAATTTCGGGTCAAAGAAAACGCATAGAAAAAATGGGACTTTTAAATTTAGTACTTAAAAAGAAAAGAAAAACTAGCTGAATTTGGTTTTTTTAAGGTACCATAAAGTTTTTTCTTTTAGATACAAAAATGAGCCTATTTTAAAAGCTCTATGAATTCCATTCATTTTTCTATTAAAAGTTGGAAAAAGCTTTAAAAATCTCTGTTAGATTATATTGTTGGTGGACATGTAAAACATTCAGGAAACTTGAGTAAAAACGTGCCACTGTGGAAGATTATGTTCTTAGTGACATTAGAAAATTCACGAATCACTGATTATATTACTTTCTTTAGGTTGAAGACTGTTTTTACAAGGGATTATTACAATTAATTTTTAAATTCAGCACAAATGTTTGATGCATTAACATCCGAAGCATATTAATATTTGAATGCAAGAAAATAATTGTAAAGTATCGTAAAGACGCTTTACTTAACAAACCACCTTTATGATTATTGTATTCTTTTGCACGCCTAAACCCTCAAATAAAATAATAAATAAATAAATAAAATCATGCTTATATTACTAGTTGATTGCTCCAAGTTTACATAATATAACTAGAAGAATGTAATTTTTGCAAACAAAAAACAGTTTCGCACAAAATATGGAATTTTGAAAATTTCGCTGAAAATCGCATAAACTACTTATAATACATATTTTATACACTAAAAGTTTATATTGCATGTTAATTAAAAGCTACAGTACGACTCTAAAACAGTCAAATGTTGTTGTTTCAATATTTGACCGTTTGAGAGTTATTTTTCGGTCCGTAACGACTGAATTTTTTTTACTAAAGAAGCATTTTGCGTTTATGCTATTAGATGGATTCCAAATGCTCTGTAAAGCGGCTTCAGCAAGGAGTACTTTTTAGATATACTTTACATTGGGATCTTCATTCACAGTTATTAATTTTTTCAGATTCGGTTTTTAGCAATGTGTTTAGATCCAAATCCCCTGACATTGTTGATCAAGAGTTTCTTTCAAGCCTTCTAATTCCTTTCACAAATTGGTAACTCGAATCTGCTCATTTCTTAATTAATTTCTTTAATTTCGGTCACAGCTCAGGTATGAAGAATGTTTGAATCTTGAGTTTACGTCTTAAAGATTCTTTAAACGCAATTCTCTTTCCTAAAAAAAAACCATACTTTGCACATATACACAAGAAATTTTCTCATAAATTTACGCCTACTTCGTAAAAATGAAAATTTCGTACCTTTAGTAATAATAGCCATCGATTCTGCCAGCCTGCAGAATCGATGTGCCACAACCTTTGAGAACTAATGTAGCAAATCCAGCTTCAATATGCTGTAATCAATGGCTATATCGCAGTTCACACGTTGCAGATTCAGCAGCGCATCGCTGGTTTTTATGGCGTCCCGGCTATTCTCGATAAATTTACTTATCATGCTGATGTAGCTTTGCGCTAGAGCACTGCTATTCACGGTGAAACTTATCAGTCACACTCATATAGATTTACGCTTATGCCTTATTATTAATAATGTAAATGCGGTTTGTTAACAGTGCAGGAAGGGTTTATGAAGGTAAAAAAAAATCTAAATAGTACGAAAAATAAGCTATGGCTACTTCGCGGATTTCCACTTATAGCAGGATCTACTGAAACATAACACCCACGATAACCTGAAAATTCTTGATGGTAAGTGTTGCTAATAAGAGAGTCAAAGTAATCCATGTTTAAGATAGATTTTTTTAAATTTGATTTGTGGGATTACAGCCGATTATCTACTCAAGGGATTTAGGGCTAGGGAGGGGGTGCCCTCCGTCGGTCCCTTTCTAAGGGGTCCAAGTCCGAATTTACGCAAAGTTTCGGTGAAAACCACGGAGAAACTCCGAAAGACCAGAACCACGGACTTTCTGTCTCCCAGTTGAGAGAGCTGTGCGCTCAGCCACTGGTCGGGCTGTTAACGATAAAAATAAAATATTTTCATAACTTCAATTTTCATTTTTAAACTATTAGAAAATTTTCTTAATATCGAAAAGTAATTTTAATAAGACATAACAAAAATAGCGTTACTTTAACAGTACTATTTTAATTTCACATGACAATAAACATTATCACATGAATATTTCAATGGCTGACAAATTATTTTATTGAAGACATTTTTTTTTTTCATATTTCATCATTTGGTGTCAATTTCCAAACCCGTTCTGTGCGCTATCGTGTAAGAAGGATTGGCTTCGTTTATTTTATTATCAATCCAAATTACTATTCTGATACAGCTCTGGGATGGCATTAAAATCACTGTTTTAATGTGTTTCTGAGATCAAGTTTTCAGCTCATTTTCTGTCTGCAGAATGCCTGCTCCACGGATGCATTAAGCTGGGACCATTGGAAAGCATTTACGAATTCTGGGAAAGAGAGATGTTCACAAATGTTTAACCTTCAGCGTTGCCTCCTTTCAAAGATGTAAAAGAGCAGGCTAAACCCGAATTTTCAAGATAAAACATTCATAAAAAAATTTTGAAACACTTCCGTATTTTAAATGTGCACTGAAGTGCTATATTAAAAACGTATCATAATCCATGTGTCGTCTCTATTTTTCCTCCTTATTCCACTATGTTGAAAAGTCATCATAATCCATGAGTGTACCGCATTTTTATCATTTGTTCCATAAAATACTTCTTTTGAATTGAAATCTATATTAAAATCATCTATTAAAACTGTTTTGCAGCCTTCGTCAGACATATTTCTAACTATACATCGCCTTTATAAATAATGTTTGGAAAATGTATCATAATCCATGAGTGTACAGTATTTTTATTGCTTGTTTCATAAAACACTTCTTTGGAGTAGAAATCTATATTAAAATCGCTTACTAAAACTCCTTTACAATCTTTGACAGACATATTCTAACTATACTTCTCCTTTGTAACAAACTGTAGGGTTTGCCAGTTTATTGACAAATGGAAGATATCGCCAAGCTAAGTTCAGTTTTGGAGATTTATTTCTGTCGCCAATCTTGGCTATAAATCAGCGAAAAGTGCAATCATTGGCGACTTTCAACATTTCGTTATCGTCCACCTCACGCTTTCTGGAAAACCTTATTGAAAAGTGCAATGAAAACGTGTCCACAAATTACGTCCACAAAAACATGTTGACAGAAAATACCAGCGTGAACAAAACAGCACTCTAGTGCTCAAAAACGACTTTCCTCCGAGGTAAAATTTTGCACAATATGAAAAAATAATTGGTAAAACTTATCGGAAGCATTTCTGCATTCATCAGTACGTCAGACTTAGATTTGATGAAACTTCCCGAAAACTCTAAAACAACCGCATTATACCGAGAACTCTTTACTACGAATAAACGAAATTGGAAATATTCCCAGTTATGCATTGTTTTTATGGCAATTAATGCTTCATAAATTAAAAGAATTTGTTGTAGCATTCTTCTGTTTGCTGCTCCAGCAAGTGCATTCCATTGAATAATGCTTTAACATTTTTTAAAAACATTTTTTTTTTATTGCAAACATTTTCCTTCTTTAAAATTCATGCCTAAAATTAAGAAGCTTTATTATCCATAAATTTTGTAGCTTTATTGCTTAAAAATTGATATACTTGTACATTTTGTAGTTTGCTCGAGTTTACTTTTTCCAGAATATTGGAAAAAAAAAAAAACTTCAAAAAGCTGAATTATCCTTTTTATTCTTTTTTCTTGGAAAATATGTGGAATATGCACAGAATAAAGTAAGAAACTGTAATAGGAAAAGTACATCGTACAAAAGTTTTGTTTGTCGGGGAATGTTAATTCTTTTTTTTTTCTTTGAAAAACTGCATAATTTAAATAGTGTTTTAACTACAAATAGAGTCTTCACAACACAATTAACATAAAAGTAATTCGTATTTATTTCTTCCATATATACACTGTTAGGTTTTCGCAAGTTTACTCTGCGAAAAACCAAATCTTTCTGTTTAAAATATAGTTTCTGAAATATTGATTGACTCGTGTGAATTTAGTATAAGACATTATTAAGTCAGGAAAGGTGTCTCTTTTTTTAAATTATACTGGGTGTTCCAAAATGGCTGTAACGGTCTTTAATTCTTTATCAATTGGAGATAATTGGGCAATGTAAATTGAAAGACTGTTTAAAATAAAGTTAGAAATAAGGCTCCGTTAAGAAAAATTTCTCCCTTTAATTTTCAGAAAACCAAATTTTTAAAATTTCTATACGACCCACCGTACAAAAAATATCCAATTAGTAAAATGCACCCCATACACTAATAGGATGGTAGACAAAAATTCAGCCTTTCATTATAAAACGTCTCAGAGATATCTTTAAACAAAGATGATCGGAGCTGTAGATGAATTTGAATGTAAACGATTATTGCTAGCGTGTGAAAAATTATTTTCTTTTGTAATTTCTGTGCGACCTCTGAAATGCGATCATCCGACATGTTTCTTTTTTATTTTTTTTTCCTTAGAGAGCCATTGGAAAAGTGGTTTAAATCAGCATATATTTATCTTCATATCTCTGACATTTTTAAGGATACAATTCTCAAATTTTGTACATCCTCATTAGTGTGTGAGGCACATTTTATTGATTGGGAATTTTTTTTATACGGGGAGTGGTATACAAATTTAAAAAATGTAATTTTTCAAATTTAACGAAAGGAATTTTTTCTTAACGGAATCTTATTTCCAACCTTATTTTGGACATTTTCTAAATTTAAATTGTCTACTTATCCCTTAGAAAAAGAATTAAAACCCGTTGCCACCTTTTGGGAAAACGCTGTATAAAGCAATGCTGTGTGTTTTGTGAATATATGATCTTTCATAGCATTTTCATTTATTATAGTGCATAAAAGAGGCAATTTTCAGCAAAAAATATATGATACATTTTTACAGTTAATTAATTCTGGTGAACAGACTAAGCCTACTGAAAATGATTATCTTGCGCTTTGTAGTTTATTATATATAAAAAGCTTTCATAAACAATTTTTACAGCTTTAGACTTAAATAACTGAAAATTATGCAAAATATCAATGAACAGTTTCCAAAATAAACTCAGTATGTTTTTATCCCTCATTTATAAAACAACGCGTACACACCATCGCAGCACGGACAGGACAAAGTCGGTATTCCATCTCATACCAAGAATTGGAATTATGTTTATTGAAGGTCACTCGGTGTCTGTTGGACTGATGCACTTGGTTTTTTTTTCTGAAACTTCAGAAGTCCATTGGTGTATTGTTGTTATGTGATGGAGGTACTGCTTTGCCAGCCGAAAGAGACGGCTCACGTATTTACTGATCGTTCTGATTTGTTTCACGGCTAGAAGTAGGGGAGATGGGTAAATTCCAAGTGTACTTTTCCGTCCCTCCCAGAGCTTCCTTTCTCCCCTTTGCCTTGTTACATTTATTTGGCAACGCGCCAAACCCAATCTCTTTTGCTTGGGCAAGCAGTAGCCAATCAGACATTCTAGCACAATTCATCTATCTAGAAACATTTCATTCAAAAATTAATGGCCATTTACGCACATTATCTGTATTAATGTAATTTAATTTCAATTTATTTTTCTCTTTATTGATGTCTTTCTTTGGTATAAATGCATGGCCTTTATTTTTACGCATTTTTACACATTTCCGTTCGATTCAAGTTTGAAAAATCAAAAGCTTTTAACTATTTTTCGTGTTGCATCCTTCCATTTACCACCTGTCCTACTCTCTGCCCCCTTTAGATTTATATAAATTTCTACCTTGTGTGATTAAATATTTACTTGCTAGATGCTGAATATTCAGAATAATTGTTTAGTTATTAAAATCTGAGACTGCAAATATAATTTGTGGATACCCTGTATCCGAAGGATGCAGTATTGTTTTCAAAACTATTGAATAATTTGTTAAATGCTGAAAACAATCTTGTGTTATCGCTTATGATATTTTTTCTAATTAATGCATAAAACTGAAAATAATTGATGAACACCTAATAATTTTTTAACTAAATCTGATAAATACAATAGATCTATTCAAATTTAATCTTACCTTATGAGGAAATATGATGTAAGAAAAGAAACCTTAACGACTTACAAGGTCTTGTTAGCAAAATACGTTTTTATAAAATTCACCCTGATTATAACTCTGGGATAATAGTTAAGTGGAACTTAGTCATAAAAACAAGTCTTTTAATTAGCTTACAATGCACTAATAGTTTTAAAACACATCGTTTTAATTAATTTTTGACCAAAAGAAATATGTATAATAAATTAAATTTTACACGTACTTAAATTATTTTTTCATAATTAAATCCGTACATATGTAAAAATTTATAATAAAAACATGTACAAAAAAGTATAATGATAATAATTAGAATTTAACTATAGTTATCTAGATCATACATTTTATAATAACTACCAATCATCCTTTGGTAAATATTCGAAACAATAGTTAATGATTTCTTTATATAATTTATAAGAAATAACTTGACGCAGTTTCTGAAGTAACTCAGCATGTAATATAAATGGTTTAGGAAAATTTAATTTAGAAATAAATAAAAGTGATTCTGTAATTACTTTGTACATTTCTTACTATATATTTCAGTTATTTTAATTGCAGCTTAATTATTACAATAGGTTAATTTATGTATGTTTATATATCATAATTTATTGCAGTATTAATCAGTATTACTTGAAGAACTTTTGGATTTTCAATGTGAATAACCATGTTTACTCATTTTACTGTGTCTTTAAGAATGAAAGGAAAATAAGATTCACAGTTGCACAGTTAGAATAAATAACTGTTTCGAGAAACTGTTATTAAAATTTTCATCTTTTTATATCTTTTTTTTTTTTTTTTTTTTTTTTTTTGCGAAAGCAAAGTAAACTGATGATCTTTCCATCTACATACTGGAGAATTATTATGGGACTTATTCCAATTGTGGTTAGTATTGTAGATTTTACATACGTTAAGTTTATACTTTGGTAAGTTTCTAAATACTTAAATTAGATTTAAGTTTGAGAAATGTTGATAAATTATTTAGCTACTAAATTTTGCGCCATAGCTTGTTCATTCATGCTCGGAAATGCAATTTGGCTTTCCTGCTTGGCCAGGCAGTCTGTTAGCTCGTTCATAGCTATGTCTGCATGCGGTTTTAATTTTTTAAAGCATATTGCTTTTGTTGTACTGCTTGATTCATTAAGAATTTCTTTGCTAGGTTATAATTCGAAACATTATTCTATGAAATTTTTATGATTGATTCACTATCTGAAAATAGTATGCAATTGTTAAAATTGGAATTAATAAACCATTGTACCGATTTATATATCGCTATTAATTCAGCCTGATAAGTTGGATTAATTTGATCTAATGGTATTTTATAATGGCAGTGGCGTAGCCAGAAATTTTTCATGGGGGGGGGTTACTACTGCAATGCACATGTATGTATACGTGAGTGTGATAAGGGAGTGCAGAATATACATTTTGCATGGCAAAAATTCCTCAGGGGGGAGGTTGACCCCTCCTTGGCTACGCCACTGCAGGATGGCTTCAGCCACAACTCGCGACGCCCCTGTTTTGTAGCATTGATTAAATAGTTTTGGTAGAGAAACTGAATTCTGATTCGTATGCCGGAACATTAATATCAGTCAGTTAAATTCATGTAAATAATGAAAAAACAAGAAAAAAAATATCGGAACATTTTCATTCGGAACATTCCTCATGGGGGGGGGGTTGTGACCACTCTATCTCCCCCCCCTTGGCCACGTCCCTGTACAATGGTACATATATTAATTGTTATAGCTTAGGCAAAATGCTCCACAGCAACCTCTTGTTAACTTTTATCAATCAGCGTAGATATGAACTAGTATTAAGTTTATGTTACGTTCCGTAAATATGTGTTTGTATGCTATTCATCAACAATGTTACTCAACAATAATGAAAGTAACGGTAAGCAAAACTAACGCAAAAGTAAATAAAAAAAATAACTCTGCCATTTATGGTCGAAACCAGGGGCGTAGCCGGGGGGGGGGGGGTTAGGGGGTCATAACCCCCACATAAGGAATTTTTTCCCATACAAAATGTACATTCTTCACTACATTGTCACACACACGTATACATATAGAGTTGTAGTAGTCGTAACCCCCCCCATAAGTAAATTTCTGGCTACGCCCCTGGTCGAAACATATCATAAATCAAATGATGGTTTGTCATTATTTATTTCTACGATTTAAAAGTACTTTCAATCTCGAAATAGTATCCCGTTTAAATATTAACTGATGTAGATTTTTTGATAGAATTTTTAATTAAAAAAGCCAAACTATTCAAATTTTTAAATATATATATTGAATTTATATTTTCATATTTTAAAAACATACTTTGAATATTTAGCCATATTTAATTAACCAAAGTGTTACATCGTCTCATTGTGTTCTATAATATATGTAATTTGTCGTATGTAAATTTTCAATAAATTCTGCACCTTTGTCTTACATATTATAAATAAAAATTAATAAATTTGCACTTGACTCTACCTTGCTTTGCATTTTCTCTTTTCAAACACAATAAAAGGAGTATTAAATTGATCCATACCTGAAAAGAAATAAACAATTTGTTAGAGAATTATTCATTAAAGCTTATTCAGATATTGTATTTCATATATTAAAAAACAGTAATAAATACTTTTTAAATAATTTATTTTATAACACTCCTGATGATATTTCGTAAAAGAAATAAACAAATGCTGTCTTTTTAAACAATTAAATTCATACGTTCAGTTCGAAAAAAGAGAAAATTTACTAATAACCACTAAAAATTATGTTTCCGATAATTTGGAAATTAATCTTTCTAGACTTTGGCGCATAATTGTAATAAACACTTGGTATAAAGTTTGAATTGTAGTCAAATTAAGTTTGGCGGACGGATTTTCTAGTCTTCAGCTACTATTTTGGCTAACATCTATTCAAATTTTTAAGTCATTGTAAGGAATGAAGAGTCAAGAAAATCCGTCAATCTACTTCACTGAAAATTCAAACTTATTTCTAGTGAATCACTCAAAAATGTAAAATAAATGGGAATTTCTATCACTATATTTTCCAGTGAGGCTCTACGATATTTAGATAATTAGAATTAATCTATACAATGCTATGTTTTTCTGGCTAAAGAACATGCACAACACTACACAGAGAACTTCAGAGGAGTTTTTTTTAATTTACATATTTTATTATTTAAATGTATTATATATCAGGTCTCAATATTTCTCTTTTATGAAAACGTAAATATATTCGTTTAAGAAGCTTTCGTGCATTATCGTGGAAACAAAGTATAATATACGAACTATGACATTTCGCATCATCAGAAAGTTCCCACCTATTGATAGACGCATATCACCAAACATCAATTCCCAATAATGCCGAATAGAAGGCGAAATAATCTGCTTTGGAGATGGAAGCGTGGCGTGATATTTCGATCCAAATTGCTAGCTATTCATCAATCACCATTTCCTCACCAGCTGAACAGATAATAACAAGGGTTAAAATAAAGGAAAAGAGTTTGATGAATATTATTCTCGTCCGAAACAAGCGGAAATGGGCAAGAATATAAAGAAAGAGTAATAATAATGTTGTACGAGAAAATGACTTGGTGTTCCTACAAGCGATTTTCCTATTGATTCAAGCAAGTAAATTTTCATGACATTTTTTATGGTAAGCGAATTAAATACGTCTTTGATGAATAATAATGCATGTGTTTAAAATGTCAGCGAGTTTATATTTCCGTCCTCTGCCCTCGAAGGGTTTTTGAATTGATAGTTTTTTGTATAAATTTGCATATCGACATTTATCAACAAGGCTAATTGAGTATCAAGTGCAATAACGCTAATCTGTAAGAGTAGACATGAACTAAATAGGGAGCTATTATAATATAATTTACTTTTGAGTTTTATATGTATATGTTTATGCATAGCTAATGGCAAACTAATGCTAGACTCGGTAGGATAAAACGTGAATACGATTTACAACTCCTTAAAAAGATATCTCCCCTTAGGCAGATTAACCTTTTTGTAACGTTGCCTTGATTACAAACAAACTAGAATGCGAAATAATGGCAAATTTCTTTAAAAAAATTTATTTACACTATTATGTTCAAAACAAATGAAACTCGCTTAAATTGTTAGACCGCCTGTGTTTTCATATAAATACAATTAACTATACTATTTTCAGTTGGCTTATTTAGCGTATGATCGTTAGCAAGAAAAATTGAATTTTTCACAAAAATAGAATTTAAAATAAAGCTAAAATTATCACAGAAAATATTTCTTTTCGTCGCATGTTTTTTTGTCACATTTTGCTTTTAATGAGAAGACGTGGCATATGCCCGTATACAATTTTCAGATATTCTGATTTAATATATCAGTGCTGTATTTTGTGGGAGATAGAAAGCTAGAATACTTTTAATAGCTTATTAGAATGGTTTTAATTTCTATTTCGACAATCTTTTAAAAAGAAAGGGTTTCGAGTAGCTGGTGAGAAAACAGAATAACGCCCACTATCCGAGTCCATTTTTTTAATACCTATAAGCTTTCACGTTTGAAACATTCCGTATTCAACTTACTTCACAACGATGGCTTAAATCTTAAGAACTGAAGAGATCTATTTCTCTTTCATTTTAAATCACCACATTCAAGAAAACCAACAGTAGCGTTTTATGTTTCTAGATGGATAATTTTTAGGGTTTTATTTTTTCATATAGTTAAAGTTATACTACACTGCTCTGTGATTTATAAAAAGAAAAAATACATTTAGTGACTACTCAAAAATTTTTGAAGTGGACTAACGCAAACTTTAGTTTTTAAAAATACATACAAGGCGGTATTTATAAAGTGCTTTAAATATCCTATTTGTGTTTAGAATAAATCCACGGTGTCCGACCAAAGGCGGCCTTTTCAAAACATATTAATCAATTAAGTTGCAAACACCGAGCTACATATAAAGAAAGCATTTTTTTTTTCTTTTAAGAAAATAGTACTACAGTAGGTATTAAAATGGGGCCTAATGAAGCACTTAAAACAAGTTTGTTTCCGAAAGGAATAAGTAAGTGACTTGTTTCCTTGTAATGACTTAAGTTGCGTTTCTAAGTATCCGCCAGTAAACATAGTCTGAGAAACCCATTTCTGAGTTGTTTGCTCATAGGAAGTCACGATCTTTCAGCCGAAGTATATATACACTACTACATCACAGGAAAAACGTAGTTTTAGTATTTAAAGTTTCGATTTCAAAGCAAAGAGGGAAATAATTAAAAAAAGAAAATATGTTCGCAACTGTGCTTTACTGAAAAGAAGTGCACTTTTAGGAAAACACTTCAAGGAGCAGAATTCTTGGAGTTTTCAAATATACTTTTTCTTGTCTTGTAGAAATATAACTGATTGTTTTGATAGGCTGGTCTCTAAGTGAATTTCCCGAATTTTCGCGTAATAGATTTTAATGTGTTTGTTGTGTAGAACTCAGAACGTTTGAATTTTTGTGTGTTCGTTTCTTTCCCCCTCTCTCCGTTCGTTCAAGCCTGCGCATAACTAATTTACTTATTTGTTTAATTATTGGATATTAACGTAAATTTTCCGGGTTTTATAACGGTAAAAATCTGATATTATGAAGTTTCACGAATGCTGACAGGAGAGTTCTGAAGTTTTTATTTAGATTTCGAAAATATGTGTGATGTATATAATTCATTTTAGATAAAATTAAAATTTCTGGTAAATCTTTGATTACATTCAATTGACTGTAACTTCTGTAAGTTTAGAAACTTTATTTAATTTCTTATTCAAATGGTAAACACTGTTGTACATGGCACATAAACAAACGAAATTGTGGGGTCATAAATGATAATCAATAATGAAAGTATCTATGATTAAAATATAACGACGTTTTCTTTATCATCGCCATAATTATCTCATTCGCATCTGAAGCTTATAATACAACTTGAATAAATTTATAATATCACAATATGACTTAAAATTAAACAACTTTAATTATATAACCCATAAGTAATAGTTAATCTGAAAACACGGAAAGTGAGAAAAGACACATTAACATACACTGCTCAAAACAATTAAAGGATATTGTAAGTTTTATATAAAATAAAGATATAAGCGAAATTTTTTTTACCGAAAATGAAAGAAGAGAATTACAAATGCAAATTTTTCTGATTTTCAAACTGTGGAGTATGTTAATTTTAAGTTCGACGTCAAAAACGTCGCTTCAGCGGCACCAAATGAAATTAGACTTTCAACTGAATAAAAGACAATGAAGACAAGGATGATCGGCATTCCGTTACTGCTTTGTTTCGATGAGTACGATGTCTCAGCGAAGTCATTTAACCGATTCAGAAGCTTGGAGAGTTGTCGGTAGGTTAGAAAGGGGCCAAACTCAAGCCGAAGTAGCGCAAGCCATTGGAGTGTCACAAAGTGTGATTTCCAGGATCTGGAACCGGTTTTTGGCGACTGGAAGTGCAGACAGAAGACCAGGGCAAGGTCGTAGACGGGCAAAAACGCCCGATGAAGATCGTTATTTAGTGTTAACGGCTCGAAGACACCGGAATATGAACGCTACTCTTCTCCAACAACACCTTCGCTCGGCTACTGTCACCACGGTTTCAACTCAGACTGTCCGAAACCGGCTCCATGGTGTAGGTCTGTATGCTCGCCGACCGATGGTATGTGTTAGACTAACATCAAGGCATCGTCGCGACCGCAGGGAGTGGGCAACAGAGCATGTGAACTGAGGAGAAATGAATGGAGCAATGTTCTTTTTTCTGACGAGTCCCGTTTTTCAGTTCATCCTGATAATAGGCGTATTTTCATCTGGAGGGACCGTGGCATTAGGAATAATCCTGCGTTCGAGCACGAAAGTGTCAGCTTTGGCGGTGGTAGAGTGTTGGTGTATGGTGGCATCTCCATTGACGGGCGCAGAGACCTCTACATCATTCGAGATGGACCTCTGATTGGTCGCCGATATAGGGATGAGATCCTCAGACCTATTGTAGTCCCTTACGCTGCAGCAATCGGAGATGACTTCATTTTAATGGACGATAACTGCAGGCCACATCGTGATAACCTGGTGGTGGATTTCCTTTTCGAGGAAGGAATCGTACGAATGGAATGGCCAGCGTGTTCTCCAGACATGAATCCAATAGAGCACGTTTGGGACGCTCTAGGAAGACGAGTTGCTGGCCACCAACCACCCCCACAAACTCTTCAAGAACTGGAAAGAGCTCTTCTGGAAGAGTGGGACAGAATACCCCAACTCGTGATTAATAGCCTCATTGACTCCATGCCTCAAAGGCGTTCAACATTGCTGGCCGTCCGTGGAAAACTTACCCCCCTACAGAAAATGATTTCCTTTGAAGAAAACACCTTTTCTTATTCTTTTTTTCTCATATGCACAATTTGTGTTTTTTTCCTTTTCTACACAAATGCGCAATAAAATGCATTTTTTTCTGCCAAACATGCGTAATTTATTCTCATATAACCTACTACGTCTGTCGACCATGTATCAATCAGCTAAAAAGTTTCCCAGCCACAAGATCCACCTAAAACCGCAATATCCTTTAATTGTTTTGAGCAGTGTATATAGTACATTTTTGTTATAGTTTTATGTTAAATCTTCAACAAACTATGTGGCTTTCACTAACATTTTCCTCCACCTAAAATCTCGTATTAATTTAACATTAATATTTAAAAGATTACGTAATCATTGAAAAATTAAGTTTCCTATCATGTTGATTACACCTTTCTAACTGTATTCATAAAGCGTATTACAAATAATACATCTTATTCTCGGCTACTGTATTTGCTGTACTCCGAAAAATTAAAAACTGCGGAAAAATAAGTAAGAAGGAAAAAGTGGCCAAAACTTTATGAGGTGATAGAACGCATCTGCACGAGGAAATTTCGTCATAGAGAGTATGGGCAAAATTCAAACTGCGAACCGCTAGGTGGAGTTGAACATGGAAACTTGAACGCCGAAATGTGGCGTTATAAATGTATGAAAAGGTCGGTCCTAGCATCACCATAAAGTTTTGGCCACTTATTTAGACTCACCATGTATATATTTATACGTGCATAATATTGCAAGTCTTCAGCTATTCAGTAAGAATCTATTACACCAAAGTTTGAAATGGGCATTTTATTCGCCGTGTTACAAATTTCCCATTTATTCGCGGTATGGATGGTTAACAATGATAATAAAGTTGGAAATTGGTTAGTTAGGCTCTTCTTTATTGTTGTAGTTAAAAGTGGCATAAATATTTAATCATGTTAGAAACATATGCTTCTTGGTGTGCGAATGAAAATTGTTTGTTTTCTTTTGCAAACCAACAGCCTACTACAGGACAAAAAAAATATTCTGATTCTACAAATATCTGGTTGGAGCTACCTGAAAAAAAATTTTTTGTTGAAGGAACAAAATTATTTGTTGAAAATAACAGTGAACCAAATATTATTGAGATCTCAAAATTATTTGTTTCAAATAAAGTGACCCAAATATTGTTGAAACCTCAAAATTATTTGTTGAGTAACACTAACTCAACTATTGTTGGGTGAACAAAATAATTAGTTGAAAATAGCAACTCAATAAGTGTTGAATCAAAAAATGTTGTTTTATTTTCCTTATAAAAGGGAAACTTTTGAAATGAGACGCTCTGATAGAAAAATTTTCAAAACTACCCTTTATGCTTTCACGCCAGATTAAAAGATGTTTCCTTTTCTCTTTCTTTCCTACCAAAAGGGATAAAATGGTAGCTCATATATCAAAGGTTGAAAATAAATGATTTTCAATTACTTTTTCAAACGAAGCTAAAACTTTTTAATTTTGATAATGACTTTGAATGAATTTTACCTTTTGATTTAACAATCTCTCCTTAAAACTAAATTTTTACCATTCATCAGTGACTTATAACAGAGAACAAAGCACCTCATCCGAAAAGACTGCTCTGTGGGCAGATATATCGGAATTTTTTCAGCAGTTCAGCAAACCGTATGCATGACAAATGCCTAAAAGTGTATCAATCAATTCTGCACGCGAGAGGGCTTTTCACACTGACAGACATATTCACACTTGCACTTATTTAGAGAAGGAGCGTTTTTTTGTAACTATCCAAAAAGGTGCTAAAGAGCGTAATGCTTTTATTTTCTATTTCTTAACTTATTTTTCCATACTATTATGCAAATTACATCTCATCAAATCCCTTTTCTTAGGACGAGTGCATCATTAGGTACGATGAATAATATAAACAAACAATGCACTGTTGTTATATTAAATTGGGGTAAGAAAGCTCGAGTAAAAATTGGAGTAAAAAGGTAAAAAATATTCATATTAGTATTTTTTTTCTTTTTAAATAATACTTTAAGCATTTTCAAAAGTTAGTATTCTTAAAATATTTTGCAAGACAGCTTTACAGCAACAGTAAATAATACTAAGAAGTATTTAAGCACATTCTGTGATTTGCCATTAAAACTTGCATTCTCTTATTGTCTCAATTTGTTTGACTGTTGAAGTAAATTAGAACGTTAAGCTGTTAGTTTAGTAGTAATGTTACAAAAATATAATTTTCTGGTTTTTCAAATACTGCAGAAGGTATTACTTTAATAAAATTATGGAAATGTTGATTTAATTAAATAATATAAATTACTATGCAAGATAGCTTTTAAAAGATTTCGTATGGGACTGAGAAAATTTGAGCAAACAATAGGATAAATATAAGTAAAAGGGCAGTTTTAAGAGTTACATACCTTTTAAATATCGAAAACAAAATTGATATTATTTTGTTTTACATAAAATATACCACGTTTAGGCACACTTTAAAAAATTCCATTCGCAAAGTTTGAATAAAACAAAAAAACTTTGCCTTAAATAATTTGCTTTCTGTTTGCTGTAATGAAAAAAAAAATAATATCTCGAGGTTTTCTTTTAAATAAATAAATAAACATTCATGCATTACTTTCGCTAAATGCAATCTTGAAAACAATTACATGAAACTAAAGAAATGTTTTCAACGCTTAAAACTTATTGGATTTGGTAGATTTTATGTTTATTTTATTTTATTTTTTGTCATCAGATTGAAATTAAAGTAGCCGGCAGTTCTGAGTTTTGAAAAAAAAATGTTTAACAAGATTTTTACTTTTCGACAGGGAATTGTCTTTTAACAAAAAAATATTTGATATTTACATTACTATTTTAACGTTAAATATATTTAAAAAATCATTATTTATGTGATTTTTGAAAATTATGATTCTTATGCCTGCCTTAAATTATTTGCCATCGTAAGTTAACTTAATAATACATAAGTTGGTCTTTTTGGAATAGTTTATTTCTTCTTAAATTAAAATTAGGAGACTTTCCAAAAAGTAACAAAAACTATTAGGATTTTTTTATCATTCGAGATGCAAGCATAAAATGTAATAAAGGAACTTATCAGTGTATTTTCGTATACTACCACCGTCTTGGTCGCTGTTTGATATTCAAATCCCTTGCAAATGATATCAGCATTTCAATGCACTAGTAGATGGTGAAGGGATTGCGTCAGGTCGAATAAGAGATGATTTCTCTAAGGGAAGCATTGTAACATGTGGGAATGTAAAAGGTATGTGGAAAAGTATGATAAAATTTGACTACGTAAATCTTCTCATCAAAAACTTCGCCAGTTGAAACTCATGGAAACGGAGTAAAAAATTCATATAAAACCTATGCACTTACATGAGATTTGAATAACACTAAAAGTGTTAAATTCATATTTATAGTTATCTTATTTTTTTAATACCGTCGTTCTGAAATCTGAAAATTATGCAGCCATGTTCAAGGCTCTCATGGAAGCATCGTTCCAGCATCTTAACATGGATTGTAAAATAAAAATAGTGAAATTATACTTATATGGTTCCAAAGATTTAATATTTTACCCAGAAAATAATGTAAAATTTTGCTCTAAGTAATAGAAATTGTCCGAGTATGATATGAATTCAAATTTCAGGTTTATATCTAGGAGGGTTGCTCGGAATTTAAAAACATTTTGTAAACTTTGTTTATTTTATCAAAGAAACAGTTAAAATATTTATAAATATGTATTTTCCCCTTTTATACATATCTCCACTATAGAATATTGGCCTTTAACATTACACACATGTCAAAAAACATTTACCTTTCTTTTTTGAAGCATTAAAGCAATAAATGCAAAATTTTATCCTCGCTTCAGAAATTTTCCTTTAGAAACTGTATTGATTTTTCTTAACTGTAGAGTGTGCAACTACTTTAGCTACTTTTATGGGCTGAATTCAAAGTGCAATAACACTTTCCAAAGTTTTGTGCTCGTTGAAACTTGTAAATACTGTTTTCAAATTTAATGTTTCTCATCTGTATTTAGAGTTGATTTGGGAAACATTTTCTGCATTTCGAAATGTTGATCTTGGTTCACGAATGTATCCAAAAAGAATTCATCAGGAATTACCGTATTTACCCGCGTATCAGTCGAGAAAAAAAAGAGACTTTAAAGGTGGGGGTCGACTTATACGAGGGTCCTTAATTTTTAATTATTATTTTTTTAATCAGAGGTCAAAAATGCCCTTTTATAAGGCAAATGCTCTCTTCCTGCATTCCATAACACAATGATGTCTTTTTAGGTTGATTTTCATACCAGGAAGAATGTAGTGATACAAAGATTGAAAACGTGTATCATGGATTACGGTCAATTAGCTACGCGTGGACTCTAGGCCGAAGGATAGGGTAGCCCCGCCCCCCCCGTGGAGGTCTTTCTAAGGGATCCTAACCCAATACGTGGACATGATGAGCCGATGAAGATGAAGGAATTTTTTTAATTGTTTGATGAGTCCGATTTTGAATCGGATCTTGAATCAGCTTGACTTTGTATATCAGTATTTTGCCATATCATACTATCAGTATTGCCATATTATTGTTATTATTCATCATTATCAGTTTAATTTTGTATACTACTTTTGTATTGTTATTATCCTTATTATTGTATTTAGTACTTTCTTTTTTTACAGATGATTTTGAATAAATGTATTTAAAAACATTATAGTTTCTTGATCGGGAAAGTGGTGGATCGGCTTATACGCGGGATCGACGTATACGTGAGTAAATACGGTATGTAACATATGGACAGAAGTAGTCATATATCATACAGGGTGATGCAAAAAGTTGGTTACAAGCTTTAACTTCTTATCTACAAGAGATACATGAGGAACGTAAATTTTTAAAAATACTCAAAATAAGGCAGGAAAACAGATTACGGTACTAAAAAATTTCTCTCATAATTTTTCAAAAAGTTACACTTTTTAAATTTGCATAAGACCCAGTACAAAAAAAAATTCCCAATTAGTGGAATGAGTCCCATACACTAACGAAGTGATGGACGAAATTTCAGCCTTTCATCATAAAACGTCTCGGAGATATGAAGATGAATATTTGCTGACTTAAACCACTTTTCAATGACTCTGGAAGAGAAAAGATCATGTCGGATGATCCCGCTTCAAGGGTCGTGCAGACATTGTGGAAGAAAATTATTTATTGAACTCTAGCATTAAGCGTTCCCATTTAAATTCTTATGTAGTCCCTGATTAACTTTTTTCAAAGATATATCTGATAAGTTTTAGATGGAAAGGCTAAAATTTTGTGTTTCGTGTTTGGGGCTCATACAACTAACTGGGAATTTTTCTGTACTGGGACTGTATACAAATTTCAGAAGCGTAACTTTTTTTAAGTTAACAAGAGAAAGCGTTATTTCTTTCCTACTTTATTTTGAACATTTTTCTAAAATTTACATTGCCTACTTATATCTAATAGATAAGCAATTAAAGCGTATTGACATCTTTTTAGAAGTCCCTATATATTATTGCATCCTTTTCTTTTCGATGACAATGCCCCATTTTGACATCATGAAGGGGTTTAAAGAAACTGATTTTAACGAGTTATCTTCAAATTACGAACGGTATATGAAAGTTCCGAATTTTAAATTTGATGAAATGCAACTTGCGTTTCAAGCAATCAAGTCATCTTTTAACTTTATCTGCTATTTTTTTCAAGTCAATATTGATAACATTTAATTTTTCAAAAATGTTTTAACTTGACGTTATAAATTGGAAACATTGGCCAGTAAAAGATTAAGAAGAATCCAGAAAATTATAAGTACTTGAAAGTTTAGGTACAATTTTTAAAAAAGTTTTGAAGCCAATTGTACGCTGTGGCATACAATCGGCGTTCCTTGTCGGCGCGCCGGCCTAGACCTCGGCGGCGGCGGCGTGGCTCGGCGGCGCAGACCTCTAATCGTCATCAAATTTAAAATTCAGAACTTTCATATACCGTTCTTAATTTGAAGATAACTCGTTAAAATCAGTATTTTTAAACCCCTTCATGATGTCAAAATGGGGTATTGTCATCAAAAAGATAAGGATGCAATAATATATAGGGACCTCTCAAAAGATGGCAATACGCTTTAATTCTTTTAGATATAAGTAGGCAATGTAAATTTTTTAAAAAATGTTCTAAATAAAGTAGGAAAAAATAACGTTTTCTCCTGTTAACTTTAAAAAAGTTACGCTTCTGAAATTTGTATACAGTCCCAGTACAGAAAAATTCCCAGTTAAAATTAAATTAATATTTTAGTACCCTTTATATGGTTTAAATTTAAAAAAAAAGAAAAATGCAATTGCAGAAACTGTGCAGTCGGCTGTCATTCAACCGGCATTACATGACACATCACGTCAAAATACTCTGTAAAAGATACCTCAAAAACACAAAATATCAACTGTAATACACGTGATGCTTAACCCTTTGAGGCGCAACCCTTTCCCAATGCTGAAAAGGGCAGCCGTTGCCATCGCTCTACTAAACTACCAGCAAGATGGCGGACGATTGAGGCACAGACAGCTGCGTCAAAAAAGGGTCTCTAGATCTGGGGCATTTTTCAGCAGATGTAAGTGCTGTTAAAAATAATCGTGACAATTTTTTTACGGGAAATGGCGTGCTAAAAAGTAAAGGATTTTCGTGGGGCTATGTCACCCCCAACTATTTTTATAGAAATCAAATCTATTCTTCGTGACTGGCAACAGTCAAAACGTCAGAGCTTGGTGTTCCCAGAGCAGAACACTGCGCGTTAAAGGTTTAACTATACGTCCAAGAAGCCAAACACACAGATAATGAAAGAGTCAGTTGTATTCAAGATGTCTCAGGATTATATGGACAAACTTTAAGCGGAGGCAGGACACATAATAAGGAATCAGAATCCCATAGCAATGTGGGATCAAAAACCGTTTTTACTTACCTGGTAATAAGCGCTTTACGAAACATGTTGAATGGTTTGTCTAATTTCTTAATAAAGTTTCATATGCAATGGGGTTGTGGTTGTATCCAAAAATTTCATTCATGAAATGAATAGAATTTTTAAAATATAAATTTTAGTCACGTGCTTCCTGTGAAACCTTCTTTAGTATTTTAGCGAACAATAATCGGAAACTTTGTCCTAACAAACCTGGGACACCCTGTAATAGTTGGAAATATCTTTTAGATGAGCTATTAGCTAAAAAAATATAAATAATATAGATATTTATAACAAAAATAACCATAATGAAACACTGAAACGTACTAAAACGTCTTACACGTTTAAAAAATGCAAAATATCTGAGAATCAAAATGAATATGAGTTAACGCATCGTTAAAACACCGTCGAACTCGAAAAATCATCAATTTATTTGTTACGAAATTTGCTGTTTCTTAATACCACTTACTTTTACCGTTTTTGAACAGAATGAAGGAATTTTTTAACATAACTTTCGAAAGATATTTTATAAAATGACAACTTATCAAACTAAGATATTTTATTATATCATCTACTGCATGTAAAAGTATTAAATTTTTGCACAGACATGGAAAATTACTTTTTGCCTCTATTTCTTTCGAAATTTGGTTAGGTTGCTATTTTTTTGAGTATTAATATCGTAATTCATTATTCACGTTAAAATTTGATTGAAAAATTACAATAATGGATAAATATATTAGATCTGTTCGGTTCTAATATCAATCACCTTTTTAATAAAAATGTTAAATGAGATATGAATTGAAATATGGAAAAAAAAATTCACACAGTCTCTTTTATCGAAACTACTGTGGGGATATATTAACGTAGGTTTTTTTATTAGTTAGTTGAAAGGCACCCGTCGAAAATGACGAATAAACAAACACTTTAATTTCACGAAATGCTTATTAATACGGTATATTGTGCTTTAATTCATACAAATCTACTAATTTCAAACCATTTCTTCCGTTTCCCCCTCTTAAATGCGAAATATTTAAATCCTCCCTCATTAAATCCCGTGAAAAATATCAAACAGTGTAGTGTCGTGGGGATATTTAGAATCGCACAAATTGCGAATATCACGTGAAGTCTGTGGCACAATTTATGCGTCTGAAGCAATTCTAATATATGACGTCACATTTTTGACTGCCTCGTACAGAAAAAGAGAGGAGAGGGATTGCTAAATCAGTTAATCTGTCTATTTCGCATAGTTTTCAAGCGGAGTAGTATTGAAATTTGCAACGATGTTAAAAGAAAAAATTTTTTCTTAATGGACCGTAATGGAGGAACGTGATCCTACCCTGATACTTTAACACAAGTTTCGATATTTCAGGTTATTAATACTCAAAAACCTGTTTTAATTAATGTACTCATAGTATAGAAAATCATGCGGAAGTTCATTAGTTATTAATTATCGGTGTAGCCAATGCATTCAAAATTGTTAATTGGAATTAAACAGCTCAATAATTTAAGTATGAAGTTCAAATTAGGATTTGCCAGTGGGAAGAATAAAGTTTGTGTACATTTAAATATGAAGCTGGCTCGTTTAACAAATTTTATGTATAGCGAATGAATGTGTACGTTGGTCGTAAATGATTGGTACATATTGCTGCACTTCGATCGACGGCTGAATAAAAGGGGAATGACTTTTATTCAGCCGTCGATCTTCTTACCTGTACACATAAGATATCATGTTAAAAATGTTTTGTGATTTGTTTTTTGGATTTTGCTTTCTTTTGAAAAAATGCTCAGCAAATGTATCAGTGCTTTGAATATTACAGAATTTTGTTAACTAACTACATTCAGACAAATCCTTACGGGCCTCAACGACATATATAATTCCAAATAGTATAGTTTTAACCGCTTTTAAACAGACTTTTCTAAATTATTGACAAGCAATTACATACAGTAAACACTTACAGATCTTCTGTGTGAACACCCGTATGTTTATGTACGTGTGTGATACAGCAAACGCAAGTGCTACTTCAGTAAATGATGCTTTTGTGCAAAAGAAACACATGTTTTCAGCAACTGTACAAACAGGAAAAATGAACACAAAAACTCTTTTCCTTTCACGGTATTTTAACGCAGTATTCCTTTTTTGCTAAAAAAAAGTCTATTTAGACTAGTAAAAGTGTAAATCAGGAAAGCATTACAGTTAGTACATTCTTAATATGTATGTAAATTTTTAAATGTTTATGAAAAAATTAATTGTAAATATTTCATTTGCTTCTTTGTGCGTAAAAATAATCTTTTACTTCAAATTTCAGTATTGCAAAGAATCAGACAAAATATATGTCATACATTCCGTTAAATTTCTCTTAACGTAAATACTAAAATCTAGAAAATGCCTGCGAAGAAATTTTGATTCTTACTTATGAAATGAATACTAAATAATAAATGAATCAGTTGTTTACTGAATGATACCTTTAAGTATAGACGATTCGCTAAGCTTTTTGTTTTCTTTCCCATATTTTTCCCCCATAACTCTGAATATTGCATTTTAATAAATTTTCCCTCCAAATTTATGTGATGTAGTCTAAAGTTAGAAATAAATTTTAGCATTGTTTTTGGATCTCCATTTAAGTAACAATATTTAAAGCACATAATGGCAGATAAAATATTCAAATAAGTAATAAATAAAGGAATAATAGAATTATTTGTCTCACGTAAAACAAATTCAAATCTTGAACTACGATTTTCTTTCATATTTATGTTACAAATACAAATATAAATAGATGTTTACATACTTTTTTTTAAAAATCGTAATTAAAAACATAAAAGACTGATTTCCAATACATTTCTAAATCATACTTACAATTACATTGCACAAAACATTAGAAAGCTTTGATAAAATTAAGCGTACGAAATGCACATTGTCTGGAGTTGTTTGACATGAAAAACAAGACAAATTTGGAAAGTTGTTGTTTAGTTCGAAATTACAAACGATGCATTAAAATAAAATGCGCACCTGAAAGAAATAAAGTAACTGATTTGATTATTATTGTAATTATTATTATTGTCTAAACCAGCGTTTCTCAACCTGTGGGGGCGCTTCCCTCAAGGGGGCGCAGAGCGTTTGCATTAGGGGCTCGAGAAAAACCAAAGAGGAAGTAGTGATGTATGTTTTTAAAAAATCATCTTATTCTCATTTTTACTCAAAAATATATCCATTTTCGCAAAAATTGTTCATTCAAACTCTACTGATGAGATTATTTTGTAGAAAATTCGACTAAATGTTTATTGTTAAAGATTAAAAAACTAAATGTATGCTGAAAATGTGAGGGGGATGACGCCACCGTAAATTAGCTTTGTTATGGGGGGGGCGACGTTGAAAGGTTGAGAACTGCTGGTCTAAACATCATAGAAATTTGCTGATACTTAATTTCTGAATAATAAAGTATTGAAGCAGATATCTGTATAGAAAAAACGGACAAAAATATATACAACATATAATTTATATATTATTGCGAATTTTTATGATGATCTGATCATTAGGAATTAAATTTAGGCTAATATTTGCACTTTACGCTTCGAGTAATTAAATTTTGCATTTTTTACTGAAAAATTGGTTAGCTAGAATACGTTATAGGAATCTTTGTGTTTACCGTAGAAAAACATGGAATTTGGTGGTTTCTGGCCAAAAATTGGCGATAACGCTTAATTGAATTCAGTTTTGGGGACTTGTTTTTATCATGAAATTTAGCGATATTTAATCATGCAAGAAAGAAAGCATTGCAAACCCTACTTATAAAATTCACATTTTGTGCGATTTTATTGATGGAGATTTGCTTTCCTGCGTTAGTATTATACAGGACTGTCCAAATTAAACTTCCCCAACTCAGAGGCCTGTGCAGGATGTTGCATGGGTCATAATGTGATGAAATTTTGAAAACAGACACTTCAGGTCACGCGCTCGTGATTTATTTAAAAAAAATATTAGTACAAGAAGTTTCCGATAGGTGGCGCTGCAGATCAACAAGACGTTCTACAGATGTTCTACATGTGTGCCGTGGTCGAATAGGGCATATCAATAGCACGAGAAACAGTTGGCGCACTGACCACACCATGTGACGATTCGCTAGTGGCGTCCACGATCGCCAAAGCTACATTTTGTACGCTTGCAGAATCCACATGTCGTCCTCTATCTGGTAAAATTCCCAGCTGTCCTATTCTTTCGAACTTGCTCTTATCGCAGTTCTCGTCATTCTGGTAGAAAAGTTTCACTAACAGAAATTTGTCTTTCAAAGTCGATATTGTGCATCAGCGAGCTGGAAACAACTGCCTGTGCAGCGCCTGTCTTCCGCCATTGTAGGGCTCGTCTTTTGGATACGTTACGCAGAAGCTTTATTTCTGCAAATCACGTTGTTGCTATATGCAAATTACTAGTGTTACAGCGCCACCTATCGGCAACTTCTTGTACTAATAATTTCTTTTTAATAAATCACGAGCGCGTGATTTGAAGTGTCTGTTTTCAAAATCTCATCACAATATGACCCATACAACATCTCACACAAACCTCTGAGTTGGGGAAGTTTAATTTGGACAACCCTGTATAATCAATATATGCGACCACTATGAAATGCCATCTTATTGGAATGTTACAATGATTAGGAGAACGTTCGCGAAACATGTGCAAAAAGTACACCGGGTGTTTCAAAATAGATGTTACAGCGATTATCTTTTAAACCGTGAGTGATAGAACATACTTTCAATAAGAAAAGTTAGTCAAATTAAGAATAGCTTTAAGATATGGCAATTTTTTTACTAGGAGCTGTATACATATTAAAGTACGAAATTTAATTTTTATACGGTCCCTCCTTTCCTAACGCTTATATTTAGGAAAATGTTGCTCTTTGTCTAAGAAGTTTAATTTAAAAAATCCCGTGTCTCTGAGTAATATGGCAGTGTAATCGAAATATTGCAATTTTAAAATTTTGGCATTTGTCGCTAAGCACTATGGGGATGTCTCAAAAGTGATAAAAATGTAATTACTTTTCAACTAACGTTAGTTTATGTTAATAATCAGTCGATAGACACAGTTGACTCATCAAATCCTAATTTAGCTAGAATATTCCCGTAAAGCATATTTGGCAGTTTCTAGTGAAAGTAACCTACACCATTATTTTGTCATCATGTTTTGCACTTTAAACTTCTTTCTCTAGAAGCATGATGTAATGAGTGGATGACCCCTCCTAAAAGACTTAATTATCGCTAATTTCATAAAGCAGTACCGATCATTTTAGGTAAAACTGTACCTGTTAATTTCTCACATTTGAACGGGTTTAATTGATTTTTCCAACAACGGGATCTTTATTTATCTTTAATGAACTCATAGGTGGTCCCCTAATGTAAAGATTATTTCACCTGAAAACTGACGCCAACACAGTTGGTAAAGTGATGTAAATTTTCAAAATTAATTTTCTCGCTAACTATTTCACTTAGAGACACAGGATTATTTTAATTAATTTTCTTAGACAAAGGGCAACATTTTGCTAAATATAAGTGATAGGAAAGGAGGGACAGTACATAAATTAAATTTCGTATTTGAATATGTATTCAGCCCCCAGTAAAAAAATTGCCATATTTGAAATCTACTCTTTGACTAACTTTTCTAATTCAAAGCATGTTTCTATCACTTACGGTTTAAAACATAATCGCTGTAACATCTATTTTGAAACACACGGGTATAAAGCGGCCGGTCATACCAGACTCGAGCTGTCTCTAGCAGAGAAACATTAATTCTACTGAGAGCTCATACGCTCTCTATTTCAGTATTATGTGTATAAGCGATGCTTTTTTTTTCTTTTCAAGAAGCCTATTTTTGAAGGCTGTTTGTAAATACTTTGTTGTTGAATGCTGAGAAGGAGTTATTAAGTGTTCTGCTCGAGAATTCCACTGAGATTTTTACCCTGTGGAAGCATTTTATTTTATGCGAAATACAGCATATGAAAAAGTTTCTGTGATAGCTGGCTGTTACAAAACGTGTTACTGCTTGTTAATTCCTGTGAGTTGTGTACAACAGATTGTTCGTCGAATTAGTTGAACCAATGAAGTTTATGTTACGCCTTGTTAACTGGACTGATTACTAGAACTTCAAATGTACATTGAACTTTTAAGCTTCGAACCCGAGAACGTAGCAGAGCTTATTGCAACAGTGTACACATACAGACATAGATATATATATGCATGCATTTATTTATAAATTAAGACACACATACATACAAGGCCGTAGCCAGAAAAAAATTTCGGGAGGGGATCAAACCCACATGATCCCCCACCCCCTTGGTTACGGCCTTGCATACATACAAGATTCTTACACTTCTAAAAAGACTGCACTTATTAAAACTTTGCAAAAAATGCATTTTTCCAGGGCCGTACCGAGACAAAAATTTCGGGAGGGGGGGGGGTGTCTAAAAATTTCGGAGGTGGACCGAAAGGTGAAAAAGGCTCAATTTTTCCCAAAAAGGCTTCATTATTATTGTTTTGTTAACAAAATTTTAAATTTCGGGGTGGGGCGGACCCCCTGGTCCTCCCCTGAGTACGGCCTTCCATTTTTCCCTTTTATTTTTATTTATTTATTTATTTACTTCTTTTTGTGGGGGGAGGTCACTTTAAGGCGTCTGGAGTTAGTATATTATTTGATTATTCAACTTAAACTAATTTCGTTTGTTTTTTAAGGTTTTTGTTTATTTTTTAGTTTATGAAAATAGTTCAGACTCTTAGTGGGCCTCACCATGGTACAGTGGTTATATCACTGAAAATGGTAGACGGCCGAAGTGTGAAGGTCCCGGGTTCGGGTTCCATCGCGCGGTCGTCGATCTAACGATTTGGAGTTTTGGTAGGTTTTCTCCAGATATAACGTGAATACGCGTTAGAACCCCTTAGAAAGTTCTCCTACCAAAGCATCCCTCATCTTAGGCAGATACTCCTCGTGTAGGTTTGCCTTAATCACACACAATCAAACTCTTAGTTAAGTATGACATTAAAATATCTGCAGTGAATCAAAAGAATTTATTTAGAGGCGAGGAATGACCTCTTGACTTTAAAAGTTTATTCCAGTAAAATAAAACGCTAATTGTGAAAAAAGAATGTTTTCTCTATTGACAATTTCACTGAGCACATTGTTACTCTGTAATTCTGTAATATTTTTAAAATGCACAGAAGTTATAACTTTGCTTTCTATAATTTTAACAAACTGCTACTTCCATTTTTCGTACTCTTGCAGCGATCACAAAAATTCAGGCTTTTTGGAAATCTGCATCACATACTAATCCCTCAACGACGGGTACTTCAGATAGTTGCATATAGCAAAGTCAGGGACTTTTAAACTCCTTTCCTATTTTCCTATTTTGTATCCTACCTCCATCATTTCCAGTTTACATAGCAGGTGGTCTAATGAACCGCCACCATCGAGATGACTCACAGTATGCAATCAACCCTCGTTTTACCAACCTTTGTTTAGCGAGTGGTCCCGAACACACAGTACACGATTTTATTACTCGATTTTACGATCTTGAGGTTGTTTATAATTAAACTTCCCCTATAAACAGCATTCTGCAGCTGTAACCGGTGAGCAGATTGCTACCAAATTTGGCGCATGGACTGTACACGAGATGCGCTCAAGGGAACATTTTAGGACGTTTAGTTAAAAAAAATGTCCACTAGATGGCACTTTGCATGGTGATATCAGCGCAAATATTACTCAAATGAGTGAATAAATGTCCAAAAACTATTGAATAAATGTTAAAATTGTTTGCAGATTTCGAATTAGCCATTTCCATCATTAAATTTGCCGTAATTGATGCAAAACGCCATCTAGTGGACATTTTTGAACTATTTTTTTTCTAAATTTCTTGAGCGCATATCATGTATAGCCAATTTACCAATTTTGGTTACAGTCCGTTCACCCGTTTCAGCTATACAGTACTGTTCGTAGGGAAAGTCTAATCACATACACAATGTATTTGAGTAGTCCCTATGGGCTCTTGTGAACGAGCGTAGACTGTTTTTAGTTGGCAATACAATGTCATAAACGTGGCGGGAACATCTATGAATTTTGTCAAGTATAGAGCAGCACACAGACCAACAAGTCTGTGGAGAAAACAATCTCATCCTCCCTTCCTTCAAAACCACCCTACTTCTATGCTTGAAAACATATATACAATTTCGTTCATCTAAAGGTTAAAACACACTTGTGTTTTCATTGAGATTCAATTAAAAATGGAACAACATAGCATAGGGTGATTTTATTGGATTTTAATGGCTTTTCAAAGGGCAGTACTAAGGGGGCACTAATGCATCAGTCAAAAGAAAATTACCTTTGATGACTCGATAATGAAGATAATGACTCGTTCACATTAGCTCGTCATTGTAATTTGCTAGATAGAAAATTTTCGGAATTCATTTTTTAATTTTTTATTACTCCAGAAACGAAAATTCAAGTAGATTCGTAACCTCACTCCATTCCATACCATCTTGTTTCTCTGATAAAAATGTAAACATATCCGGTTTCATATCACGTGTGCTTTAAGAATGAAAATACTACAAAAGTAGTTTTTGAATATTTCAAACTAAAATTCGCCTAAAGATTTGTTTATTTCTTATTTTAAAAATTCCCCAGCGAATTGATCGAAAATCCCGGACAGGAGGATACGTGTCACCCCAACCCCCCTCCCTTGCTGGCGCCAGCCTTGACTATGATTTGTCATGCATCAAATAATATTACTTAGAAAAGAAAATACTTATATAGTAAAATATATATATATAGTCCAATTTTTAAGCTTGCCTAACAAGCAGAATGTAGGAATAGTCATATTTTCTCTTCATACAAGAATGAGTTTTTTCTAGCGACTAAAATATTTTTTATTGTTTCAGCATGTAGATATTTGGAGCATTTATAGAATTGCTGTGCTATTCATCATTGATGAAGGTCAAGTAGCTGAAAACATCTCTTAAAATATTCATTTAGCGTTAGATTCTTCCGAAAATAAAGTTGTCTATTCGAGTATTTCTCAAAATAGAAGAAAATAGACGAAAATTAATGATTTTTAGAAATATAAACATCTTTATAGTTTCCATAGTATAAGTTACCCCTGAACATACTACATAAAATTCCAATAAACTTTCACTAACCAAACCAAATATTTGCACATATTCAAACAATAAGAATTTTTACGTTTAAAACTAAAGGATATGTCCTAGCGGCACAAGTATATTATATGGTGAAATTTTACTTTTTCTGTTTGACTAAAACAAAAGTATCAAAAACTATTTTGAAACTTATATTTAAAGAGTGAATGCCCTAAGGCTCAAAACTTATAAAACAAAGACATTCACAAAGCTATTTCAAACCTTTATGGTTTGTTTATTTATCGATTATTAATTAATATCATGCTACAATGAATTATATATTAAAGAAGTTCTCACTTTCCTTGAAAGCGTTCTTTGAAGAATGTAGAAGTGCTAATAAAAAAACTGTTTAACAGTTTAAAGTGTCGATTTTTTAATAATTATTCTTAAATTTTAGGTAGGCATCTTAATCAAAGTAAGATATTTGTAATCCATTTGCTTTGTATTTTAGCAGACTCTTGCCTAAATTATTAAAAATAAGTTAGGTAGTGTCAGGAACATAGATAAAAATTATTAAAAAAACATAGTTAAGATTTTAATATTTTGAGTTTTCTGCGCGTATTTGATGTAACGAAAACTAGCACAAATTTATTTAGTGGCTTATACACTATATGGTACCGGATGTCCCAAAAATGACCGACGATTTGAAAAACCAGAAAAAGAAAAAAGGAAAGCGATAGAGATGTACGGTTTGCTGCTCTCTGCGCAGATAATCAGGGAATTTATTATTACCAATTTTAAAATTATTTGAAAAATTCATCAACAGATGACGCTTCTGATTCGGAAAAACTACAAAACCATGTTTTCAAAATAACCACCATTTGCAGCAACAACGAGACGCAGTCTTAGGATAAATTTGCAAAAGTCCGTGCAAGCATCAGTTGGAATATTCTCACAAGCAGCAGAGATGCATATTTGTGGATTGTGACAATACACCTGGTCTTTCAACACCTCCCCCCCCCAAAAAAAAAATAATAATTAAATTAAATTAAATTAAAAATAAAGTAAAGTAAAATAAAATCGCGTGGCGTCAAATTTGGTGACTAGGGAGCAACTATATGCAACATTAGGTATGCGTTTCGTTGTCAAGGGCAATGTACTGTTTGCCGGACCGTTTCTGACATTGAATTTCCTTTGAAAACTGATTCTCGTTTCAGAAAACTGTGGTCCAGGTGATGGGACTCCAAAACGATAAAAATATGCTCTTCCAGAGAATAAACCATTTTCGAAGCTTACGCTAGGCTCAAAATATAATTCCGATCTGAAAGGACTGGATGCATACAGAATAGCATCGCCATCTATTGGCGAGCTTTGTAACTAATTTTGAAAATTCATGCGAATAAATTCCCTGATTCACAAGGCAAAATGCAGCAAACCGCACATTTCTTATTACCTTGCATTTTTTAATTAATTTTTCAAATCTTCGGTCACTTTTGCGACACTCGGTATGACCAGTAAAGTACCTTGCCAACCTCTTAACTTCGTAATGGCTGCTGCTATATCCATAAAAATAATGTCTAGGTATGGTAAAGTAGCTATGTGCTATTGAAATGTGCTGTGTGCCCAAATATGGCGTCACGTGGTGGAAATCTGCGAAGTTAACATTTCTATCGTGAAAACGGATCGAGATAGGAAAAAAAAAAGTGATTTACAGAGTTATAGAGCATCATCGTTTTAGTACGAAAATACACTTTGTGGACATTTATGCGAAGAATAGAACGGTTAAAATGGGCATTTGTTTCTTCGTGATTTCCTACACTGTGGCGTGACAAAACGATCCGAGAAAGGAAAAACAACTAATTATAACGATATTATACTTTTATTTGTGATTTTCAAACTTAGTCAGCTGCAATGCAGATTTGGATTCCCGTTTCACTGCCACGTTGCTCACTTTGAAACAGCATAGCGTGATGCTTTGGCACAAGAATTCGTAATGCGGCACTCGAATACACCTTCTGTTTCAGGTATACCTACAAGAAAAAGTCCAGTGGAGTCAGTGGAGGCCACTCTTCGAAACCGCCATACCCAATTATTTGTTTCCCAATTTTCTTGACGAGATATTGCTTCACTGGAGATGCGTTGTGAGCAGGCGCGCCATCATATTGAAACCATAGTACCGTAAGGCAGCGGTTCTCAACCTTTTAATGTCGCCCCCCCCAACAAAGGCCAACTTACGGTGGTGCCCTCCCCCCTCACATTTTTAAGCATACATTCAGTTTTTTAATCATTAACAATGAACATTTAGTCGAATTTTCTACAAAATAATGTTATCAGTAAAGTTTGAATGAACATTTTTAGCGAAAATGGATATATTTGTGAGTAAAAATGAGAATAAATAAGATGATTTTTTAAAAACACGCATTGTTACTTGCTCTTTGGTTTTTCTCGCACCCCCTTTCAAACGCTCTGTGCCCCCCTTGGGGGGCGCGCCCCACACGTTGAGAAACGCTGCCTTAAGATTAAACAAAGGCAGGTTCTCCACAAAATCGGGTATTGCGTTCTGCAGCAAATGGAAATGTTTATCGTTCACCCGTTAACGTGCCATCGTACAATATCGAGCCGTTCAGCTAACTATTGTAAATTGCACACCAAACGTTAATAGCAAACCTCATTTGATGTCGAACGTCGGTAAAACATCTAGGATTTTCCAGCGCTCAATAATGGGTGGTTTGCCTATTGTACATATACATGTCATTCCGTGTAAAGCATGCCTAATCCGTTCACACGATATCTGCCAAGAATGTTGTGTGAACTTATATCTGATTCATGACGAAGTTGCACCATGCATAGCGTGGCTTTGTATCTCCGTCCTGTAAATCCTATTGAGGCATTAGGCGGTATGGATGAGCGCCTTAGGATTTTATAAACCTGACTTGAGAGGTCACAGTATTCACTGATCTCTTTGGTGCTGCATATCGGATATGCGAGGATGTATGCAAACACCTCATTCGATTGAACTTGCGTTCTAAGTTAGCTGTTCTGTCAGAGCGAACTCGACTGGTCACGCAGCCTGTTTCCCTTAAACGTTCTACAACAGTTAGGTGATTTGATGAGAAGGATGCGGGTCTGCAGGAAAACGTTGTCGGTACATACGAAGCTGATCGTGACTTGCGTCCACATTCACGGTATACTAAAACCATCTCACATCACTCCATGGCCATGACCATCAACATACTACAACCCTAAGAAGATATTGCTTTTATAATTGTCTTGAGTAAACCGGCGAGACGTTTTTTATGTATTTGCATACTGCAAAAATTCCAAACACCAAGTACAAGTTCCTTTGAGATGATGCGACACTATTTTCGACGCTCTACGTCTTGTCTACCCTGTTCATAAAGACAATCAGTACAAGGATGCAACAATCGGGATTCGAACCGCGGTCCTTTTAATTGGAGATCACAAACCATACCACTCTACCACATTGCGGTGTCGAGTTTTGCTCGAAAGATAATCATTTCTCCTTCCATTCAAGTTTTGTGACGTCACAGTGTAGGAAAATTTTAAATAGTTTAACCGTTCTATTCTTCGCATTAATGTCCACAAGGTGTCTGTCCACTGCAGTTTTCCACCCCGTAACGCCGTAGGCGGTTTCATTCAGTAGCGTTTGGCTGTTTTACTATACCTAGACACCAGTTTTATGAATAAGCAGCAGTCGTTAAGAGGGTGGAAAGGCAGTTTAGTGGGCATTAAGATGAAAAGATTAGCATTTTTCATTGTTTCAAGAATTTTTAAGCCAAGTCGTTTAAATTGCCTGTTATTAATGTCATGTAACTATTGCATAAACAAATTCTTCATATCAAATAGGTGCAAATAAAACTGAGCAATATGCTTGTTTAATACTATTCAACTCTCAACGAAACATACAATCAAAAATACTCGTGCCAATACAGGTTTATTGAATAAGATTACATGAATTTAAGTATCCGACAATTACCATACATTAAACTTATTTTACTGAACTACTCACTTAGGCAGAAAAAATCTTCAAGTTGCCTATCCTATATTAAGTATTTTTAAAACACTAATATTTCTATAAAATCAAAAATAAAAGAGAACAGTATAAAAAGAAAAGAATTTTCACAATCAAATGCAAATATTTTTCCTAGATTTACTCCATAAAAAAAGTATATTATCAACTAAAAATGATGTGTCTTTGTCAGAAAGTTTTTTTTTAACTGAAAACTTGCCATATGCTTAAGCTGTAAGATTTTCAAGTACCATCTTAAGTAATCTCAGATATATCCAACGGCATAGATCTTCTTTTTCCCCCGTTGCAAATTTTCTCGGTAAAGAAAACGAAATTAATTTATAAAGATATAATTAATTCTGTCTTAAAATCAGTAATTAAATGAAAGTGAAGAGCCTTACAAAAGCATTTACTTTCTGAAATATAAAAAAAATCTAATAATTACTTGTTGAGGCAAAGTCAAAATGCTATTCTTCTCTCAAAGGGAAGGAAATTATCATTCTCCGTACTTTATCATTCGATAGTTTTAAATTTTTGCTTCCTTTTATCAAGAAATAATAATTATATATTTATTTCAATCTTTTCAAATGGAATAAATTGGGTTCGGTCTCATAAATCTTACTTACATAGAGACGGGATATTGAACGCCTCTATAAAACAAATTATTGCTGGTTGATACATTAAAAAATTCAGCAGTATACTTCTATATACTCTGCGGGACACTACATTCAGCTTGCGTATGTCTATATCCTAACAGGGTATTCAGAGATCAGTAATGGTAAGAAAATTATTGAAGAGGAATATGCAATGTTGCAGCTTTTCAATCATGGAAGCGGACAAGATGTACTTGGAACTAAAAAAGAAGGAAGGGGAAAAAAAAGAAAGAGGCTGTTTGATCTCTCATGAAATAACACAAATAAATTCAGACAATTGTAATGCTATAAAGAGTAATAAATTCGAATAAAAGCGTCGAGCTTATTTAAGGCTAGATCCTAGCAAGACATTCAAAGATTAGTATTGGTAAGCAGCACTGGACACGTACAGAAAGAAAATGTTCATCGGTGCCGCTTTCCAATCACTGTAGCAAACAAGTTAAGCCTAAGCAGTGTAGTTTTTTTTAAATAAAAACAGAGTATTTTCCATCTCTTAAGAAAGCTAATGAATTCAACGTTAAGACTATAAAGACAGTTAATTTGAATAAAAACTTACGAAACGAATATAAAAATTCCACTAAATACTATACTTTCCAGTTTAAAGTTAAACTGTATTAGATAAGTGGGTTAGTTAACAAAAAAAGTAGATTCTTTCTGTGAAAATGAATGAAGTTTCACGTCTTAGTGCGTCTCAGAAGGTCAAATTATGCATGATCAGGAGCAGCCTGACACGATAAGGAAGGTAAGCATCGCATAGGGCGCCGTCATTTGAAAGGGCGCCACTTCGAACTCAAAGGCTTGAAAAAAGTATAAAAGGGGTCGCCTTTTTTACGTTTGCAGGGGGCACCACGTACTCTAGGGCCACCCCTGGCAATGATATTCCTTCTTTTGGATCGAGGGTTCATTGAATGAAACATTTTTTTATATTACTAACCTTCAGATTATCTTCACAGGATTCAGTCGTTCATTTTTGCAGTGTTTTTATAGGGAAAAAATTATTAGGAAAATCCAACTGGACGGTACAACTGGAAATCCCATCCGCCTAGTTGATATGTCCATTAATGCTATAGGAATTTCCGCATCGAGACAAAAGATTATAAATGGATGTATGATTAGTCCCGAGAGGATATTCTCAATTGTTAAAATCTCTTTTCTGTATCCTCCATGAAGTAAGTATAAAGATATTTTCTTCGTGAAAGTATCGCGAAGACTTTTTTAAAAAGTTTCCTTGTGGACTTGCACTGCCTTTTCTATGGCAGGTTTGTTTTACAAATTACAATGATTATTCTAACATCTAATGACGTTTAATCTGAAAAAGTTTTATAAAAATAATTAAAGTTTAAAATTTTAATGGTCGAGGTACCCCTCAAACTATATTTTACCATATCAGAGTTCTCAGGTTTCTCTTTGTTGAGCACGGAATAACATCTCTCTAGGAACTCTAATTCCTTATCTTGTAATTTTCCCTTTTGCGACCCATTTGTTTAGTATATTTCTTATATACGTATTAAAGATAAATATTATAAAATATTGAAAATTTTCATTTATTGAATTAAATATACAGTTGGGTATTATTGATATTTATAATTCACATTTTTTGCTTATTGCATCCCTAAATTTTTCCTGGTTTTTTCGATTATATCTTAAGCATTGTTTTTATTTTTTATTATTACTGTTAACTTTATCATATTTTACATCGTTTTTTACGGTTGCTCTTTAAATAGTATACCGGAGTATTCTTAAAGTGCGGGGTGACAAAAAAGTCCGTAAAAACTTTGAAAATTCATTAAAAAAGAACAAACATTAATAGAAAATCGTGGTTTTCAAATGGGTTTAGAGGGTGATTGGATTTTTTTTAATGACAAAAAAGGTTGTAGTTCCGAATGTTACCGATAGCTAGCCCTGGCATGCGCAATGGGAAGCAAGTTTCCAATAAAAAATAATCTGAAATCTCTCTAATCTTACTAATGCAATCCGCAAATTCGTTTCTTTATTTTTTCTTTTTCTAATGAATTTTTAAACTTTGATGCCCCTTCAAAAGCTCGCGAAAACTTCAAAAAATCATTAAAACGGAACAAATCATGATAAAAAATTGCAGTTTGCATGGAAAGGATTTTTTTTTTTTGGAAACTTGCTTCCCATTGTGCATGTCAGTGCCACCTATCGGTAACATTTGGAACTACAACCTTTCTTGTGATTAAAAAAAAATCTGATCACTCCCTAAACCGCATTGTGCAAACCGTAATTTTCCATTACTGTTTATTCTTCTTTTTTATGAATTTTTAAAGTTTTTGCGGACTTTTGTCTCACTCTGTATTATGAGTTTTAATGGAGGATATCTACTATTTCAATTAACCACAAAAAAGAAAAAAAATTGCATAATTTCGTACTGTTCTCAATAGTATATCTATTGTTTTATAAAGCTCAAAGCTCTTTTCTTCTAAAGGAAAGAATTAAATATATTTCATCGTGTAAAAATTATATTTTCAATGTTCTGTTTCGTTATAAAAATCAGATTATCCAAAGTAAATAAATGTAAATTAGGAAATAATGCCAAGCATTGAAATCAGAACATGCAACTCATTATATTGTTAATACAGATAACAAAAGAAGTATTGGAAAAAATAAAATCTGTTTTCAATACTGTAAAGAAAATAATCCCACAAGAATTCTCAGCAAACGAATTTCATTCTTTCAATAAAACAGTGCTAGGAATTCTATTTATAATTTTCATGAATATTAATTTCACGTTTAGCAAAAAATAAAACTTATGTAATTAGGATCTCCCATAGGTATTATTCTAATGTGTTTGAATAGAAAAAATTCATTTACGAAAAAATAAGACAGCTGTTAAAAGATATAGTTTCATCGCATTATAAGTTAAACAAACTGCAATTTCGGAAGGCAGACTTTCTTGAAAATCCTTTAAATTTTTTGTTTAAAAATAGATAGCATATTTGATTTTGCTTTTACAGAACAACTCAAACTTATATTTCGAATTAGCATTTTAAAAGCGCAACAGTTGGTACTTGCATTACTTAAAAATATTGCCAAATTGTTATTGATTAATAAAATTTAAGGTATTAAAATCTAACATTCTCAATTTGCTTCATTAAAAGGAGTAATGCCACTGAAGGCATTTCCCAGCAATTGAATATGTATTTCTATATATTCATAATTAATATTCACGAAAAAGTAAGTTTTTTTTTTACTATTAAAATATTCTATCCCTTTTTGCTCACGAATTCCAAGTTTTTTTAATATATTGCTTTTATTTACTTTTTTTGTTTAAATTTTTGATTTTATCAAAATGATACTACTAATAACTGAATCATTACTGTGAAATGCGAGTTTAAACTTATAATTAAAACTACAAGAAAATCTTTAAATTATATCATTAGAAATTTAAAAAATATAGTATAAAACTGAAAGTGTTTTATCGAAGTCTTGTTTAAAAGTTATACGTACCAATTTTTCATTTAATAATGGAAAAACAATTATCTGCTCAGCTTTTGTATTTCATTATTTTTCATCATACATAATTTATTTCTTTAGAATAATTTTCATCAAATATGCATAGGATAAATTCACAATGAATCCAATGAGAGAGAAACGATTACTTTTTACAGTTTCATCTAAATGTACGAGCAGATATTTTTTACTGAAACAGTATATATTATGGACGTTTGATAAATGAAAACTAAACAAATGTTGTAAGTACATAACTCTATCCCCCTTTCTTTCTTTGTCTTGTGAAATATATTGTTGGAGTTCAGCTTACTACGAATAATACATAATGCTAAACTACCATTTTCTCGAAATATCATAAGTTAAAACTAGCAAAAAAAACTCGAATCATCTTTTTCTGAATAAATGCAAACAAGTCTTCACCAGCAAGTGCAAAGTCTAACATTTGTATAGGATTTTGCCATGTAAAAGAACTAGAGAGAAGTAGGAGAAAAGATAATTAAAAGAAAAGGATTTCATTGAAAATGAAAAATACATAAAAATGTATTACAAACTGAAATAAATGCAAAATTTATGCAATATTTTCTTTATCATGGCATGCACATGACATGTTTTATTAAAACAACTTATATTTGCTTGAGTGGTAACAACAAAATATTGGTCGCACTAAAAAACTACTGTTAAGGCAATTTTAATTAAAAAGTCTTTGTTTAAGACATATAGACAAAAATCTCATAAAGCTCGGTGTACGTTATAAACCATACAAAGGCTTTTTTTTTGTTCAGGAGGAAAGTAATTGCCAACCTATGACCCACTATTCTAAGTATTTCTTTGTTCCCTGGATAAGTGTTTAATTTTATTTTTTGCATACTTAAAAATTTTATATCACTATTAAGTAAAATTATTTAATTAAATGCTATTTTTGATTTGTTCGTATACTTAACAGCTGTACATATGATCGTCGATTACTTTTACAAGAAAATATAGCCTAGTTGCACGGTTGCACCATATATATTCATCATTAGTATTTAATTCCGATAGCACAGATATAGGTTAGGGTGATCAAAACAAGCTATCATAAACTGTTTCCCAGAACAAATATATTATTTGTATACACTGCATCATGAACAATTAAAATTTAAGTCCGTACAGTGGAATTCATGGGCTTTCTTTTGTACAAGAGCTATAAGTGCTGTGAACGATTATCAACTGGAAACTTTCTTAACTAAATGTTATAATCGCACATATATCTTGAATATTATTGCATGCTAGAGGAAATTATAGTAGAAGGAGACCGGCAGATGTGATGCCAGATATCTCTTTCAACTATCGTGGAATATGTTATAGAATAAAATATATTAATTTTCTATTGATAAAAGCGGAGAAAAGTCATTAAAACGCCCGCTAACTACTGTCTATAAGCAGAAATTGTGATGGAGATCACACATTTAATAATAATTTTCATTTGTGTTTACTTTTTTAAATTTAATATATTTTAAATCAAGCATTTTCATTTAAATTCTCTTCTCATTTTTAATTACACCGTCTTTCAAAATTTTGTATTACGCTTTTTGTACATGTTTAATTTCAATTAACTGCTTATCTATCTATGCTTAATTTATTCTTTCACCCTTTGATCTATGTGAATCATAAGTCCGTTACATTTCTTTAGCTTTCCTAGCTGTTAAGAAACATCTGTTTCTCATGCAGAACATCTACTTTTTATTAATATGCATCTATGCTTAACGTCTTTCTATACACGTACATACTTTATTTACTTTCATTACCAAATATGGACATGGCCTCACATCAGTTAAAATACAGCTGAAATAATTTTCGATCCCACGGGTTTACTGTAATTTTGGCTGTCTTTATCCTCAATAATTTGGTGCCCAGCGGATTGTTATATCTTGCCTTTCGCTCTGTTGACTAAGAATTTTCTGCGGATTTTCGGCGTCCGTAATAATGAATATATTATTGGCTCTCGTTTGGGCGTTCTTTTAATATGCCAAATTTAACTTTCTCGCCAACCTCCTGTCATTCTGAATTTGACTTCTGATTAATCAGACCCTTTTTAACAATCATAGCTAACGGCCTCCCAGCCACCACCATCATGTAATCTTTTCTAAGACATCAAATAAAAGTTTTGTTCTTCTACAATTTGTCTCTCTTATAACTGCTTCGCAAAGTGACTTTTACCTGGATTATTTATACGACTACACAACGCTCTCTAATATACCTCAACGCTTCTAAGAGTAAACCTTCGATACTAATTTAAATCGCCACAACTAAATTCTTCAGCATATAAATATTTTGTTATTATTTTGTGTACGGCTCAATAAAAACGTATTACTGTTATTTGTATTGTTTTTCAATGGAGCAAATGACCTTATAGGTCTCTAAACAGTAATTTTGTGTTGCTTGAAATAAAGTGACGTTGACAAGACGTACATCATTACATCTTGCTAGCGTCGTTTCTTCGAGTAATTATCCCACATACACACTAGTAGATTGAAGTTCTTCCAATGCCAGTAAACGTACTAGCAATCTTGCATAACAACATTTCCAACAATGCGCATGAAATCGCATAGATCTCAATAAGTGTATAACTGTTTTGGTGACCCATTCTGATTTATGGAATTGAAGCAAACAGACAACCAAAACCTTATGCATCTTCAGCTTTGCTGTTAAGTCTTAATATTTCTCTGCAATAAACTCTTCTAAAAAATGAAAAAACAAGCATTGTCACTCGTGTTCCAAGGTTTCACGTAGTTCCCCTAAATATGAAAAAAGTTTAATACCTTTTAGAAATAAATACTTTCACTACGAGTAGCAAAAACACTATTTTTCATCTAGAAACACGCGAGCTTCATTTATATAAATGTCCAGATGAGACAGCAAAAGTAGACCGCATGAAATGCATCCACAGCATTAAGGAATCACATTGAATAAATGGAAATGATAACAAGAGCGGGTAATCATTGTTCTATTGAGGGAGAATATGACCCTCGATAGCGTACATATTTCACATCACAGAAACATAAACCAAGCAGCCGGAATGGATACGATTACTCTATCAGTATAAATGTATTCTGCCGGCAGGAACAAACAATAGCCGACGATATGCGTATTCGATTACTCGCGGGCAGTAATTTAATAACGTAAGTAATGTTTTCCTTTCTATGAAAGGCAATATTTATCAAAAGTTAAACGCATGATGGTGAACTGGATATAATTTAATATAAAAAAAATGGTTTTTATCAGATATTTAGAAGATGCGTCCCTTCGAAGATTTTATATATGTGTGTCATTTGAAAACCAATGTCACAGGCGTATGATCGTTTTTATTCTCCTACTTTCGTCTCACTGGAAGGAAACATCATAATTTTTCTGTCAGTGGAATTAATGAAAGTGGAATAAATATAAACGGAAGTACAATTTTTATGAGACATATTTCTTTTTTTTTAAGTAAGAGGTATGGCCACATCAGAAGCCGAATGGTGTGAGTAAATTTTAATTGGACACATAAAGTTGTGTTGACCTGCGTGATGCATAAGCTGCATTCCGGATCTTTCATTTGCATCTACTATCCCATGAGTAGAAGGGCGTAGCCAGAGGGAGAGCTGAGGGGGCTGCAGCCTCTCCCCCCTCCCCTAAAAAAAATCCTGGCTACGCTACTGCATGAGTATTAGTGACTCATGCGCCTGCTTAAATTGAGAGATTTTTAAGTATAAGGAGCTGAGCTCATGTTCACTCTTCATCGTTTTAAATTCGAACTACGGCAACTCAGTATTTTTCCTTAAGAATATAAGAATTTATAGACTCATTGAATACATGATTCGTTCCTTATAAAAAGAACTTCTATGAAAGTGCACAACCCCGGCTGGTAGTTCTTGTGCTTAATAAACTTTTGGGCTTAACTCCCTTACCTACAATACATACAGGGTGTCCAGGAATTAACCAAGAATTTGAATTGTTTAGTGAAAGAATTTGAGAAGAGATAAAAGAAAAATATTAACTTCACGTATAAGTACACACTTATTCCAATTTACTGCACAAGAGTTTCGAAGTGCTTCCCATTACTTGCAGCAATATGTTGCAAGCCAATAAGATCAAAGTTGTCCAAAACGGAATGAATAGTTCGCAGTGTGAAGTCCGAAATTTCAGCTGAATTAGCCGATATAACAGCAGAAAATTAAAATCATATGTTCGATGGTCGAATTCGGTATCTTACTTTTCGAACTGCTTGCAAAAACGCGAACTTTTACTAAAAGCGGCTGGCAACCTCGAGTCTCTCTAGGGCTGCGTCACAGCACAGAATATTAACTCGTTTTAATCCAAACTCGTTCAAACTCGTTTCGTAAATTGTAAACCGCTTAGTGTTGCGTCACCAAATTTTACGTCAATATAGCGTCCCAATAAATAGTTACTGCAATTTCGAACTTTCGGTTAATTACTGGGTACCCTGTGCTTGTATCGAACGTATGAAAAGTCACCGTTAATAAGAATTATTTTTCTTTTTTCACAGAAACTTTGTCATTAAAGTTCTGCAATATGCATCATATAAAATGGTAATTTTATTGCAGAAAAGCTGTTCTAGAAGTAACATTCGGTAAATGAACTGTCCATTAGAAATTTATTAATAAATGCTTTTAAAAAAATGTTGTTATGAATTCTCCTGTTTCTTTTTACGAAATTACTATTTTTTTTCTCCACTCTAAAAGTTCACTTATTTAAATAATCTCGTTTTAAATCAATTCCTATACTACTATATAAAAATTGTTTGTTTTCAATAAACGTCCGCCAAAGAATACCCACACCCCAGACAGCGTCGCTCGGGAAGATAAAGAAACATATTAAGTTTGTGAATAATCTTGTATCTTTCAACATCAGTCTACCTAAATATCTTCTGCAGTTAGCTATCAAAGATCTACTTAGAAAGAAAGAAATTCGTTTTCACGGATAGTGAGTGTTCTGGTGTAGTTAGTTTCAGCAATAACAAGAAAGATAAATGATTCCGAAAACACTTTGTAGTATAAATGTCTTGTTTATACAGTACTACCCAAACAGCGCAGCAAACCTGCATCAAACTTGCAGCAAGCTTGATTTATCTAGTCAATAAACTTGAATTAAGCTTGAAAATTTCAAGCGTGTAAGCTTATGCAAGCTTGAATCAAGTGTTCTAGTTTACACTCGCCCAGCTTGCATTAAGCTTGGGATTTCAAGCTTTAATCAAGCTTGACATTGAAAGCTTAATTTCAAGCTTAAAAAATTTTTGTAAAGAAAAATTTCCTGAATACACGGGGCGCCGGTCGGCGAACTCTCCCCACATATTTTATTTTGCCACGCTTTTTCCCCCCCACGCTGAAATTTCAATTCAATTTGTTTCCATCAAGCGTCCGCAGCTAGAATAGAACCCGGGACCTTTGGGTTGGGAGGCCAGCGTCCTAACCGTTCCGCCAATCTGAGTCGGGCTGATGTGACTAAAGTTTGAAGTGATTGTTAGGGTTATCACGCCGTTTTCTGGCCAGATCGATAAGTGGCCGGTGTGTTATCTGTTTCTTTTATTTTTCCATGGGATGCATCAAAATTAAAATAATGTTATGTGTGATTTAGAGACTCTACTAATAGGGAAATAAACATAATATAAACTTAACAGCAGCACACGTTTTAAAACTTTCAATCTCGCGACACTCATGTTGGGCAATACTGGCCAAAATCGAGAGAAACGACTAATTTTGAAATCAATTTCGTAGTATAATTGTATTTTATTTTGAAGAATTTCCATATTTGGAAATATAGAATATTTTTTTTTAAATTCTATGGTCAAGTACATTTATGACTGATGATAAATTATTTTGTAGCGGCCGGATTGCGCATCATTCTACCAACCATAAAGTGAAGTATATAACTAACTAAATCGTGTTAATTATTTAAAATTTATTTTTAAGGCTAATTAATTAGTTAATGGAATTACTAATGTTAATTAGATGTAAATAAAACTAAAACTCCCCTCGTGTTACACTTCAGAGAGGCTTATCCCATTCATTCCTTCCCCTTGCGTGTTATAATGTCCAGGTCTTGTGCGATAATTAAATAAAACACAACTTTTATGAACTTTTCTTTATTTAATATGACCAATTTGAGAAAACGCTAGACTTTTCAATGTCCATTCTCCTTCTCGCCTACAGCGACAGATGGCGCCATCACTGCAATAGCAATAATCAAGCTGTATTCAAGTTTGACAGTTCAAAATGACTTCTGCAAGCTTGTTGCAAGCTTAAAATGGATTGAACTGTCAAGTTTGTATTAATACGTCAAATTCAAAGAAATGTCAAGCTTGATGTGCTTATGTGCTGTCTCGGTAACTGCCAGCAGTGGCCATTCCTATATTTAAGTACATGATCACGTGAACCGCAAAGGAAATCTAAAAAATACACACATTAACAAATTATTTTTTAAAAGATTAAATACACTTCTAGATTTTTGTGAAATTAAAATGTGAGCTTTTCTCTGCCGTCCCGCACTATTATTAAATACGCTTATCATAGCTAACGCACTGTATTGTAGGTTACTACAGCAAAAAACATCAGGTCTTTCCTCGATCGCACGTCCAATCGAAGAAATGTCCTTCTAAACAGCTCTCTTAGAACAGAAGCGGATGCAGAAGCGGTAGGGGTAAGACACTGCAAATATCATTTCGTTCGTACATTTTCAGTGTACGAACCGACCATTGTTTGCGGTTATCTCTGCCGAATTTCTTTAGTTTGTCATATTCAGTTAGTTAATCATAATCTACTTTCTTTTTCTTTTCTTTTTTATTTTCAGTTTCTTGTTATTTTCTTTATTTTCATCATTTCTAAGGCGAATATTTTTTAACGAATTAGAGTAAATTGTTAAGATGGCACTTAGTAAGACAAGTGTTTCGGAACTAAAACAATTCCATTTTTCAACAATATATTTGGAAAAGAAAACTGAAAAAAATTTACTCAAATCAATACCTTTGCTAAAACTTATGCAGGTGACGAAATATGAGACTAGAGATTACTCATTTTCTTTTAGTTATGCATTGCTTTTCTTTAATTCTTAAAAGCAGACACTATATTTTAACTTATAAGTTGCTCCGTATCTGCATATAATTTTCGAAAATTGTCTTGCGAGCCTACATTTAAATAACCCACGAGCCGCCACTGACTGCTACATTACAAATAAGATAATTTCGCAACGAATTTAGTTCATTTTCGTCTATAGAGTAGAATTTATAAACGTTTTGTTCTTTGTACCTTTAAAAGGATTAAAATATTCTGCAAACACCAATTTTCACAGAAAAACATAAGTAATACACACATATAACAAAAATACTTTGATACTGTTCCACTAGTCACTCGAATACCCGCACCACCACATCAAAGCATAAAAATTTACATTTCACAATCTGTTTATGTGACTACGAAATCAGCATTCTTCTCCACATATTATTCACCGTGTGACTCACACATTTAAACTGCAACGAGCGCCACAATCCGCATTTAGAACAACAATGGCATATCATAAACAACTCAGCAAGCATTAAATAAAAATGTGCTATTACACAAAACAAAGTCTTCCATTAGAGAAGCGGAAGCCATCTTGGATTGACGAGCTGTTGTCAGAGAGAGCGTCACGCAAAATTCGCTAAACGGTATTGCGTGCCAGAAGCTCGTTATGTATAGAGTGTGAAGACAAGTTATTAAAACTTTGTGATGAAGTTGTATTTAGATATCTTTCTTCCTTTCTTGCAGAGAAGTGTCTGTGAATGGTAAAATGTTAAAACTTTATTCGCTCTGTGTTTTGTGGATACATAAAAAGGAATTTAACTATCTCAAACAAATGTAATATTTTTTGTAATTGAAGTTTTAGATAAAAAGGTATAAAACATCAGATAAAATTAATTTTTTGTGAATTGCAATGTATCAGAAGATCCAAAAAATAAGAAAAACAATTGCCAAAAAATATTTTAATATATTTATTTTTTTTTAATTCGGATAAGGTACCAAGAGATGTGAAATTAAATTTATATCTCTTTTTATCATTCTTGCCGGTAAGTATTTCTTAATAGGGAAATATTAGAACTTTATTTGTATGGCCTATGTTTTCTGAGACAGAAATAATAGATGGTGATAAAGCAACACTTTGATTTTCTCCAAATGAAGTTGAGTGAGTGAAAAGAAATATTTTTTAAAAATCCGGCAGAATAGTCATGAGTTAATTGTAATTAATTTACCAACTGATCCAAAAGTTATTTTAAAAAATTGAAAATGAGTAATTGGTATTAATAAGATGGAGCTATCAGATTAAGAGTATCAAATTAAGAAGATTAGCTGTAGAAATTACACAAAATTTATTCCTGGCTCATAAATCCCCTTTTTCAGCCTAATATTGGTAGCAAAGATAATTATAAGAAGTTAAAGTCTTTTATTTCTCATATAAAACCGCATCCGCATTGTAAACATGAATAAAGTAGTAGTCCTCTAGGAAAATCTTTCTATCGTCCCCAAGAGGGCGATAACAACTCCTTCTCGACACTGGGGGATTTCAAGAGGGCAGTTGAAAGCTTAAAGAGAAAATTAAGGTGCGAAGGCAGACGCATTCTACCGATACAAACTTTAAAGATATTTAGACGACTCTCCATAAAACTACGACTTGTTGAATTGTTGGACAATAACTTTGCTAACTAAGAAGAAAAATCGGCAGCAAATTACTGAACACGACGACTTACGGCTGTTTTAAACGGGATTCCAGCCTGATGTTAACTATCTTTTCAAAGTGCAACAGATTCATCATTCATATTATACCTATATTTTAGCCTCAAAGCATTCTTTTAATGTTAAAAATATTTCAAAATATGATAATGTGGTTTCTTTCCTCTTATTGAAACATTCTTTGATTTCATAAATAGAATATGGGCTACATCTTACCTATCCTATCTATATAATAATACATGTTTAAAAGTTATATTTATAACAAATGTTTTTAAGGTACTCAGCACTTAGTAATGTAAAAAGGTAAATTAAAAATTATGTTGTTAAAAAAGTTGTTGACCGGGACAGAGACCCTTGTTTGCCCACCCCCATCCCAGATCCTGCGCTGTCATTGATTAATCAAATTCAAGTACTGATCTTGCATTTGCTCCTGTGTTTAATATTGATCAAGTTCATTATCCAACAAAGCTAGCAGTTACACGTTTGCTCAACTGAAAACACAGCTGTAAAATTTCTTCAGAGTTTGGAGCAGTTTTGAGGCATAAAGACTGATTGGAATGCAGTTAGATCTTTCCGGATTAAACTACTTCAATTAAATGAAGTCACTGGATTAAGTTACTGCAATTATTTTTTTCAAAACTTCAGTTTGAAGTGTTTGTTGCAAATTTAATCTTTCGAATCTCTAAGAATGGCTGAAATTAGTTAATGAAGCTTACCTCGACGAACGTTTTCTTTGCCAATAGACAGAAATTGTTACCTGCGATAGTGAACGACACTCCTCTGGATTGCACTATCACAAATCAACTTTCTTAGTTAATCCCTTGGCAAAATTTTCTTTTGTCTTCTTGTCGGCCAAACAAATACTTCTTATCGCAACCGCGCTACTCTTCGGCAGAACATGCATTGAATGACCCAGTGCAAGAGATTCACGCTTTTTACCTGCTTCCCTTACATTTGAAATTAATTGCATTCCTCTATAGAAACATTATCTGCAAAAAAGACGTTTTTTTTCAAAAGCAAATTTTTAAACCAATAAATGGTTCATTAAACTTTCAACCACAGTAGTAAAGACTGTAGTAAGTTAAAAGTAACCACAGGAGCTTTGAGTGCTAACGATGCCAGAAAAATTCAAAATAGTTGCAGCAATCAATTGCTGAAAGCGGAAGTTTCTGACTGACCGAAAACAAAACCAGAACCAAAACCGGTAGCAAGAGGTCGATTTTTTTTTGTTGTTCCGCATCCACATTAATTTCATACATCAATAACTCGCGACAATGATTTTCTTTGTAAGTTACCAAAAAATTAAAAGCGTTTGGATAATGGAAGTCCCTTTTCTCCAACTAAAGGTATCTGTACTTCGTAAAAGTTCACAAGCATTTTATAGAAGCAAATCTTTTGTTCGTATTGCCACATGACCCTTATAAAAGGAACTGTCAGGGTGCTTTACTACGAATGTATTCAGATTCCTTTTCTAAGGCCATTGATTCAAAATTGTTTGGTGTCTTACTGTTGGTAGCCTGTCTGTTCGCATTGATGGAAAGACTTGGCGCAGTATTCCACTTCTACGTCAAACTTGCTTCTTAGTTATATGAGTCTGAATGCTTCAGTGCATCCCTGCATACTCGAGTGCTGGACAGCAGTTGGAAGAAATAATGGTCACAACACAGGAATGGGGAACAGAGGTCAATTCTCATTTCAGTGGTTTCGGTATGGCTACTTTTCACAAAAATAACATGGCGCAATTAAAGGGTTGAGTTCGAAGTCGCTTGTTACAACCTTTGCTGAAACGAATCCACATGCTTCACAGATGAATTTTTAAAACTGTTACAATGTTTTAGGATTCTTAGAATAAATAGTGTCTTTCAAGTAGCCCCACAAGAAGTAGTCACATGAATTGAGATCGGAGGATTTAGTAGGTAAATCCAAACCCAAAGATTGTCACTCGGGAATAATTCAGAACGATACAATGAATCGGTTACTGAAGTATTCTTCAAACAACTTTTGCTTACAAGTATCAGCAATGAAACAGACTGACATAAAGAACTTTTTGTACTTCTGAGTACTACTTAACCCTTTAACGCGTAGTGTTCCCGCTCTGGGAACACCAAACTCTGACGTTTTGACTGTTGCCAGTCACGAAGAATAGATCTGATTTCTATAAAAATAGTTGCGGGTGACATAGCTTCACGAGAATTCTTTACTTTTTAGCACGTCATTTCCCGTAAAAAATTGTTACGATTATTTTTAACAGCACTGACATCTGCTGAAAAATGGAAGAATGCGAGAACAGCTGGATAGATTGCCCAATGCTGAAAAAAGGCAGCCGTTGCCATCGCTCGACTTAACTATCAGCAAGATGGCGAACGATTGAAACGTTCATCGCGTGTCACAGATCTAGAGACCCTTTTTGACGCAGCTGGCTGTGCGGCACAGCCAGCTGAACTAATTCTGCAAACCGGAGTATAGCAAATTCCGGACCTGTCTGTTCAACATACCATTCGTTTCATCTTTCTATTTCCCGCAGTTTCGAAGTTACGTCTTTTAAAAATTGAGGAGTCCTTTCTGAAGCACCTTGTATATATACATATATAATTATGATGGGCAAAAAAAATTTCAGTTTGCTATTTTTTCTGGTACCTTTACACATTTTATCTTTTATACTCACTAGTTTTCAGTTTAACATAAAATAACTTAAATTGTTTGCTTTGCAAGAAATTTTATCAGGAAATATATTTCATTTCCAAACTATGAAAATTTCACATAGCCATTGTTTGAGGGAAGTAGTTACGGAGTAAAACGGAAAGTAACATCTGCGAAGAACAATGCATATGTGAAGTAACTGTTTTTGCTTTCAATGGAAAGAGAAAGTATTTTCAATGAGAAATAATCTTTTTTCTTTTGAATAACATCTTTTGACATATTTTAGATTTTTTTTTACGAAATAACATAAATGATTTTAGACTTTCTTTTCAAAATCTGAAAAATTGGTTTTGGTATTAGTACATCTATCTGCATTTGTATGACGAATGTGTACAGTGTGATTCAAAATTAATTTTACAAACTTTTAGGAGAGGTAGGATACAGCAAGACGGTTCAGAATTACATAGCGATGCGGGGTTGGAAATGTCGTCTGCATGTACCTGTTAATAATCACTTTAGAAGAAGTGTTCAGGTAATAGTAAACTTTCCAACCAAGGTTTTTCAAAAATTAATCCATTTTTACCCGATTAAACTTGATAAAAATTGTTAATTCGGATTTTTTTTCTTTCATTACACTAATGAAATTGTCGGAGGAATGCCCATTGTTAATGAAACTGGGTTAATTAGAGGCACACTTCAACACTTCTTCCAAAGTGATTATTAACAGGTACATCAAGATGATGTTACCGATCCCGCATTGCTATGTGATTCTGAACCGTCTTGATGTATCCTACCCCTCCTAAAAGATGGTAAAACTAATTTCATATCACCCTGTAGATACGCACTGTCTTCAGCATTGGCCCTTTGCATATGTTAGCCTACCGCGATGTTTTAGTTTTGGCTACTTATTCCACTAATATGAAATTTCCGTAATACTGAACGAAATGTTCTAAAAACTCAAGAATAATCGACGTCCTTTTAACGTCAAATGGTATTAATAGCAGAATAGTAATAATTTTTTAAAAACATGATAATCCAGGCAGGATATGTTTGTTAAACGCCGTGATTCAAATTACATGGTAAAAGCTAAACAAAAGTGTTTGAATTAAATTTTGTTAAATTGCAAAATACGAAGCTATGCTTATTTCATGTTTCCCCAATTTTAGTAATTTTAATGTTTAAAAACACCTATGCTACAAATATATTGATCGACTTGACATGTTAGACAAATAATTTTTTTTAATATTACAACATCCTGGCTACTTTTATAAATGAAAAATCTCGATTCTCTCAATTTTCGGTCATTTTCAACTTTGGATAAAAATTATCCCATATAGCATTCACTCTCATATTATAGAAAAATAGCATTTGACCAATCTGTTTTGCTCAGATATGCGTACAAATACAAAATTAATAAATATAAATAATTAATTTTGTTTTCCATTTGAAGATATTAGTGTGTTAAAACAAGCAATCAACATTACACTACGATGAACGGGCACTTCAGCTAGTTTGATGTACATTCAAATGAAATAAATACGTCCATTGTAGTTATACGCATAAGGTCGTAAGTAAAATATAATTTGCATTAGATTAATGTTGATCCAAATTTACTAGCTATCCTGATCAAAAAATATTCACAGGCTTGAACAAAATCTTTATGTGACATTCTAAAATTTATCACACTACATTTTTTAAAAATTTAATTCAGTCTTTTTTATAAAACAAAATCAAAATAACTATTTATTTTTTACAAGTAAGACCTCTCGGCAGTAATGCTGAATATTTTTTATAAAACTGTGAAAAAATTAATATCAAATAACATACTGCGGACACGTGTCTTTTTTCTTCTGAGAACTCAAGAGGCAAATTTCTTTGAAACTGAATACTCTGCGACAGCGAATAAAATACATTCGCAACGTATCATCAGATATCCATTTAGTATTTGCTGATATGCAACTTCTTTTTCAGTATTTATGTTGCATTGAATTTAGATTTCGTGAGAACATATTTCTTGCTTCTTTTGGTACATTTCCAGATGACGCCAGAACTGCCAGAATTAAGCGAGATTTTTGTATTAGAGAACTTTTTTTTTCGATAAAAGATACCGAGAAAAAGCAGTGTGAAATCGACTCATATCTTTTATGTATACTTCTGAAGTAAAGAAAAGTGAATAAAATTTGCTAGAGTGAGCAGAATTTTAAGTTGTGGGAATATTTGCATCAATAATCTTTTTTTAAAAATATGTACAAGCATTTAAATAATTTATTCGTTTTGAATATGTATTTCTGAATGTTTGGACATTTGCTGACATTTTTAAAAATTTTAATATATTCGGGTACATGGCGTGCACTTATAGTGGGTTGTCAAATTATTGTTTTTGCATTTAGTTTCAGTGCACTTGATTTCAGATTTAAGTAGTATAGTGTTGTAGGCATGAATTTAAAATATTACGCACATGTCTACGATTCAAATACTAAGTAGTCAGCGAAATATTAGGTTTGTACATTTTATTTTTTTTTAATATGAAAGAGCTGTAGAGTGATAAAGATGCTGTAACATCGTGTGAGTTAAACATAATCTCTCTATTTACAAAAACAAGGAATATGGAAACTTTCCTGGGCTGTAGAAGGCAAAGGAAATGTCATCAAATGCTAATAGACATTCTTTTATATTATGTAATTTAATTATATATTTTTAAAATAAAATTAATAAAGGAATATACAAGAAATAAAAATAAAACAATCTGGTCTATTCAACCAGCATTTTCTAATTATTTTTCTTAAATAAAGTGCAAAAAATTTTTGCGTGTGTGTAATTGTTCATTTCTTTTTTTTTAATTAAGCCAGAAAACCAAGACTGAAAAAACTTAAAAATTCTCAAAATACATTAAATCATGGAAGTTCAGACGAATATGTTACAGACGACTAAACTTGGTAAAATTTAAAAGGTATGGACATACTTGCAGAATGAGCTATGAACGGCTGTCAAAATTTATCATTGATTGGAACAGGAATGGAAGACAAAGTACGTGAAGACCAAACTTTAATTAATACAAATCAATCGATGGACTATGGAATGGGAAATTATAATCTGAGTAAGAAATATTTTCCTGAACAGAAAAAAAAATGGAAAGTTAATCTCAAAAACATTTTCTCGTCGAGGAAACCACTTTTTAGTGGAAATTCCTAAAAAAAAAAGGAAAAAAAAAAAAAGAAGAAAGGGTAAAAACAAGCGATGTATGCAATTAAAATCGTGTTTGAAAGTATTTTAAAATCAATGTTTTTGACGCAATTTATTTTACTTGTTCCCTTGAGTATTTCCTTTAGAAATGTTGCCGAGAGACAAATTTCAGAAGTTCGACAGTTCTTTCAAAATAGCCCTCGTTGAAATTAATTATTCATTCTGTTTCTGGCTTTAATGTGAATTTTAAAAAAAACCAGCTGGATGCAAGTTATTGTAATAATTTGCTAACTATATAGGGTGTCCTTAAAATATGGTAGAACTCTTTAATCCATTAGAGATAAGTAGGCTACGAAAATTGAAAAAATATTCAATATAAGGTAGAGAAAAAGACTACGGTAAGAAAAAATTCCTCTCTTTAATATTCAGGAAATGTAAACGTGGGTTATGGCCGGTTATCTACTCTAGGGATCTAGGCCGGGAAGGGATTGTCCTCCGTGGGGTACTTTAAGGGGTCCTAACCCGTATTTACGCGAAGTTTCGGTGAAAAACACGGAAAATTCCGAACGTTTTGGTCGGCGGACGCGACCTGGTTTCAAACCAGGCATTGTTTTAAATTTTTCAGGAAGTTTGAACTTTTTAAATGCGCATTTAAAAAGTCTAACCTTCATTAATTTTCGGAAGGTTAAACTTTAAAATTTATATGCAACCAAATATACCAAAAACAAATCCCAGTTAGTAAAATGTGCCCCGTACACTAATGGATAAAGAATTAAAGCATATTATCATCTTTTTGGCACACCTTGTGTTAATTAATTAAATTTTCGGCGGTGATTCAAAACTGGTTCCGGAAAACAGCAATCGTGATTGATTAGAGATTCTTCAGTTAAATAAAAGTCATGACTAAAACAGATGCGGAACTAATCAATTAGAATTTAGAATTAAATCAGACGTAAGATTTCTACCGTTGCTGGCAAAGATTCAGATGACAAACATTTTGCGGTGTCACTCTGCTTGACATATTCAAAGGCGAGGAAGTGGAAATTATTAGGTGTTCCAACTCCAAAAACTTAAAAAAAAAATCATAGAAAATATAACGTAACGAGTACGTAAACACTTACGTACACTTAGATTGGAAAACTCGAGCAGTTTTCATGAAATACAAACCGTGTTGGGGAAACTTAGGTCCTCGCCTTTTGAACATGTCCAGTTATAAATATCAATAAATATCCATCTTCGCTGTTGTTTTGCAAAATATATCTTTCAGAAACGAAATGCGTGCCAATTGTCCAGAATAGGAATGTGTAGACATGAAACATAGAAATAAAAATTCTTGTCGAAACTGCGTTGTAGTACAGAATTGTAGGCTACGCAAAATCCTGTAGATTATGCAAAATTCTCAATTTCTGGCATATTTTGTACAGCAGTGTTTCCCAAACGCTAGTCGACACCACCATGGCAGAGTGGGTAAGACACTGAACATGGTAGATGGCTGAAGTGCGAAGGTCCCGTGTTCGGGCCTATCATACATCTTTCGATCTGACGGTCCAATTTTTTCTTCGCGTTCAAACAAACAACCCAAACGTTAGTCAGCGGACTGGTACCGGTCTTTGAAATTTTACTGCCGTACCAGAAATTTCACATCAATTAAAAATTAATCAGAATCAAATGTTCTAACTAAAACAATATTTGTATTTAATAAATAAAATACATGTTTATATAATTTTAATTTTTTTGGCCGACACTGGTTCACAAAATATTTTTCCCATTTTGCCGGTCTGCAGATGTAAAAAGTTTGTGAAATACTACTGTACATTCCAAAGAATACCTAAATAAACATTGATGTAAATAAATTTAATTATATCACACATTTTTTTCACCAACATAAACCAATATTTAAGTGTTAGGACAATCACTTTAAATAGTCAACAGAAAAAATAGCCAAGAGAAAAGTCAAAGGAACATTAATTTTCTTGAGCTTTTCTAATAAAAGAGCATTAATATTATTTTTTCTATTGCTCACATGATAGCCAAAGTTAACTTTCTGTTGCAAAATCTTAATTTTTACTAATGTTCAAGAGAATCATTTGCTTTTAAGTTTTAGAAATCGTTTAGTTAAATAATTTACGAATAATTTAAAATGCAGTAAATATTTTGAAATAGTCGTTATTATGTATAGAAATGATTACATACAAAGAATATAATATTATACGAATATTATTATTATTTTAATAAATAATAAATTAAGAAAATATTAATCTTCATACGGTATCAATATGTTACATACTTTGAATTCAAATGAAGAAAAAATAAATCAATTTAGTGTAGAATTGAAAAAAATATTCACTTTATAAAAGTGTAAAAATAATTAATTGTCAGCAAAATACTCTTCTGGTTAATTATTGTATATTCCAGAATATATATGTTTGCCAGGAATTATTTCAAACGACATTTTGCTTCTATAGAACGAAGAAAACAAATTTTTAATCCAGCAATTTTACAAACTCTCATAACCTAGATATGGACTAACCTACTTCACAGTTTAAATGTCAAAAGGCAAACTAAACTAATTTCCGTTCAAGTTGTGAAAAACTCGCGAAACAACGACAGATTTCTTTTACATCAAAATCGTTTGACATTTTATTGAATTTGCATAATAAGTGCGTGCATAAATCAATGCTGTTTAAGGCGATTTAAAACAGAGGACATTAATTACGATCGACCCAGATCTCGCGCATATGCTGGGGATCACTCAATCGGCTTTATGTTTTAAATGTCAAAAAGGAGATAAGTAAAACAATTTTAACTGTTAATTTCGTATAAGGGAAATGACAAACAACGTAATTACATCTCCCCACAGTACGAATGGATGCGATATCGATTCCGCCGATGGCCAATGCAATCGATAAAGGGGAAGACAGATTAAAGACGCCTGATAAGTTCAAGGGGGTTCACCTTGGGATATTACATAAAAATGCTTCACTGATGGAACTGCAAGAATGTGTTAATATCCACAGTGGTTTTTTTCCCCCGTTAATATGCTATTATTATACTGGGCAGAAATTGATCCGCCGATATTACACTATCGGCCTCATTGCTTTGACAGAAAGTGAAGAGTATTAAGGGTTGCTGAAGTGCTGAAGTCTTCCAACAAATAGCTTACAGTACACAGTTTTTTTTAAATTTACATGAAATATCCTGAATTTCACATTTCAATACTTTAAAGTTTTATAGTTAAAAGCGGTTTTAAAAATGAGGCACGAATTTTTATAGTTTTAATATTTATGTTTTACTCAATTTGTTTAATTCTTCTAAAACTGAAAAAAAAACGCTTCCTTAAATTAAAAAAATTATTTTTTATCCTTAAAAATTCCTATTTGGAAAAGGGCATATGATGTAAAGTTGTTTTCACGATCGAATTTTCGTGCTGCTTTAAAAATGTATAAATGAAGTGCACTTTGATAAAAATATTTGTAATTAGAAATGTTTTCCTTTCAGACAGGCAGCGCTATCACCTAGGCAATACTTAAACTATTCACTAGTTTATGTGTTACCGATCTCTTAAATATCTCCATTGCTTCTTTTGCCAAGTCAAAAAGAAGCAATTTAAGTGACCTGTGTATTACGTGTCTGAGTAAAATTCTTCAAAAAAGTGGGTTTTATCATATTTCTTAGAAGGTAATCACTAACTTTCCTATTTATCTAGAAATACAGTCTTTAATGTACAGAAATATGACTTGGTTTAGTGAACAGAGTATGTTTTTAGATGTGAATTACACTTGCTTAGTTTTTCATGATTCCCGGCGTGTTCCAGTAATATGACGTAAAATGGCAGCCATATTGCCTGGTAAAATAATCCATCGACGGAAGAAACTCCAATACCGGGTCCTAGTCATCATGGCAGCCCTTTAGACGTTCTTAAAATGTGGACTTCCCATTGGTAATATTAAATTTATTTCTATGTTTATTGTAGGCCATAACTATTGAATTATAATTTTGAAATGCTCCATCTTATTGTTTGTGACACTTTTTTACTTTAAAATTTTCATAAAATAAATTATGAATACTATACGATTGTAAAACTTGTTTTATTTCATTATATATAGTCATAATTAGTTTTACATATTTTTATTTTGACAATAAGAAACAATTTACAATTATTTTCAAATGAAGGATCATTTTCCTCTTTGGTGAGAGTAAAGTGATCCTTCGGAATCTTTTTCAAAATTCAATTTTTTTCGTCACTCAATTTGGGTTTAAAATATTATTAAAATATGTTTATGATGCAAAATATAGTGTAAAATACTGTGGCAAAGGGTGAAAAGTTTTATTTACCATTTATGTTATTTCATGCAAGTTTTCCCATTAAGGGGATCATTTTTGGTCACCTTCAAATATTAAAAAACATAAGCATATACAATTTATACATAAAAGAATATCACACAGCAAATTGGGAAGAAAAGACCAGACTATCTGTAACAGAGCTTTGTGTTGGTGCTTAATTTTTAATCATTTTTAACACTTTCTCAAAAAGTTGAGATGTGTTTACCATTTCAGTTTGTCCGTCTATGTGTACATAGAGTAACAGTGGTAAATACGCAAACATTGCTATGAAATGTACGTATATTTGCTGTCGATATGTACTCTACCATGTACATAACAGAAAATGATGTATGCAGCATTAAGGGTTTTTCGCCTGAACACACGAATTCCACCATTTTACGCTCTGTACAGAGATTGTTTAAAATGTACGGACGTTAATCTACCTCATACGATTCAAAATTAATGTTTATTATTAAGGTTTACAAAATAATTTTTTCCATCAAAAACAGAGTAGGTAGTATTTATAGTTCTTTTACAAGATCACTCAAACTCTTAGAATGCATTACGGTCTATGGCAGTTCAGATGCATTCATACATTTCAATCGCAATTTATAGCCCTTCGTAAAAGCTTATTTATTTATTTTTTACAGTCTTGCAAAATTACATTAATACAGATTTACAGCTTTTTTCAGGTGCTTTCTAGAATATGGTCAAGTTTTAGCACTTTCCAAGAAATTTAAATCAATATCAACAACTCCATCTAAAATAGCGTCGGTAGCATTTCTAGTTCTTGTACATCAGCCTTGAAAAGAATTAAGTACAGTACTTTCTACAGCCATTAAGGGGCATTCATCCATTACAGGCAAATTATAATAAGTATATAAACGATCATAACTGTTTTCTCTTCATTTAAAAAAGGAAATAACGTTTAAAGTTCTTTTACAGGGTCTCTCAAAATTACATTAATTGTGATATATGCATGCTAAAAAGTGTTTTGCTGAATTTAACAAAAAAAATTTATTAAACAGTTTAGTAGCTTCATTTTGTTTATTCAACAGAAATTTGTTTGATTCAACCAAATTGATTTAAGAAAATGACTTTTTGAATCAACAAAACGTTTTGTGAAAACGCAGAACCAGTGGCATTTGAAATCGTTGAACAGTCAATTTACGCATGCATCAAGGACAAGCGCGGGACAGCACAAGCCAGAGATAGCGGAGGAGAGAACGTACATTTTCATTAGACACTTTCATTAGACATATTTAGTCCGGTTTCATTTACACTAATGTCTGCAAATACATTTAAGTACGGGTGATATCAAATACAAAACTATTCAATTGGAATTTTTCTGAGTTTATTGAAAGTTTCAAAGGTAAGTCTAATTACTTTATACATTCACTCATATTTACATTTTTCTTCAAAGATTAGTTTAAATCAACTCATGTTTTGACCGTTAGGCAAACTGTTGAAGCATCTAGAATGACGTATGTGTCCTAATAAAATTTCTCCGTATTTTTATAGAAACTATAGTGACTTTTTAGGATTTGGAATGTTAAAGTGAAAAAAGTAGGTCAGCGTGTAAGTTAATTAGTCTTCCGCGTTGGAATTGTATAAACACCCTTTTCGAGATTAAAGACTGGCAGACATAAAGGGAGGGGGCAGAAAGATATGGGAGCCAGAATATTTTTTTTTCGCTATCGATTGCGATAATCAACTTTTTTCTTGTAGTATTAAATCTAAATCTGAAACTGCAGGTCGAAGTTATAAGTTTGATGCATGTTCACTCATGCAATAAAAACCAGACAACTCCATTAAAAAATAACACAGTAAGAAGTAAGTTTTGTTTAACACTTTGAAACTTTCAACCAGCGGTTTGGTGGGTTAAAAAAAACATCAACAAAATAATTTTGTTAAATGAGGCGTGAACACACTAATTAACAAAGAAAGTTTGTTGATTCAAACAAATAATTTGTTTAATTTTAATCAAATAAACCATTTAAAAAAACAGCTGGTTAAATCAACAAAACATTTCTTTGTTTAAACCAAACTGTTTGGTTAAATTGACGAAATGTTTTGTTGAAATAACCAAGTAATTTTAATAAAATCCATTTGTTTATTTAACAATAATTTCGTTGGCGCTATTTCAGCCGGATGATTTTGTTAATTTAACAATATTTTGTTGATTCAAGAAAACATTTTTTTCAGTGCAGCTTTTCTGAGGTTATGCCCCCAGTCTCGCCAATGATTGTCAATTTTGGCAACTTTTAATTATACACAGCTAAATTTGGTGCTAAAAAAGGAACTCCAAAACTCATTTCTGATTGGTGATATCTTGTAAGTTTGACGCGAAATCACCAAATCCTACTTTTAATAAATCAGAATTCAATTATGTATGCTGGCAAACTAATTAACTGACATAGACATGCAACACAATGCAGTTGTTGACTAATTCATTTATGGACTATTTTGAGAAGTTGGACATAATGACTTTTATCATACACATTCTACACTCTCAAAAAAAAGTCTAAGAAGTCTCTAGGAAACAAGGCTTTCATTAATTTTCTTAGTATTATTACTAAAGAAAGTTAAGTAGAAATCTACTTGAGTATGCATGAATTTATTTAGCATTAATTCTAAGAAAACACATGGAAGCCATGATTCCTTGATATTTCATAGTTTTAGAATGATTTTTCCATTAGTGTACATACTTTATGAGAAAAACTATCAAATTGCAGTAACATAAATATTTATGAAAAACGATTCAAGCATTACAAGATGATTTTGTTAAACTAGTGATCGATATTCGACCTTAATTCAATAAATTTTTAAGTTTGAACGTTATTGAGGCTCTTTTGTCAAAAGCAATACCTCTATAATCACTGTATATTTCTATTTTTTAATTTTGTTGTACTACGTCAGCTGTCATTCACATTACGTCAATTCACATTGTTGTCATTTTAACCATGTTATAAATGTAAACGGGATGCATTCAAAATAAAACACTATTAACATAAAAACTTATTTTAATACTTAAAGTATTTCACTGTAACAGTCAGGATGACTTATCACTTCAGTTTCAAGCAGCGAAATGCTGCTTTTATTGATAGTCCAACTAAATCAATGATACCAAGCTATCAATGATAAAATTTAGAACATCATAACGCGCATAAAAACGAAAAACATCTATTTCCCATTTACGCGCGTGTCACTGAGCTACATCACACCTGGAGTGAGGACTCCCGTATGATTTTAATGGCAACATGCAAGACTACGCGATAAGATTATGAAGAGCAAATGAGGCAAGCATTGCCACATGGTTGCCGGTCTCCATCATACACGTGGTTATGTTGGAACAGTGCGATGCTCAGATAATTCCTTTTCTTTTCTTTTCTTTACTTCTCTCTCTCTTTTTTGCAATTTTTGTTGGATATAACCGTGGTATTGCTGTAACTTAATGTTTTAATTTCAAAATTGACACGACAATGGAACCATCGCCCGATTTGGCGAACATTATTGCGTGCCAATTTACTTCTCTAATTTTTTGCAGTGCATGAACATATTACACACCAATTTTATCATTCTCCGCTCCTTCTCCGTATGAACTATTTCACACTCCTATTCAAATTTCACACTCCTCCGTTCAGGCAATGTGTTGTAAAAAGTTTACAGTGGTTTTTCTTCATGTATTTATATATACATTTTGTGTGATTTTACCATTTTGAAGTATATTACATTTTGCTGAAATTTTAGACTGCTTCTTTTTAGTTTCAAAGGTACCAAACTAACTTATATCCATGAATATACTTTTAATTCTAAGCAAAAATAAAGGGAAAGAAAAAGGAAAATTAAACAACATATTATGGCTTCGTGATTTCCAGATTAATATCCGATTGTAAGCAGAATTCCTTAGTTAATGTAATACAAAATGCGTTGAATCTTAAGAATTTTACCTAATAAATATCAATCCTTTTTTATACGTAAATGTCTTTAATCCTTCTCTGACTGTCTGCAAATGGGAAAAAAATTGAATATGTTTTGCCTGCATGATGCTTTAGAAGATTTAAAAATGTAACACAAATTTTAAAAACCTCGACTTCCTTTCTGAAGAGTTGTCTTTCATTACATTTGAAGGAGAATCTAATAATATATATATTTAAACTTAATTTTTGCATGTAGTACGGTGAAATGAAAATAAATCTAATTTAGCATAGTCTAGTCACACGCGAGTCAATTTATAAAAATGTAGAATAATTTAATGTCCAAAATAAATTTAAAGTTTCGCTCTTAGAAGAATAAAATTATTTTATGCGAAAGGTATGACAAGTACATAAATAAATAAATAATCCTGTAAAAGTAAAAATGGCTAAGCAATATTTTTCCCCCTGTTTCTAAATATCCTAATATTCAAAACACACTGAACTTCTGATGAGGATCTAAACTGCCGAGGGCATTTCAGAAAAGGCAGAAATAGCTCTTAAAGGCGTTATTGGTGACGTGAGCTACCCTTTCCTGAGAAACAAGTTATAATGTTTATTAATGTACATGCAAACTATTGTGAAAGAGTTTTGCAGTATTATTCCATATTTGAATATTACAGCAACTAAGGAAAAAATAGAATTTAACGTATGTTATGGAATGCTTAAAAGAAAAGTTGTGCTTTCTCAAATTATAATTCTTGTTATGAGTCAAAATTTAAAATGCAATTAATTGTCACATTTATTGACTTATTTTGCTGGCAAATTTGAAATATGCTATGTATATCAGCATGAAATGTATCATACATACTTTATGGCATACAGGAAAATATAGCATGTAAAATAATTATATATAATATTAGATATGTATTTACAATATGTTGCCTCACTAATTAAAAAAAAAGTGCTCGAATAATGAGCTTCGGATGGATGTTTTCCGAATAATGTGACTTTAAAGTATTTTTTTTATTAATTATGTACGTATGGCACACAGAAATTTATAAAATAATGTGTATATAACATTGGTTTAAATTCAATTTCAAAAACCTAAAAAAACAATAAGAGTTCTTAAAAAATAGCTTTTCAAGTCGCTAAGCATTTAACATCTTATAAGAATTTTAAAAAAAGACATAGTCCGTGTTCCCAGGACCTACTCATTCAGAAAATCTTGCTCAGGCGCATGATAAATTTACGCATCAATACGCATGATAAATTTTGCAGGCGTCGACTTCTGCAAAATTTGTCGAAATTTTAATATAAAAATGCGCGATATGCAAAATTTTTTGCTCTGCATTGAAGTAAAAAGTGATTTTTCTCTTTAACTAAGCATTATCGAAATTTTAGAATGCACTTAATACAAAATAACTCAAAACGAGGTGTGAGATATTTATCTAATGAGGTAGCAAATACTTCTACTTCCACTCAGAAACTTACTGTAACAGTAAAGTTTTCAATTTGAATATCCCCGGTGTAAAATTTGTCACTCTCAGCTGAGTTTGATTCATTACTTTATAAGTACGCAGTTACCACAAACCCCTGATTTCGCCATTCAACGGAGAGAACAAATGGGAGTGTACCGCTTTGAAAAATTTCGCCTTGAACTTCCCTTTCCTTTTATAGAACGAATATTTCTTGAAGATGTATGACACCAATTTATTTTATTCCAGGACTCTGATTTATCAATTGGGAGAAGTTGTCACTTCCTTTTTTTCATCAGCGGGGGTGGGGGGGTGAGGGGGGTGGAGGCTGCTTAAAAGAAGGAGGAGATTACGGGAGCAATTTCTTTTTTCTCTTGGTATTTATTTAACAGTCAAAAATTATACAAATTAGTGGCGACGTTATAGTAGATGTTTTTTAATAACGTATATCATTTTAACCCTTTAATGCGCAGTGTTGCCGCTCTGGGAACACCAAACTCTGACGTTTTGATTGTTGCCAGTCACGAAGAATAGATTTGATTTCTATAAAAATAGTTGCGGGTGACATAGCTCCACGAGGATCCTGTACTTTTTAAGCACGTCATTTCGCGTAAAAAAAGATCGTCACGATTATTTTTAACAGCACTGACATCTGCTGGAAAATGGAAGAATGCGAGAACAGCTGGACAGATTGCCCAATGCTGAAAAAAGGGCAGCCGTTGCCATCGCTCGACTTAACTACCAGCAAGATGGCGGACGATAGAAACGTTCAACGCTGTGTGGCACAGGCAGCTGCATCAAAAAAGGGTCTCTCGATCTGTGGCACGTGATGAACATTTCGATCGTCCGCCATCTTGCTGGTAGTTAAGTCGAGCGATGGCAACAGCTGCCCTTTTTTCAGCACTGGGAAAGGTTTGCGCCTCAAAGGGTTAAGCAGTTGGAACTAACTTATGTTAGTAATCTAAAATAACACTCTGCAACTAATCTAGCATTCTAATACGACTGTACACTTAATTTATAACACACCCAGTACATTAATTTTTTTAATTACTTATTTCAAGAACTGAATTATAATGCCAATTAATTTACATCTACTCCTGACTCTAGGCTTTTTTCTGAGAAACTTAAAATTGAACATATATGTGATTTATATACGTGTTATTCATGATTATTTTATACTTCAAATTTTTACAATCATTATTTTTATGAGTTACTCTATTTTTTAATAAGCATCATATCATATTTTTTACTATATTTTTACTTTATTTTATTAAATTTTACTATATTTTATTTACTATTTTTACTATATTTTATTAAATTTTTCAATGAAATCTTTATTCTACATCAAGTAAATGCTTTTAGACGCTTTGAATAATTTTTGTAATGAATTTTCAAATGTTGTTGTAATTAAGTACATTTACAGATGTTACATCATCGACAGATAACCATATAAACTGAGAAGTACTTTTTAACTATTTTAAAAAACCCTAGTGAGTGTTAAAAGTAAGACAATATTATGTAGATCAATTTAGTTAACCCAAAGGAACCTCTCATAAAATCAAGTGTCCCTGTCACGAGATGCTTAAATCATATTGAAAACAACACATGTAAATTTGTTAGAATAAAAAAAAGGGTCGAAGCAAATTTTGTAGAAACTAAGAAACATGTATGCTTCCAATATAGTATTTTATTTTACTGTAAAATATAAAAGATAAATTTCAAATTTTAAAATATGTTAAGTTACCCATATTTTCTGTTACTCTTGTAAGTTAGGTTTATTGTTATTATTATTATTATTATTAGTATTACTATTACTGGTGATACCCGTATATTTCGCCTTGCTATCTATTAAGTTTGGGTTAGGCAAGGGTAAATTTCACCTTCAAAGTGTGTAACGTTTATAAAAATATTTATAAACATAAGGCAGGATTTCAAGATATTATTGAAATGATTAAACTTTTGCCAATTCAAACTAGCAATTCTTTCTTTTTTCTTTTCTTTGATTTGTCGTAAGCTATGCTTGATTATCACTTACTGGAAAGGTTAGAAGAGTTGAAAAGATTATTTTACATTCATGTAAATTTGCATGCCTAAACACTATGTATTATGTTTATTAAAATGGTGGTAGAATGGTTTAAATTTGTTATGTGCTTGTTTTTGTGAGGGGATGTTTGAGTTAACTCTGGTAAATACATAAAAATATGTGATAATTCTTTTATTTTCTTAGCAACATTCTTATTTTTAAAATACTAGTAACGATTTTAACTAAAACAAACGTATTATTTTTTTAGCGTTAAAATTCACAGTTTTACAGTGTTGTATATTGCATAATAATATAATATTATTGCAGTCAAAAGGTTATGCTATGTTCGTATGGCATTTTAAATACTATAAATCTTATAAGTAAGACACTTTACAAAAGAAGCCGTACTGAATTTTTACGGAGTTTCGTATTCTACTACTATAAACAAACACCACAAAATTTTTTCAACAAAACCTTTTTTTCATAATACAACGAGAGATACCTTTCATTAATGATTTCTTGAAGTCAAAAAATGCTCAATTATGCGTTAAAAGAGACTGAACTTTTTTGTAATTAAGTAATTCAAAAATGAATAACATTACCTTTTTCTAAGGAGTTAAATATATGTAGACAATGAAAGCGAGAAAATTATCTCATGTTTAAATAAACTATGAGACGTAAATAAAGAATAAGTATAATTATTGAATAAAACATGGGATTCACATACTCAGTGACAAAACAGATACAATTTCAAAATTAAGATACTGTGTCAAAAAAAAAAAAAAAAAAAATGCTGATATAATTTTTAAAATGGTTTAAAATATTATACTAGAGATAAAATACTTCTATAATGCTAAACATACTACATAACTACATTATTTTCATAAATAATGTAATATTGAAAGCATTCACTGGGCATAACAATTGTAGCTTTCTGAGATGAATTATGAAAGAAAATTAACCATTCGAGTTAATATCTTGTCGTAAGTAAATTTTTTAGTCATAAAACATTTTCAATAATTTATATATTTCTATTATCCCATATTTGTTTCAAAATTTGTTTAAAACGTCTTCATCAGTAATAACAGCTACATTTTTTTTCTTTTTTCATCGTGCTGTTTTAAAATGATTATTTCTCCTTTGTTTATAATATCCTGTGTTACAAATAAATATTCTGAAACCCATAAAATGTTCATATTTTTTTCTTTGGAATCTATGCTGTGCAAACTAAAAACTGACTTTAAAAAATAATCACGTACCCACTTTTCTAGTTTCTAATCTTTTACATAATTTTGGATATTTTCCAATTTGTGTTGCTAAGCTATCTATAAGTTGCTGGATTTTTTTTAAAGATATGTAACGCATGGAACACCTGGTGTTATAATACATCAGAAGTAAACGTATTATTTGTAGGGATATAAACATTTTTTGGATGTGGGAAAAAAAGTACTTTTACTCTGGTGAAATTGCATTTAAAAAGTATTGCAAAAATATTCTGGTTTTAAAACATATTTTAAAGAGAGTTTCCGGGATAAATTATTAAACATATTTGTAGAGTTCTTAATAAGATAGACAAAATTTCTTTTTGAACTGGTCAAGTTCTCTATTCAAAGCAGTTTGAACTTAATATCCAGTTTTAACCCTTATTTTGAAAACTGGATGTCAAAAATGTGTGTCAAAGGCGGTAAGAAACCTGCCAGTAATTTTTAATTGCTAATAAAACTAGATGAAAACTAGATGACTAGATGAAAATTTTTGAGCGACATATATTACAATTTAAAATTTATTAGAAATTTGAAATATTTATGATTTTATGATGATAAATAGCAAAATTTGATAACATTATTAATAATCTTTTCATTTAAAATGGTACTGTGTTACCAATGGGTTCTTAAAGAATTACATTGTAGATAAAATATTTAAATCTGATTAAATGTTTCGTATTTTTGGTACTTCAGATCCACTCATTTCAGAAAATAAAATAGTTTACTAAAAATTTATCATTAAACCTTCAAACTGAATTATTTATGAAACTTGCGATAGAATATTAAATTTTAGATAATGCCTGAGAATGAACAGTTAATGAAATTACATCATATATTATCAAAATTTTACAAATACATCTGGACAGATTATCCGTTTTAGTTTTAATTCTGCATTTTGGAAAGATAAAATTCAATGTCTCATTGCATCTTAGGACGTTAAAATTTAATGTGTTACTGATTATTTTGCAGACTGTTATTACATTACTTTAATTGATGTATGTTTTTATTACTTTAATGATCTTGAATTTACATATCTTAAGATCAAATTTTATTCTGCCTTTCCTTTACCGAACTGCTGTATACTAAAATATTATCTCTTCTGCTGAATATTTGCATTATTTGATAATTAAATGAAAATTTGTGAATTAATTAATGTATATTCATTGTAAAGTAAAATCATTAAATGATATTCTTATTTATGTTGTATTTCAATATATGACAAAAAAATGCAGTATGTGAAGTGATAAAATCACGATATTTTGACAGAAAATGTTGGTTAAAACTAGCTTTAACCAACTTTATGTCGAAAGTCAAACTCAAATTCAGGTTTTTTTATAAATGAAGTACATTTATCTCTATTAAAAATTTGGCCATATTGTGCAGAATCCCCAGTTTTCTAACTTCTTGTGTAATGCGTGTATTTACACTTAATAATATTTTTAAAACAACTGACATATCAATTAAAACGTTAAATGTCTCTAACTGAAATCTATTTTACCGTGATTTCTCTATTTTCGCCTTTTTAAAATTTAATGTGTGTAAGTTTTCAAGATTATAAATTATCCTATGTAATTTTTCTAATTCAGGATAATGTATAATGTTAAATATTTGTTTTTAATTCTTCCTCCCTGATTTTTTCCCCCACTAGACAGATGCCAAAGGTCATTGAAAAATAACAATGTTTCATGTAGTCATCATGACTAAATGAAGAATTATTCTCTCGACATCTGGTATTTGAAAAACTTTCTTTTCTTAGCTTTCTCTTTATGACTTTAGCGCTAAACAAAGAAAATAAATTGCTGATTCTTTTAATATATTTTCTATTTATCATCATTGAAAATGGCAGAAGTCATCTACGATGAATTATGATGTTCCGAAATGTGATAGCTTCTTCGTAATGTACTTATCTTGGAAAGTATTTGAAAAAAAGGTTGTTTGAGGGTACATTTCGATTTTTTCCTATTAAACTAAAACATTTTTAGTATATTGAAAAGCATATTTGTTGGATGTTCTAATGCTGAAAAGGAGAAATTTTATGAGACAGGATAAATTATTTTATGGTAGATATTTTTATGTAGCCTTTTAAATGAATATGTACGTTTTGTGCTTTTGATTTTAGTTTAGATTAACACAGGAGTATGACGTGACATTTGCTTGCCAGCGCCGTACATGTATACATAAACAATATTTAGTTCACTACTTTACTTGCATTGTGTTCCATAGTTTCCAAATTTCTTGAATTTCTTTTTTTAAGTGGCCATATTTCTGAAGTTTAAATACGGGTCATTCATTTAAAAGCGGAAAGGGGGAGTTCAACTTGCAGAAAGTAACAGTGTTTCAATTTGGACTTCACTTTTACCGCAAATTTTTAATCTGTATATTATAATATTACCAAACAGACAGACACATAGATTTACTTATAAATTGCTAACGCTAACCACCTCTTTTAGAGTCTGAATGTTCAGTGGGCAAGTGGGGGTTGTTTTGAGTTACGACAGATACACCACCGTAGTGGGGCGCTCATTACGTAGAAAATATTTACATTTTATTCACAATTATTATCATTTAAACTATTTTTGATTTCTCTTTGTTCTTTGTAAATAAAAAAATTATATGAAATTGGTTGGCCTCAAAAATCGTAATTTTTCACAAAGTACGGCCACGTTATTTTGGCTGTGATCACAGGGATGGGAATACGGGACAATACGGGAAGGGACCACTTTTAAAAACGGAACAAAACGTCAAAATAGCAACTGTTCCGTATAATACGGGACCATTGGTCACTTTATGTAATACTAGCTGCGTGCCCGTACTTCGCACGGTAGGAAACGAAAATTTTCCTTTCATGTGTAATTCGAAATTATTCGTGATGTGGAATTAAAAAAAAAAAAGAGCAAAATTATTTGACTCTTAATGTAAAGTTTGTGTCATGAGTACTAACCTGATCATTGCAGTATAATGACTCAAAAAACTACGTCAGTGTCATTCACTATCAAAAAAGTGGAAAGCTTAATGGTTTGCAGAGAACTCCCGGCTTTCAAAATGTCTTATTCAGGGGCGTAGCCAGAGGGGGGGATATCGGGATATATCCCCCCCCCCGAAATTTTTGGATTAGTGATGAAATTCCGTCTATTTATGCATATATAAGTTCATATACCCCTCGAAAAAATTTCCAGGCTCATATCCCCTCCCCGAAAAAATTTCCTGGCTACGCACCTGGTCTTACTTCTACATCATACTGTTTTTTAGGCTCAAGTTGTAGCATTAAATACCTAAGACACTACATGAAATGGAGCACCATTTATCTCTTTCCGAACATGTACCATATAAGGAAAGTATTGTAATCATGAAAAAATTCGACTTCGAGATTTTGGTGTATTGACACGTTTTGAGGTCTTTTGAATTCATTTATGCTATTTTCAAGAGATGTTTTTAAAATAGCTGCGCACCCGCTCTTCATACGGGAAGAAGGGAATATTTTACTACTAAAATCATATCTGCATGTGACAAAACAGAATTTCATTTTTAAAAAAGTTCAAGAAATCTCCTCTGTTGAAATTACTGCGGGACATATTAACGCAAATTAGAATTACTTTTCGTTTAGTTGGTTGTAAGACAACCGTTGAAACAGGACACTTTTAATTTCATGAAATATTTATTAACGTGGTACATTGCGATTTATTCATATTATCTTTACAAATCTAATAATACTACCTATTACGTACATTAATACTATCTATATTCGCTTCTCCCTCTTCAAGGCTCCCTTTAAAGAAACAGCTTAGATTATTTGGCCTCAATGGGATCTTTTGATTCTGTGGCGATTCTTTGCAATTTACGCATTAGCATAAATAATAATCATTTCACATAATCGTTGCCATTAAGGAAACTCTCCATATATATTTAATTTATACATAGTTTATAGGATGGGCGTATTTAGCGCCGCAAACCATTTCATTTTACTGTGGGGAGAAAATATCCAAGGGGTGCCATTTTAACTATCCATGTATCTAATATAGCGATATATTTTATATCCTCCATAGTCCTGTCTCCTGAAAAACATCAAACTGTGTAATCTCGAGGAGCTACTTATTCCCACTTTAATTGTGACAGGGCGTTAGAGTTGCAGAGTTTACAAATTTCACGCATTTTTTTATTTATGACGTCACTGTTTGACTGCCGTAAAGGATACCCCGGTAGGTTGAGGGAGTTAATTTCGATATTTCGCATAATTGTTTTCAAACGGTATCATTAAAACTTTGCGTTATGTAACCTTTATGGAGGAACGTAATTCAACGTTAAAATAAAATTATACTCGCAACCTGCATGCGTATGTTAGGCAACGCCTGCGCTAAATTAAATGCCAAAAATAAAAATAGTAAATAGAAAAAATGTAATATATCGCGCTTTGAAACGAACTTTGTAACTTTTAAAATGAACATTTTCAGCGCCGTGAAAACATTTCAATTTTTAAATAAGCACCGGATTAAAATACCACTTCTAATAATAATAATCGTGAATTTCTTAGTTCACTTCTACAGTAAATTTTAATCAAAATATCGTCTCCCTGTGTTGAAAATAGAGCTGGAATAAATGAGTTAAAATTATGGAGTAATTTTTACGTATCTTAAAGCATTTGACGTCATAGATCCTCACTTGCGAATTGAAATTCTGATATCCCATTTAAAAACTCGATTGGTTGAAAGAATCCTTTTTTCTAATCCTTTCTGTGGCAACAACCGAACATAAATTCTCGTGCCGTGATCGCAATGTAATGAATGGCGTAAGATCGCGTTGATGCTATTAAATTCTAAACATTAGGCTACATTAAAATTCGTACAAAATCGTCTAATTTACATAATTTTTTCGTTTTTATTTTAAAAGAGGGAGAAAAGAATGTTTCACGATTTGTCAAAATATCTAAAAGTTATGACGGATAGAATTCAAGATGCGACAGTTTTAAAATTATTTTACGAAAAACAATCGCGAAGCAGATGCTTAGTAAAAAAATTCCTAAAAATCGGTAAATCATGTTACGTATTCAGAACAAACTGTTTTTAAAAGAAAATTTTCTCGTCTATCCGATGATACAAATGCCGTTTTGCTGAGAGCGTAATTTCCGCCGTTATTACGAATTAAGTGAGAAAAAATGCCAAAAATCGCATAAAACATAAAATAAAAAAAATTCTAGGTCGAATTTTGAAAAAATCGCTTCGAGGTGCACAACTACATATTTACATCTTCCCGAGTACCAAATTTGGTGTTTCTAGGTGTAGCCGTTTGTCCGTAACGCTGCCGACAGACACACACACACACAGACACCTTCTTTTATAATAAGTAGAGATAATTACATTTATCAGGCTTAACCAGTAGTTAAAAAAATTGGAGAAGAACAAAATAAATAATCTAAATATAAGATAAAAAATAAATTCTTAGATGATTTTATGATTATTTTAGATGATTTTAAAATTGAAAAATAAGAATTCCATAACTAAATATTCAGAAAGTTGGTCACCGGCTACATTTTTTGACGGTGATCACAGGCATGAGAATACGGAAAAACAAGGAACCACTTATACGGAACAAAATGTGAGATTGTCCCGTATAATACTGGTCACTTTCTTTTTTTATGTAACTCAATTAAATTTATCAGGCTTAACCAGGAGTTTAAAAAATTTTGGGGAAGAAAAAAAATCCTAAACTTAAGATAAAAAATAAATTATTTGGTGATTTTATGCTTAAAATTGAAAAGTAAGAATTCCATATCTAAATATCTCAGAAAGTTTGTCATCTTAGGCTTATACCGCTCACTGACCACCCCTGATCCTCTCCAACTTCAGTTTTCCCTACAGCATACCTCTGTGGCGTAGCCAGAAATTTTTCATGGAGGCGGGGACATGACTACTGCAGCTCACATATATGTATACATGTGTGTGATAAGGGAGTGAAGAACATGCATTTTGTATGGCAAAAAATTCCTCATGGGGGGTGACCCTCCTATCCTTCCCCCTTGGCTAAGCCTCTGGCATACCTACAATTCCCCTCCCCCTAAAATACTCTCATTAATCATAAAATATAACATGAAAGTTATTATTCACAACTGATTTACTCTCAAGCAAAATTGTTTTTACGCAATTTTTTATTTTATGCTGTTAATATTGCCTGATATTAGAAGTATGTGCCACAATTTATGAAAGTGGAGATAAAATTTCTTTATTCTTTTCTTTTTTCTTTCTTTTTATTTATCCTTTTTAACTTATTTTCAAAAACCTTTTTGACCATTTTTACAAAAATGTAATAGCTGAAATTCAGTTTCTGTAATGATTGTTTCTTCATAGTGGAACACCATGACCCGATGTTCGTACAAAATTGATGCGAGAAAGCAACGCACAACTAGCTGTAAATGAAAATATTTCCTGTTCTAACTTTGAAATGGTGGAAGATCACAGGTTAAATGTGGGCAGAAATGGGTGGGGGGGGGGTATTATACTTAATACAAACCTGCCAAATAACTTCTCTTTTCAGTGCAGACGCCTTTACTTTACCTTAATAATATGGATGAAATGACTTTTTATAGATAAAATAAATTAACTTTTCATTTTTATATTTCTTCAATTTGCTCAGAAAATGAAAACTCTTTCTTTGTTTATTATGTTTTTGCATGTGTGAAAATCCAAAAAATATTTCAGAAGTAACTTTTATACTAAAGTATAAACAAAATAAATAAATAAAATTCTTTATCGCTTGTACTGCGTAATTTTATAAACTTAAGAAGATGAAAGAATTTTTTTATACCAGGTACATTTTAAAATATGCTATTTAGTGTTAGACATCCCAGTAATTAATTTTGTAGCAATTTGAAAAAACAAAAGTAGAAATTAAATCAAGAATAATAGCATTAAAATCATCAATATTACGAATATATACATTTTAAAACGATGTTTAATTAATTAGTAAAGCTGAAAAAAAATTACGTTCAAAATGAATTTTTAGATTAGAATGTATTAAACCAAGCATCAAGCAGTATTAAAAAATTAATAATTCGCAGATCATTATCGTTTAGAAATGTTGTTGCGAGTTCACTTAAAATATTCATATCAAAAAGTATAATAATTAACTCCATTCGTTTCCTAATTATGTTTAAACTATGAGGAACTAAAATAAAAACTGGAAATTTTAATGAATTTTTTATTTTTCATCAGCTAACTCTATAAATAATTGCCGGCAAATTATCACAGAATGTAATGCACATGTAGTTTATGAAATGATGGTATTTTATTTGTAAAGTCTGTTTTAAGAGTCTGACTGGAGAAGTACATCTATTTTCATTACTTTAATTACATTGATTTAAAATTAAACAACATAATGAAATAACATTATGTTATAACTTTTTTTACGTGTAAATTTAAATTTTATTGAACTAGTCTACTACTTGATTGAAACTGGTGAAAAATACGTTACGTAAATTAAATTAAAACTTTTTCTATAAACAATCAACTCTATTATACTTATTTATTTGTTTCACATTTTTATGTTTGCACTGCGGTATTTATATTTTTAATTTTATGCAGATATAATTATTCTTTTGCCGCCAGTTGATGTTCCATGATTGGAATTCTTTATTTATCTATCTGCTCTGAAGTAGTACTTGATTAAATAATACTTTTGACAGTAAATTTATTGTTTATTCAAATACATTTCTGTAATTTTTCTCAGCGTCCAAAATCAAATACGTTCGTTGATGAATATATTTACATTAATTTGACGCTTGTGTTTGAATTTCATGAATTTTTATGCATCTGTTAGACATATATCTTTAGTTGATGAATTTCACGAATATTCGTTAAAAAATCTATTTTTACAATGATACTTTTAATTCTTAATTTAAAAAGTACTTCCTTTAAACCTACACTCTTGTGAATATTGCGAAAATATCATTATTTTTTAAATTAAACACTTCAATTGGGATATAAAGAAAACAAAAAGAGTGTTTCAATTTTTTTTTCTGTATTTTGTAATTTGGTTTCAAAAACTAAAGGAAAAGACAAGTGAAATATCTAGTTTGATAATTAATGAAAATTTTTATTTTAATGATTCTTACTAATTAAGTCGATGTAAAAAGCTTATCTCTCATAACCTTTCTTTGTTTTAAGGCCGTGTATTTTTTCTCATCATGGCATCTTAATGATAATTAAGATAAATGAGCCGAGTCCTAAAAAAATAACTAGTACCTGTGTATTAATTTAATTTCTTTAAATTTAAGATACGTATAAATTTTTGATCAAGAATTAATTGTGGTTCAAACTAAATTTAACAGCAGGCATTAAACTAAGCAGGTTTCACCGATTTCTAATTATTAACTAGAATTTTACTCTACGCAACCAGTTTTCCATATTATCTTCCAATCTTCCTTTCAGCTGTTTTTTTCAATGAAATTATGCTTTATAAAACTCTCATTTATAAATTATAATTATATTTATTATTATATATATATTTTAATATATATATATTTTAATAAATTATTATTATATATATTTTAATATAAATTTTTAAAGATAAGGTCTCTTTTCGCTTATGATTATGTCACTGAAGCTCATCCCTGACTCACTAAGTCACTGATTCAATAATTCCCTATCAATTCCGAGGGACCACTCCCAGATAAAACTTTTACCACCTATACTCCAAATAAATTAAAAAGTTAAGCACAAAAAGAGTAATAACATTTACACCGTTTATGCGATCCGCTTGAAATTTTTCATAATTATGTATAAAAACATAGAAAACAATACTTTAAAAATCTGTAAATTCTCCCGTTCCCTCATTTTTAAGCGCTTTTCGCTATTTTCAGCTACATTTTATTCCAAGAGTAAAAAAAGTTTATCATTTGCGTGACAAAATTACGAGCTGTTAGTGACAATGACGTCATTGTGAACTTTGAAGGGAAAATTGCTTTTCCAATTCGTTTAAAACAGTTTTTCCAGATTACACAGTTTATTTATTTTTTTCTTTGCATGAAGAGTCATATAAGAGCGACTGTTCCCACGAAACGAAATCGTTCGAATGCGAAAAGTTTCCGCACGTTTCCAGAAGACCATGAAATTCGATTTCGGTTTACAATAAAAATTGAATATGAATTTATTTAAGTGGACGAAGATGAAATATTGAACAGAACGTTAATTATTGCAGTAAATATCTACCAATCAGCTCTTGCGTGAATTAATTAAAATTTACTGAATTGACATTTATAAAGTATATAAAAAAAGGGCTGCATATTAAATGTTTGTGCATCTTATACAAAACAAATTATAAGCATTTTTTATTATGCATTCCTGAACAACAAAGGAAAATTAAAAGTTGTACATCACGTTACAGTTTGTACGGACAGACGGATTTATGGAATTTTTCGTTATCAAAAAGAGAAGAATCACAAAAGAAATGACTGAGTCACATTTTTGTATAAAAGACAGTGCTTTAGCGGTGCTTAAGTATTTCTAATTATAATCAGTGATGTTTTAAATAATAATTATTTTCTGTCACCTATTTTATCTTTGGCAGTAGAATATCTGTAAGACATCGTTTGTGTGTGTATGAAAGTTGTTTGAAGGCCTCAAGGTAGAAAAATGTTTTCTGTGGCTGTGTCGAAGAGGCTTATTTGAGCAATCGTAGATAGGGATGGACGCGAGACGAAAAATAAGCGTCTCGCGTCTCGCAAAATAGCCTAAAAGCTTTGTCTCGTCTCGCAAAAATCCCTATATCGTAATGTTAAAAATGTGTGTCTCGTCTCGCAAAAAAGTCGTCTCGCGTCCATCCCTAATCGTAGAGAATCGCCAAAAGTGGAAGTGCGGAAGTGCTGTACTGAAAGTTTCGAAAAGTCCTAGAAGGATCACACATTAAAAAGGACGGATACGAGTCCTTGGATGTAAAAAAATAGAAAATTTACTCTTAGGCAAATAGGAGCAGCGTTTTTAATGCTACCAGTTCTTCGTACAAAAGAATTTCGAAGCGTTTAAATAATCTTAACTGATATAAACGGAAACCTGGCAATTTTTGTATGAATGTCCTTGTACAGAATAACAAACCTTCTACAAAATTCAGAAAAATGAAACAGTAAGTATAAACGTATTTTATTTTTATTTGATGCCTTTCCCATGCAACATAAACTATAGAAAAGAACAAACCCTCCGCAATTTAGAAAATACTACCTTGATTATTTAAAAAATGCAGACTGTGTATGTGTGCTTACAATATATATTTTACAATAGTGAATATTTTTAGTTATATTATTAGTACGTGAATATTATTAGTGATTATTAGTACGTGAATATTATAGTTAGTGAATATTATTAGTACGTATTTTTTACAATAGTGAGTTTGTTTGATTTTTTTTCTTTTTGACAAATGGTAGGTAACAGAAATTTTACTTGTCTTTAGATACTGTTCGAATTAGCATAGGCGTAGAGTTATATGGGCCCGTGGGGCTCGAGCCCCCCCAATAAATTGTGAATAGGGGCTGAGCCCACCCAATAATTTACCACTCAATACAGAAAACTAATTTATACTAACATAAAAAAAGTATTTCACGCCATTTACAAACGTTTAAAAAACGTTTTCTTTGCTTCTATTTTTAACTTATAACATGGTAGAAAGATACTAACATGGATACTTACCTTACATAGGTGTAGAATTCTATGGACCCATAGAGCTCGAGCGCTTCCAATAATTGACACTTACACATAGTAAGTCATAGCTGCCAACTACTACGGAATATAATTAACCACTTTTTGTAAACAGTATATTTTAAAATTATTTTTTTCAAAATAGTAACCAGCTGGAGCGCGCAGCACAAAAATTTTGCTATATTTTAAGCCGAAAAATCATGTAGAAAAAGTGGTTAATTCTATTCCGTACTAGTTGGCAGTTAATATTAAGTTATATGTACATAAATCAGTGGCGTAGCCAGAAATTTTTTAAGGGGAAGGGGGGGTGGTACGACTTCTGCGACTCACATATATGTATACGGTATGGATGTATGATAAGGGAGTGAGGCATATACATTTTGTATGGCAAAAAATTCCTCATGGGGGGTATAACCCCCCCTTGGCTACTCCACTGACGTGAATATATGTGGTTGTGGGGCCCGGCCCCCCCCCAATAATTTTGAAAACTTTACGCTTATGCGAATTAGAATGAAATTCTGCAATAATTATAATGCAGGATACTTTGAGCTTTTGTACCTCCGAGTTTCAGTACTCCGTTTGAAATTCACTTGCTTCACTAACATTAAAATCTGTTATTTTGAAAATATCCAATGAAACAATTCGGATCATCCAAACGCAATTCACTGTGGCTTTTATTTACTCGGAACGTATCCTTTTCCCTGGGTCGTTTCGAATGAAATCTGAAAGTAACTAAATGTGAAATAGAAACTTCGAGGAAGAAAAAAAATCCGCCTTGAATCCTTTCGTAATCTCCGAAATTTGGCGAAAAGTCAAAAAGCAGAAAACAGAAACGCAGATGAAAAGTCAAATGTCAGGGTAAACATCTTGGGCCTTGCCGGAGTGCTTTGCGCCAAAACACGTTGCAACGGTGATTTCCAGTACAAATGTAATAACAGTTATTGATGCTGTACAAAATTTTGAAGCATCTTAATATGATGGGAGTATTATTTTTGTCAGTGGTTTGCCACCAAAATGCAACGATCGAGTCTTCCTTTAGCTGTTTTGAATAAAAATTATTAACTCAAATAGATGCAAAAATGTTGAAATCATTTATCTAACATTAATGTCCCATGCTTTAATGGGGAATATGGAATAAAATTTTACGCCTGAATCGATCTGTATTTTAAGAGATTATGTACAAACCTGTAAAATAATCTACGCAATTAAAATACTGTGATACATAAATGAATGGTATAAGTTAAAAAATATATTCCAACAATAAACATTTTTTTCTTAGTATTTCTCAAAAAGAAATCAATACATCAACGTACTCTAGGGAAATTTTACATAAATTGTATGCAAATTGTCTGCAAAGTTATAAATTTTGACTTAGAAAACAATGTATTCAATTTATCATCATATTACGCATCTAAATATATTCCCCAATGTAAGTAGTAATATACTAATAACTGATGCATTTTACGCTCATTGTATTTATAAATGGTATTGCCATTTTTTTCTCTTCCTCCATGAAATATAACAGCTTTTTGAAATCATTGTATAACATATTTCATGCCTATTTTAAATGTTACTTCGATTAAAAAGGAATTAAAATTTATGTGTAGATAGATCTTTCTCCTGTAATAACTACTTCAGTAGAATCTTTTCCTGCAATGATGGCTTGCCCAGGTTTGTTTTTATATTTCGTTCATAATTATGAATGCACATATCATTTTCAAAAGACTTTGATGACTAAATTTGAAGAGATGCTTGTTATCTCTTATATTTTTGTATAATTTCCAAAAAATAAATATTAATCTTTCAAAGTTATGTAACTAAGTGGTTAAAATGATTTGTTTTAAAGTGGAAAATTCAGCTAACAACATTTCACTCCAAATAAAAAACTAGCTTTTAACGCGCTATTCTACCTCAAAGCCGGAACGTTGCAGATGCAATGTCTGAACTTCTATAATAACAATAACTACAAACATTATCATGAATGTTATTCATGATTCTAAACTCATATTTTGGAATACCTTCATGCAATTCTGTTTTTAAAGATGCAGAATTCACATTTAAATCATCTAAGACGAAAGCTGAGTTTTCTAGTTGCACTATTTCACTATTCTTCACTTTTACTAGTTAGGGGTTCAAAAGTTTCATCAAAAAACTCAGATGTGAGCTCCAATAACTATCTTTTTATTTATCAAAGCTCGACAGCTCCCATAAATCAAATCTATTTAAGCGGAATAGTAAAATCTTGTTAAAACGAGCTTTGGATTTAGAAATATTTCGGATTAATGAATAAAATATTTCTTTTAAAAGAGATTTAAACATGTAACAAAATTCAGGAATAAGGAAATTACAATTAAAAAAGTTTTTAAGAATCAAAAAACTTTATCTTCGTCTCTTTTAAACTCAGATTTCACTGTTTAAGAGCCTGCTTTTTCAAAAATCAGAAAAATAAAGCACGCTTAGATAATTGATATTTTTTATTTTGTTGAAATTTTCAGGAGGTGTTCTTTCTGTAGATTAAATGGATACTTAAAAAAGAATTTTTGTAAGTTATGGGGAGTCAAATTTGAAAATCGCCCATTATTTTAAGAAAAACATACCAATTTGCGTGAGGCAATACTCTTTGTGCCAAGAGGGAACCATGGCATCTGCAATTATTTTGTGTTCAGCTACTTCCAAACTGAGTGTATAAATAAAGACTTCGTTCTGAAACGTTGATCGCTCTCTCGTCAAGGGTCTTCTAAATAATTGTTAAAATCAAATTAATTGCTAATGGTTCACTCTTGGCACAGAAAGTATTGCCTCACGTAATTTCGTATGTTTTTCTTAAAATAATGGATGATTTGCAATTTTGCCTCGCCCCCACCTCACCCCCGAAAAAAAACTAGTAGAAAATAATTTGTTTTCCAAAAATAAAAATATAAAAAAGGTTGCTCTAATAAATTGACATGAACAACATAGCCCGGAGATTTCAACAAATTCATAAATGTCAACTATCGAGGCTTGTCTGTCACTTCAAAAAACTGATTCTTAGTCATTGTATGGATTTTGGCTTCTTTAAATTCGCTGTACTCAGATTTTATTTTACTGTTTAAGCCATTTTATGAATTACATAGAAGCTTTAAAAACGTTAATTAGAGCTTTTCAGGGGAAAATTCCAATGCTTTTAAGATATATTTTTGATTCCTTTTAATACAATTATTGAATAACTTTTGGGATTTCGTCTGAAGCAATATTTTATCTTTAAATAAAATTCATTAACGTAAAATATGTTTTTGGTTTAAAGCAGGTGAAGCATGTCATTTTTAAGTGTTATACATGTATTTTGATTAGAGTACACAGATTATAAATCGGTATCAAATGTATAAAAGTTTTGATTTGGGGTGTACTTGTGTACGTGTGCGCATACTTGTCGTTTAATACGAGCATTTGTACATAAATATACTTTTTTATCTTAATTTTATTTATTTGTTACATTTTTATTATTATTGCCTGTAATCCAAAATTTAAGTAATAGGTACTTCTCTCAGCAAAAGAATGCATAACCTTTAAAAATATGTATGTGGGTTTTTTTTCAAATAAAAATTATAGAAGCATTTTAATTACTTGTATTATAAATGACACAAAATTATCTTTGCACCCTCAAAGAAAACTTTATGGATCCTCTGATTGTTTTTTTAGCAATTAAGTTACACAAAATATTATTTCGTTATAAAAGCAGCAACATGAAAACTCCCTTCAGTTTTAGCTTTAAACATACTTTCCAAGTAATGACAACATTTAGTTCAGGATGCTTAAGTACTTCTAATGGTATAATAATATGGTTAAGTATTTCAGAATATGCATGAAATATAGTGTACGAGAAATGTTAAAACTGCTCAGTTCCGATTTGCTTATAAATTATACAGTGTTCGTGTTTAATGGAAGCATTTAATCATTTGTCTGTTTCATTTGAAATATGATCATTCAAGATAAATAATCTATAGTCACAGAAACATGCAAACATAAATAACGTTTTGCTTCAGCAAAAACTAATATTATGTACCATAATGTATGAGGCGTCATGATTCGTTTGCTAAATCACATAAACACCGCAGTATAATAAATCTTATTACATCGTTAAATGCCTTGTATACAGGAAAAGAAAAATGAAATCTGGGAATTTAATCTATTGACTTATCTTTAGAAAATAATTGTATTTTTACAAAAATTGTTCAAAGTGGATTTATTTTTCAATTTCAGTTTTTCTCTAGTTTTTTGTAAATAGCAATGAATTAGAAAATTAGATGCAAACTTTGAAGGTTTAAGTATATTTTTCCTATAAAAATTTTATTTTTGTAAAGCAAATATTTATTGATTATTAATGACCATATATTCTTTTCTGCCAGTCATAAATTTTTCATGAAAGAAAACTATTATATGTTTATATTCTCTATAATTTCATGCATCTGCTGATGAAACACTTTTCTGTCTTTTACAAAATAAACAATTATCTGATACGCTTAAAAATTATACCTTTATGTGTTCCCTTCTCTGTGAACCAAATATTTTTAATTGAACGCAGACTTATATAATTCACATTTAATAGGAAGATGAAAATCTCATCATAAAGTAATTTTATATTTAAAAGAATATAAATTAAGCTTTTTATTATGAAAGCATTTCGAAAAGGCTTAAAACTATGCAATGTAGTATAAAGTCGAATGGATCTATAATAATACAAAGATTTCAGAAAAAGAAATAAACATAACTTAAACACATGATCGAATTGCAAAATTTTCCATGAATTGCTACACATTTAGTAATTCCTTTTAGCGTTTTATACCTATATAGCTTTTTTTTACTTATTCTGCTTTAGTGGGGACTTTCTAAACATTCTCGTGTATGCGAAGTGAAATTATTCTGAATGTCTCATATTTTGCGTGATTATTTTACAAAATAGTATCTAATTGAAAGACTATCTTTCAATGATAAATTAATACCAACGGACCACTTTTTCAGAGAGGTACATTAGAAATACTTCAAAGGCAGTTCAATCGTAGATTTTTGATAGAATAGTAATACAAAATTAAATTTTTAAATAAAATGCTTTGACATCACAAGACTTTTGATAAATTATTATTTAAAAGCCGAATAAAAAAATTTTACTTACATATTGCATAATAAAACCTATTATTTTATAATATATGTTTGCTCAAATAAACTAGATAGTCAAGAGAGAATTAGCCAAATTGTTTTCAACAACAGAAAACTTTTTAAAATTGAAAAGTAACAAGGAACATTAAAAATCGTAGAGCTATAAACAGAAACAACTGTGTTATGCACCTTTTTGCGGAGCACTTACATTTACTTGATGGAGCCCCAAATGCTTTGTGTAGTATATATGTTGATCTAGAGATAACAAATATACTTTATATTACTTTGTTCTGGGAGGATATATTATAAAAATTGGCATAAGTAAGATCTTGCTCTTTCAATCATGTGCCATAATTTTAAACATGACACAGTAAACATTTCTACAGCACTTTAACTAGAACATTATTCTGAAATATTGATTAAGAGTATTTCATTTTTGAAGTTATGAGCTGCCCATCAAAATAAATATCAGAAAGACAGAAGATAATCTGAAATTCTTTGAGATTATATTTAATAAAAAATAATGTCAAATTTCATTTTATTCAAGCCATTCGGCAAAATCATATAATACTGTCACGTTTTCTTGGACACTCAAGGAATAATTTCAAACTTTTTGTTAGCTTGGTTCATGTATAACGTTTCTTTTCAAATTTTGTTTGCGAATTTTAACCCAGTTTCTATCAGACGATCAAACTGAGTCTTTACATACAAGTCTAACTTCAATGACACTTAATACTGCTGCTTTTTAATTTTTCGATACTGCATTTTTTTAGTTAATAAATAACATATTTCAAATATTACGTTTTTTTCCCCACATATCAGCTTTTATTACCTTAAGCATTGGTCAGACATTTATTATCTTTGCTATATTGGAACATTCTTTAGATTCTGAAAAAAATTAAATTAGTTTTTATTATGTAGCTTGAATTTTCAAATTTTAGTTATTTCTCGAAAGAATGATCAATTATGGCCTTCAATTTCTTTACATCATGACATCCAAAGACTATTCTAACTATTCGAAAATTACAAGTGTCTTTTTCTCAATCTTTTACAAGATGAATGATGAAAAAAATATGAAATATTTAATTTTTTAGTAAATTATTAAATCAAAAGCCGTAAACCAGCAGAATTACTTTTCTCTTAGTATGAAACCACGGCCTATACTACTGTCTCCAGTCACCATGAAAATCGCCTTTTTTTCTTTTTTTTTCAGTATAAAGAATGACTCCAAGAGGGGGGGGGTGGATGTTTTGCATATTTCTGTTAAATAAGTTATGTAAATAATTTTTCCCTTAAGTATGAAACTGTGTGAATATGTTTTTATTTTTTTTTTATATTTCAAGCTTTTTCCTAGATAGGTTTGTTATTATGTAGTTCGATTTCAAAATTTGTTCAGGAATTTTAATACGCCTCCTGTCGCCCGTTCCATCTGATACGCAGTTATAACTTCAATGACAGGGAGTTTTGCATTCAGAAAATCTATCCAGGTTATCGTTTCCGGTCTGATTGTAACTCCCTGAATTAGAATTCTAATCAGGAACAGTGGCAACGGATCGGGTAGTATATCCATAAGCGAGGACAATTACAAGGGGTTGTCCCCTTATTACTTGTAGAATTTGTCCGATTGTTTGTTCAGCGCAAGTAAGCTATAATTTTTAGCAGAGCCCTCAACTAGAGGAATGCAAGCGGAGCACGTGCCCCAATCCCGCCGAAACCATGCATTTTTCATAGAAGGTGCGTGCCAAAATCAGGTATGGCTCATGGGAGGGAACTCCTTAACCCTTTAACACGCAATGTTCCCGCTATGGGAACACCAAACTCTGACGTTTTGACTGTTGCCAGTCACGAAGAATAGATTTGATTTCTATATAAATAGTTGCGGATGACATAGCTCCACGAGAATTCTTTACTTTTTAGCACGTCATTTCCCGTAAAAAAATGGCCACGATTATTTTTAAATGCACTGACATCTGGTGGAAAATGGAAGAATGCGAGAACAGCTGGATAGATTGCCCAATGCTGAAAAAAGGGCAGCCGTTGCCATCGCTGGAGTTAACTACCAGCAAGATGGCGGACGATCGAAACGTTCATCGCGTGCCACAGATCTAGAGACCCTTTTTTGACGACAGCTGGCTGTGCCGCACAGCCAGCTGTCGTCAAAAAAGGGTCTCTAGATCTGTGGCACGCGATGAACGTTTCGATCGTCCGCCATCTTGCTGGTAGTTAACTCCAGCGATGGCAACGGCTGCCCTTTTTTTCAGCATTGGGAAAGGGTTGCGCCTCAAAGGGTTAATTCTGATTTTCCCGGAATGACGTAAACTCTAGTTGCGGTAATGCTTTTGAGAAAGTAATTCTCATCCTCGACTCTAATGGCAAAGGATCAATGCTTCCCAACATAAGCGTAAAGTTTTCAAAATTATTGGGGGGGCTGGGCCCCACAACCAAACATATTCACGTCAGCGGCCTAGCCAAGGGGGGGGGGGGTTAGGGGGGTCATAACCACCCCCATGAGGAATTTTTTGCCACACAAAATGTATATTCTTTACTCCCTTATCATACACCCGTATACATACACTCATGTCCATAAATTAAGGATAATTCAGAATCACACAGAAATTGATCTCTAAAATAAAATTTTCACCTGTGGAATGATCACACACATCTTGAAGAAGAATATGCAAATTACAGGAAACCACCAGATGGCGTGGATGGTACGTCACAATGACGAGAGTGTAAGATAGGGGTATATAAGGAATGGTGGCAAAGAAGTAAAATTGTTCACAAGCGCTGTGAAAGCCTTTCAGTGCAAAAACCGCATAGTTATGGCACAAAGGAGGCATTTGGATGATGTTTTACGTGGCAGAATTATCGGACGACTGGAATGTGGACGTACCCAGCTGGAAGTATCCGAGGAATTTGGAATCGCCCAGAGTGTCATCTCCAGGCTTTGGCAACGATTCCAAGATGATGGTAATGTGAGTAGACGTTACAGCACAGGTCGCCCCCGAGTTACAACGCCGAATGAGGACCGCTATTTGGAAGTTACTGCCAAAATAAACAGACGGAGTACAGCATCAGACCTGTCTCGTCAGCTCTCTTCAGCTACCGGTACGACAGTTTCAAGGCAGACCGTGTACAGACGCTTAGGACACATTGGTCTATATGCTCGTAGGCCTCTCAGATGTGTTCCACTTATCGCAACTCACTGTCGCCTGCGATTAACCTGGAGTAGAGAGCATGCATTGTGGACACCGCAACAGTGGTCTTGTGTGATGTTTTCCGACGAGTCCAGGTTTAGTTTGGAGTCTGATACTCGCCGGACATTCATCTGGAGAGCGCCAGGTACCCATTACCACCAAGAGAACACCATTGAAAGACACCGTTACGGTGGTGCAGGATGGCTCGTTTAGGGAGGAATTATTCTTGGTTCCAGAACTTACCTGCATGTTCAGAGTGGAACGATGGCAGGCCACATCTATCGGGATGTCATTCTGGAACAACATGTACGTTTGTTTCGGGGCGCCATGGGTGCTGAATTTGTGTTTATGGATGACAACGCCCGTCCTCACCGTGCAAACATTGTAGACGAATGCCTTCAATCGGAAGATATCACCCGTATGCATTGGCCAGCATACTCACCGGACTTGAATCCAATAGAGCATGTGTGTGATATGCTTGGCCGACGAATTGCAGCCCGTCAACCCCCTCCCACCTGTCTACCGGAACTTCGGAGTGCATTGTTTGATGAGTGGTGTAATATTCCCCAAGATCAGATTGATCATTTGATACTCAGCATGCCTAGGCGTTGTCAGGCCTGTATTGCATCGTCCGGGAGACATACTCCGTATTAACCACCCTACTAACCATGTTATACTGTTTTTTGTAAATAGGTTCTTTTTTGAAATTTGGTCAAGGGAGTAAAACTTTCAATTTTTATTAATTATGTCAAACATATAGCATATTTTTTGCTCTTTACTTTTTGTTTAATAAATAGACTTTACAAATAAGTCAAATATGTTTTGCTTCTTTCTCTTTCTTTGCCTGAACTTCATTATCCTTAATTTATGGACATGAGTGTATAAGTGAGTTGCAGAAGTCGTATCCCCCCCCCAATGAAAAATTTCTGGCTACGCCACCGATTCACGTACATATAACTTACTCATAGCTGCCAACTACTACGGAATATAATTAACCCCTTTTTCTACATGATTTTTCGGCTTAAAATATAGCAAAATTTTTGTGCTGCGCGCGCGAGCTGGTTACTATTTTGAAAAAAATAAGTAAAAAATATACGATTAACAAAAAGTGGTTAATTATATTCCGTAGTTGTTGGCAGCTATGACTTACTATATATAAGTGTAAATTATTGAAGGCGCTCGAGCTCTATGGGTCCATAGAATTCTGCACCTATGTAAGCTAAGTATCCATGTTAGTATCTTCCTACCATGTTATAAGTTAAAAATAGTAGCAAAGTAAAAAATCCACAGGAGGAAAAAAAAAACATTTTCGATGAGATAGTGCATTTTAGACACATCTGAACTTTTCTTCATTTCATACTTTACATAGCATAATCTGATTTTAATTAACCAGACCCTGGCGAGGGCTGCCTATAGTAACATTGCGTGTTACGTGGCGTCACAATGAATACTAAATTATGATTGAAATCAAAAGAAAATTTTTTTAAGTTAAGGTTTTTTAAACGCTTGTAAATGGCGTGAATACTTTTTTTGTTAGTATATATTAGTTTTCTGTATTTAGTGGTAAATTATTGGGTGGGCTCAGCCCCTATTCACAATTTATTGGGGGGGGCTCGAGCCCCATGGGCCCATATAACTCTACGCCTATGCTTCCCAATAGGATTCATCTATGGACGATAAATTTTACCCCAGTGTCGCACGTTGAGCAGCGTATATAATACCACGGACTCGTTCTATTGCCTTTCTCTTGATGTTTGTGAATACAACAAGCATTCAAAAACCACAAACAGGAAAGAAAGAGCAGTACGAAGAAACTTTAAAGTACTAGAAAAATTAAAGAAATACAAGACTAAAAAAGTTTCTGAAATCAAGATTTTAATTCAAAGGTGTACTAAAAGGTATAAAATAATTATTAATATTTTTAGGCTCAAACACTTATTACAACACACAATCCACTCTAGTTGATTGATCACTGGCGAAGGTACATGTAAAATTCATTAAATATTACTTTTTTATGTAAAATAATATATTTTTTCTTAAAGATTGGAGCGTTAATACTTCTTTTGTCCTTGTAAAAAAGTAAACAGTTTAAACACCTCAATCGTTTAAAACTTATACTGTTACTTTACATAACACAAAGTATTTAATGAATTTTCTGAGAACCTCTTCCAATGATCAATCAGCTAGAGTAGATTTGTGTGTTGCAATAAGTCTTGAGCTTGAAAATATTAACAAAAATTATTTCATACATTTTAGTCTATTTTTCAATAAAAAGCTTGGTTTAAGAAACTTTTTTTTATCTTGTTAAGAAATTATTAATAATTACTTACTGACAGACCAGTGAATTTACAAAAAAAAAGAAGCAGATGAGCCTTGTTTTATATTTGAATATGAAACTGAAACTCCGAAGGGAAGTGACGTCAGTGGGAATGAAAAACGTCATTCCGTGAGAGTGATAAGCTTTTCGTCTGTCAGCGCATAAACAAAGTTTTGAGTTGGGAAAAAAATGTTCTTTAGTCAGTCATATTTTTTCCGTGGATTTGTTTATGGGTGTAATTTAAAATTTTAGATGCACATGTGTTTTTTCCTCAACACAAGAAAACGCGTATCTTAGTCTGAATCAATTCTTTTAAGAAATAGCAAAAGTTTTTGAGCATTACTTATGTTCAAATTTATTCTAGTTTTTGGACAAAATGGCATTTCGCCACAAATGCATTAGTTTATAAGCATTCTTTGGTAATAACTTACATCAAGGAATGTTATTCTTAGTTTTAACAAGAATTCAACCAAAGCAGATGTAAAAATCTGAAATTTTATGCATACACTAGATTGTTTCTTCAAATGTATGTTACAAAAATTTCAGTCCCGAAAATCACAATTTAAAAAAAATTACTAACTTAAAGTGTATTACATTTTTTTCTATTTTTAAAAGTTTAAAATTTTGATTTTGTAAAGTGGTAATTTTTCTCAATGCTCATACAATTACGTGCTTACCGATTACAAATATCCATACAGCAATTGTAAGAGAGAAGTGTGTATGTATTTACTTATTTGCACTCTTTACAGGACAAACTTGCCCCCGTTTTAAATCCTTCGGAGCTGTTTAGTTCCTCCGGAACAAATTAAGTTATTCTTCTACTTCTTTTTTTTTTTTTTTTTTTTTTTTAGAAGCTTCCTCATTTCAGCATTCGATACAAATATTCCACTTGAGCTGCAATTGTTTGCAAGTCATTGATTTAGTCATTAGTATATATATGTGTATTGAAAGGTCTCAAATGTTCTTTCAACATATTTTGAACATTTAAAAATTTTCATCTCTTGCAAAAGTGAAATATCAATATTTTTCTCTAAAGTGTTTTGAAACTTTCATTCACTTATAGCATATTCTTGCAAGAATTTTTTATGCATTTTATGGTTTCACAATATAAAGCTTCTACTTTAAAAATTGTATTTTTACTTAATTTTTTTAATCGTGTATTCTATTACTTATGTAATTCTATTCTTTTAAGATTAAAAATTAAAATAAATGCTAACCAATCACAGGAACTCCTATTTATTTCAGTCTCATAATCATAAAATTTAGAAACGATAAAAATCTGCTCCAGTACAGTTACAAGGCTATTTACAAAAAAAAGCAGTATGAATTTTTGTAGATGTACTTCCAGTGTGATTCGAAATTAAACAATATTTGCAAGCCGCTGTTGGCATTTTTCAGTGGAGAAAATTACGAGCCTACAACGCTTCAAAACATACGAACTTTGTGACTGAGAAATTAAAGATTTAAATAACTTTTAAGTTTTTACTGCAATACAGTACTTATTTTCTTAACTAAAATATTCGAATAACACAAAATATTTTGAATATTTTTAAGCCCTTAAATGCATGATACGATGCATATCTGCATCGTATTTTTAAAACACGTTCACCACCGGATTAGAGTAGAAGATAAATTTCTTACGTCAATTTTACACATAAAATAGTTTTTGATAATAAATGATTCATATCATGAATAATAAAAATGTAACATATTTCTTTCAAACTGCATGTTTTTGGAAAAACTGATTTTGGAAATTTAGCTTACACTCGTGGCTGTTGAGTTAAACGTCTTTAAAATTCGTAAGGGTTAAACTTAAAAGCAGCACTTAAATCTTAACATGCAGGGAGAAAGTACTCTCAATGAAACTGCAATCAAGTAAAATGGCAATCTCGTAATGTAAAAATTAGAAACGATAACCATCCGTAATAGACGTGAGGCGTCTACCTGCGGTAAGTGGGTGCCTAGATCAGAGGACTTTTTTAGGGGTTCTAACGCATATTCACGTTATATCTGGAGAAAACAGACCAAAATTCCAGTCCATTAAATTGACAGTCGCGTGGTCAGGCCTGAACGCGAGACTTTCACATTTCAGCCATCTGCCATGTTCGTATATGATTTAAACCGGTCTATTTCTTTGGACAGAACAGTGACTTTTGACTTTGTGTACAGTAAATGAAAGTAAAAATAATCGTCACCAAAACTTGTAAATATGATTTATAAAAACATATAATAGTATTAACTCAATTAAATTTAGTAAATTATTTTTTTAAGCTTTAAGCAAAAGTGTTGCTATACGAGATATAAAATGCTTTATTAATACGATGAAGATGGAAGTCAGATTATTTTGTCTAAAATGTCTGACACTATGCTACTTTATGGTAAACTATACTAACATTAAGTAACAATGCTGAAAATCGAGAGGGTACCAATGCCATTAACTCCAGTTTTCCATGATCTCAGAAATCTCGCTGTGGTGTAGACACTGCAAATTAATAACATCTACTAATATTATATAAAACTACTGCAGGGTACTGTAGCAGTTAGAGGGCCATATAAACGGCAAATATATATATATATATTTATTTATTTAAATATATCTCATTTCTTGAAATAAAATGTTCATGCAAATAACTGACACTAAAATCACAGAATAATTTTCGCTGAGCAAGGGTTATCATCGTTAAATGACATATTGCAGTTAAAAGATTCATTTTAACTAATTAAAGCACATAAAAATCCGTCTTATAAAATAAATTTGCGTTTTTAGTGAAATAAACAAAGGAAATGAGTGAGGCTTAATGCGGAATCAATTAAAGAATTCAAATGAAATCTTTATTTATTTTTAACCATGTCATTACAGTAACATTTCGTAATTTTCGCTCTTTTTACAACTAGTAAGCATAGCAAGTTCTAAAATATGTGCTTATTATTGTACATTATTTATTTTTAAAGGTATAAAGAAAGATAACTTATCCTGTTAGAATGCCTCTTTGTTTTAGAGTGAAGAAAACGCTTATTATCGTTTAAAATAAATTGGTTTAAGGTTGCTTTTTATTGAATAGTACATCACTAATATCTTCACATGCATTATTCAAATCTGAAAGGTTAGTGTATAAAAAGGTGCTTAATTTTGTCTCTTCAACTGGCAATAATAATCCCGTATTTTTATTATTATTCTTAGAATGTATATTAACATCCAGTAAATCGAAATCTCTTGGTAAAAAATACAAAGATTTTAAGAAGCATCACCTTCCTTCATGATCTTGCAAACAACCCTCAATTTTACTATACATGTTTATTTTATACTAACAAGCAAATGTTAAATAGGCACTTGTTATTTTTTAAGATTAATACTGATCATAATTTTTTTTAAATCCTAAACTTTTAGAACATGTTTTAGAGAAAACAAACGACCAAGAAAATTTTGATTATTTTGCTAGTAAATATAATCAAGCTCACACACAAACTCTTAGTATTTTTTTTTTTTTTTTTTTAGGTCAGGTACTCTGGACGATGTGTTTGTAATTTTGCTATGGGAGCACCAATTAGGTGGCTAACATTACCCTATGAAGAAAAAGACAAGGTAACACCCAGGCCTAATTGAACCAAATCCAATTGACCAAAGGTGTAATAAAATAGTTCATTAAGCCTCTACACCACCTGAGCAGCAGAGCTCAAACTCTGCTCTTAAAAAGAGGCAATTCTTCGACATTTACTAATAAATGATCATTTCGAATATTGAAAAGTACGCAAAAAAAACAGGATAAAAATATAATGTATCAAGAGCTTTAAACTTTTCAGTGAATTTTGTAAAAATGAAACATTTCTTGCAGACTATAATTTTCTAATTTTCAAGATGGACATTAAAAAAAAATAGTTTTGGACTTTTTTTCATTATTTAAAACCATATATTTTCATATTTTCAGTGCTACTAATTGCATTTGGAATTTTTACTGTATGACATAAATTAATAAAATTTGTTTACGCTAAGGGAGAAAAATTCAGCATTAAAAATGATTTCATTTTTAAAAAGGGAGTTTGTTTGAAATTGCAAAGCCAAAAGTTTTAAAAGAATGATAATTTAAAAATACTGAAAATATTCCTTTCATTGTTAAATCAAATTACAGAACTCGGTTTACACAACCTAGTTAAAATTTCGGAGCGGCATCTTAACTTCTTTTTAATGTGTTTAGATTGGTTTCATAAGGGCTCTCTTACAAAAATGTAAAGTTTAAATGCCTTTTCAATTGCATCTCCAAGTTCACTCTTTTTTCTAGACATTTTTCCACCAAATAAAAAATTGTTTATGATAACTGTTTGTATGTTTCCTTAAATGTACATCCATATCTACAAAACTTACATGATATTGATGTCATAGATATGATTGAGATTGGTGTTAGAAGCAACGGCAATTATTTTACAAGAATTCCAATAAAATTGCAATATATCGATAATCATTGCTCAGTGCATTGAGACGATTACCTATTTCAAGAAATTATACATTTTAGAATTTTATAAAATAATCTTCTTCGAAATTAATGTATGTAGTATTTTTAGCTTTTTTTAAGAGACGAACAAACTAAATTATGTGAATTAGGCTTAATGGCAATGATTAAAAAATTTGTTGTCTTGTTTGTTTTAAACTGTTCATTTACTTTGTTGCAAATATGAGAGGCAAAAATTTTCTTTCTGTGTCCATCATTGCTTTCCGGTATGTCATTTGAAACAACTTGCACAAGTACAACTCCATCGTTGTACTTGTGCAAGATTTACTGAGGTCAATGGTAGGCACATAAAAGTTATTTCTATCAGATTCCGGGATGATCAACAAGTCATGAGAGATAAAGCAAAAACACCAGTACGATTTTAAATAAGGTAATTTCAATTATCTTTTTTTGTTGTTTGTTATTTTTTACATTATTTTGATCAAGATTTCTTAAAATAGAAAATCTTGAGCTTGTGTCCATAAAATATTAACTATCAAATAAATATAATAATTCATTTATTAATAATATTAATAACTCGATTAGGCTATCTTGGTTTGTAAACTCAACTTTCAGCAAGATCTGAGAAAAGTGGCTCTCAATTGACCAAGGAAGCACACAGTTGGACAATTTCGTTTCACGTATGTCTCATAAGTCACGTCTTGTATGGCAAGTTCATTTTTGTGAATATTTTATTTTATTTCATTTTTTTGCCAACGCTGCCGTTATTAATATTGTTACCGCTAAATAGCAGAAATTAATTAATCAACAGATTATCTTGGTAATGTGAAGATTAAAAAGGGTGCGAAAATTTGTTTCATTTCTCAAACTATCTAGTTAATCTGCAAATTGCCTAGCTAACCTGCACATTATATACTAAGTATTCGTTATGATTTATAAGTGAAAATATGGTCTTTGCAAGAACAACAGAAACGTTGTCTGTAAGTTTAAATTGACATAATGTTATTTAATTATTTTTCAATCTAAATAATCAAGTTAATAAAATAAAGCAATCAGCAAATAGAATAAATCATCAATCAATTAAAACAATGTAATACAAAGAATCAAATGTTTCAAAATATTATTACAATTAAAGAAATTTTTCAAAAATATGATAACATTATTCTTACTTGTAAGTGCAACCTAGTATGTCACACTTTGAATTACTTTTGAACTTTAATGATACGGAAGCCTTCAATGTGCCGAGTATTTTGGTAAAATGCTGGAAATTCTTCACTCCGTATTTTTACGGAGCAAATCAGTAAATATAGGGATTACTTAGGTAATGTGCGCATTAACGGTTTTCGCGATAACATTTGCAAAACTGCACAAGTAAATCTGTGTTGAAAAGAGCTTCAAACTCTATGTGATGGCCAAGATTTATATTACTTTTTTTAAAATGGAAGCAGTTTTAGTGTTTTATTGAACTTTATATTTGCTTAATGAAGAGTGTCGGCGGTTATTAAGAAATGATATCCATATGCGTGGCATCTGCGATTAATGTATGAATGATTACCGATATTATATGTTACAAGGGTGCACAAACGAATTATTTGATAAAATTAACTGAATGGAAGAAAGCACTGACTTCTTACTAAAAGTGACAGTTCATTAATCCAGAATTATTTTTCTTCGCACGTCTTAATTGTTTTTTAATTCATCTTTTAAATATGCTTATGATTTACAAATACTTAAATTGAATACAATTACACTTTAGTTAACATTAAGAAAAACGTTTACAGCTGTAAAAAAAATAAAATCAAAATTTACAACAACACAGTTGTTACGAATTAAAATTCTTTGAGTCTAAATTGGCATTATTGTTAAGTAACTAAATAAATATGTAATTTCTTTTCAAGCTAACATACTATTAAAAACCAAATTACACGATTCTTGCTCCGCAGAAAACACAGTTCCACTGTTTATTCTCATTTTGTAAGATTCTATTAAACAAATGTAAGCATGCAAAGTATTAAGAGAGCTACTTTTGCATCGAATATAAAACATTAGTAGTAATTAGTGACTAATTTAAAATTTTGATTATTTGATTTCAGTCACGATAAATTAAAAATTCAATAATAAATTCAAAGCAGTTATTTGAAATTCATTTTTAAAAGTTAAATTATAGAGTACACCTGAATCTACTGGCTTTTATTGTGATGTTATTTTACTGTTTCTAAAACACTTTTGTCTGCACCTGCGCACAATGCATTTAAGAACATTATATTAACTTTCATTTCTATATAAAGGCGAAGTTAATTTAAATATATTTAAGTATGCAATAAAAAATTATAATATGCATATTTCAAAAATCTTCGAACTTTAAGATATCTAAATAGCTTACCAAAATTTTTGTTGAATTGAAGCTGAAAAATAAACGAATGTAAACATACTAAGTGGATATAAAAAAGTGTTATCTTATTTGCAGAGACTTTACGTCACTCACAAATGTCACTTGAAATTTTCATAAAGCGTGGAGCCCATAATAAGATAAGGTAGTGAGATAGGGCTACTTCTTTTATGTTTTGAGCAAGTGCAAAGATAACGTTTAACACAGAAGGATTCAAAAAATGTAAAAGCTAATTTTTCACAAAGCAACAACTGTGAAAACAGACAAAGGATTTATAATAAAACGCATTTTCAATGAATATTTTGTCGGTACAATGAAAAGCATATGTTAAAATACAAAAAGCAATAGTTTTATCTTTTTGACTTTTTTTTTAATAAATTTTGAAACACTGTAATTTACATAGCTTTGCCGATAATTGCTCTACTCATTCACTGCTACGGTTCTGATTTGTACCACCTCAAAGCGAAATATTTACAGTGCAAGGAAATCAGCCGCTTAATCTGTTCAGATCGGCCGGAATTTGAATAAGTCATAAACAAAGCACTGAAAACCCACCACTTAGTGAAATCGGCATCGCCTGTTAAAAAATTCAAAAAAATAATCTACATTTGCAAAAACAAACACAACTCCTATCAACTGGCATGGTAAGCCATCCATTTTATCAACTAACATCACCAGTGTCATATAATTTCTAGAACGATATAGAACAGTAAAGCTGTGACAAACATCAATGGACTTTGTTGTCTAACACACATTTCTTAGAAAATTTAACTGTTTGAAATGTATGGTAAAGTTATATTAGTCACATTTAATGTTAACTTTTTTTCAGAAACTACATTCATAAAAATAGTTCAATTGTCAAGCAGCGCTGCTGTGGGAGGTTTTGATTTTTAACTTCCTAACATAATGCCTTACTCGGCGTTATCAAGCGCCCAGAGAATTCGATAATAATTGTTTACAGCATACTGAGATGGACGAAAACCTCCTCACTGAGGAGCCGGTGGCTGAGAGGTTATGGGCCTGTCCCGGGGCCATCGTGATTCTACCGGGCCTGTTGTGCACTCCGAAAGAGGCCTTCGGATGTTTCCTCATTGGTCAGATTCGGCCGTTAGATGACGTATCTAAGTGCCGGAACCAATAAGTGAGCATCCGTAGGCCTCTTTGGATGACTCATCAGAGTGCACAAGCAGGCCCGGTAGAATCACGATGGCCCGGCCAGTCCTCCTCTCCGGCAATCGCATAAGGGTACAGTCGTGGGTTCGATCCCGCGCATTCCCTGGTTGTTTGTGTTTGTCCCAAAATATTAGCCTAACACTATGGAATTGACACATTTCAATCATTCCAAGTTTAAGTGTTATGGTAAACCAACACGATGTTTATCATCCCACAGGAAGTGTACCTTGGTCGGAGGACTTTTTAATTGGTTCTAACGCGTACTCACTCTACATCTTGAGAAAAGCGGCAAAAACATTCAGACCATCAGATCGGCAGCCGCGAGGTAAGTTCGAACCCAGGACCTTTATACTTCAGCCGTCTACCATGTTCAATGCCTTATCCACTCGGCTATGGTGGGCTTTCAATCATTTAAAAAAAAAAAAAACCTTGCGGGATACCATATTCTCATACGGTGGTTTTCCTTTGCGGACTTCGCATAGAGCAAACGAAACGCGTTCCTAAGACAACGATGGTTGAGGATTGGTAAGTACGTGACACAAATGAGAATAGCTCAAGACGTCGCTGCGATAGTGAGATAGCTTCACGTTATTTCCGGTGGTTTATCTAGCACTAGCACCACAATCACACAAAATCGGAATGAACTTTTCGTCTAACATGAACTTTTCGATTTGCTACAGAGATTTTTGCTATCAGCTAGTAAAGTTTTTTTAATGGTTGCATTTAGTCTCCTGCGCAATGAAACAAAATTAGGATAATACCTGGCATTTTTTATACATTTACTCTTAATTCATAAAACTCCTTTTCTCTGGCGGTTAATCTTTAGAACAGTGAATGTGAGGTTACATTATAATTAAGTAACTTGCTGTAATAACCAACAAAGTCACACCCTCCCCACTCTTTTCATCATTCATTCTCATGTACACTTCAAAAGCTTGAAGCGGGACAGCGCAACATTATTTGAAAAGTCTCCTTTGAACTGCAGCATTAATCAAATTATTACGAATTGAGTATTACACGCTTTAAGATATCGAGCTAAATTAGCTCTGACAGATTACGTGCATGCTCCTCAAAATATGTGCATCTCATTACGTTCTGTTAAGAGTAATTGTTAAAGTAGATTACAACAAAATAATACTACTAATATTACAAATTAGAAAGCTTGTATGTTTGTTCAAGCTTAAACGGTTAGGCGGATTGGGATTAAATTTGGACTGGAGATTGCTTATACCGTAAATTAACACAAAGACTGATTTTTATACCAAAGAAATCCACTGATCTCATTATTTTCTCTTGATTTACCTGTAGATTTCTAAATTTTGCGGCACAAGTTTTTTTATGCTATGGAATTTCCTACCTCTGTAATGCATCAGTTAAATCTTCCAGTGATGATGCATATAATTACAAAATGCATTAATTGTATGTTTATTTGCTGTATTTCATTTAATTTTTTCTGAATTTCCTAGGAAGCATACACTGATTTTCTGGACGTTTAATGGCGCTCAAAGAACGCTCAGTTCTCTAAGCGTCTATTAACGTTCGGAGAACTTTTGTGTTGCTGCCTGGAATTCGCTTCAGATACATTGCAGTAATTACTTTTTCGATCTAGAACATCATCATTTTGTAATTATCTAGTACTTCATTATTTTTTTAATTTAATTTCTATTTTAATGTAATGTGTTATTACTATTACTACTTTATAAATACATAAAAATATAAGCTTTCTATAGTAGATTCTTTTAGAGCCATTTATTTTTAAAGTTAAACTATAATAACGGCATCATAATATTTATACAATTCTATTTAAGTATATATTTTTAAGTTATTAGTTTTGTGTTACTTTAACTTTATTTTTATGCTGTTAGTAAATTATAATTTTAAACTATATAACTAATGTCAAATTTTTGTCCATCAAATTAATAGTATTCTTTTCATTAACATGTGATAAGTTAGATATAAATAGTAAAATAAATAATTTAGCTTACACTACTCTTATTTTGGTATTTTATAATTCCGCCTGTTCACAGCTGGTGAACAGACGGAAATAAATATACAGTCTGCCTTACAGTTACATAATTCAAAATCGTCTTGATATAAGATAATATGGTTTGTTTGAAGGAACTAACGCATTGTTTTCATATCCACAAATCTTGTATTTTTAAAAGATAGAGCAAAAAGATAAAACATATTTTATGCTTGATTTTACTTGTCTTTCTAATTCTTGTTTAAATACAATAATGCAGCTAAAATATCACAAATAAACCCCTTGTGATATCAGAATATGGTCATTCTGGCACATTTAATTTTTCTTTCATAAATTCTCCTTAAAAATAAAATTTATAGAATCTTATAGAACACATTATGACACATGAATCTTTTCCACTTTCGTAAATGGATGCCAAAATACATCAAGATATAAACCTTGCTTTAGAGAACCTATATCTATTTTATGACAAACCCTTTAAGCTTGCAACTACCTTTTTATGTGACATGTTTTTCACCGCACCCTTTCTTCGCCAAGCAAAAATATAAAACATCCCACTTACCTTACAGCCTACGTCTTCCACACATCATAACAGTCAGTTGGTTTAAAGGCAGAAGTCGCCTAAAATCTGTACGGTATGCGAAAAGCCGTGAATATTTTGTGGCACTCAGGGTTTGCCGTACATATTGGTGACAGTTTTTGTGACACAAATTTACAGCGAGTGAGTCGCGACACTTCAGGGCGACACGGTAAAAATCTGCGGTTCAACTTCACTCTAGCTCTCAACAAAGCACGTCGGTTTTATGCCAGGAGCGGGGCTCCTTTGCTATGTGTTTACGAAAGTCTTTCGGTATTGGGGGTTGGAATTGTTCGCCAGATCATCTCGCCAAGCGGGAACGCGCGCCAAGGGATAAAAAAGATGCGGATGCTGAATTATTAGAGAAGGGGAAGACATTCGCGTATTGGAATGATTATTTTCTCTTTATATAAATTTATTTATTTTTCTCGCTTTCTAATCTGCCAGCTTTAGTTCTTTAGTACTTGCTTTTTCAGCTTTATATAATGCGTGGATATCTACTGCACTCAAAGAGAGAGAGAGAGAAATTTATCCCACAATTACAGTATTTTTCATTTACAAAGTTTATTCGTTTTTGTAAAAAAAAAAATATCAAAAAGATTAATATATTACATTATAAACGCATAGAAATGATTTTTTTTTTAAATCGACGTTTTATAAGTAGGGAACAGCTATTCTTTATTTTACCTATCTTTCTTTAAGGGCGGTCATTTAACCATCGGTCATTCGCCACTATTAAAGTCCAAAGTAATGGTCATTTAATTATGGGGGCATCTAGTAGCCGCCAACATTGCCCCCTATGAAGGGGTGGAGAATTTAACTCCCAAGTTCAAGCCAGGAATTGAACCCGGACCCACGATATGACAGAATGGCTCTTTAGCCACTGCGGCTGATTTCCTCTGCCCAAAGCACTCCCCCCCCCATCCCAGGCAGATGTCCCTCGTGTAGGCTTGCCATAACAAAAACAAATCTGGGAGGCTGACAAGCTGTCCTTACAAGACGAGGAAATACCAGCTTTAAAAAACTTTTTTTAACATAAGGCAAAGATTGTTTTTTTTTTTTAATAAACCCAAGAAAACATTAATTTTTGTAATCAGTTAATAAAATGTTGCTTTCCGTTGACTTTATAAATAATATTCAAAATTTAGCCTTTTTATTTCCATAATGCCTTTTATTTTATCTATTTAAAAATATTTATTTCATCATGTATCATAATACATTTGTTGGCAATGTATCACACTGTGTTATCGGATAGTGATAAAAATGTTTCATTAAATCACATTTACACTGAACATGTTTCACGATTTCAGTAAGACAAGGTAATGTACCCCAAAAGGAAACCCAAAATGAGGTTCCTTCTATAAAATATTCGTCATATTATTTTAATTTAAGAAAAGTACTTTTTACAATGTTTCTCTTAAAATAATTAACTGTTTTCCCATTTAACTGTTTAAATCGTTTCACTTTAACTGAGAAATGTCAGTCCTCTGATATAATTGAAGGCCTGAAAGCCAATTTTTGCATTTGGCTTTTCTTCAGAGTTGTATTGTTTGCAGTTTTTAATTTTATACATTACTAGTCGCATAATTTGAAAGCTTAAATAAATAATAGGAAAATCTTAATTCAAAAATATGAGTTAAACAATTCTTTAAAAATTCACTCTGTCTTTAAAACATTTACGAAAAATGCAACATTCCTTACACATTTTGCAGAAATTTTACGGGGATTACTGTCTTTTTTTTCACTTTTTTTCACATAAACTTTTAGAGAGACGTGAAAATTCTCTTATTTATCACAACGTATGGTGAAAATAATAGTGCACTCCAGGGGCGTAGCCAGAAATTTTTCATGGGGGGGGGGGTTACGACGACTACAACTTATATATATATGTATACGTGTGTGTGGTATATGTGAGTGAAGAATACACATTTTGTATGGCAAAAAATTCCTCATGGGGGGGGGGGGTATGACTCCCCTAACCCCACCCCTTGGATACGCCCCTGGTGCACTCTTATCCGTATTGTTCATGCATAAACGCTTTTCCAAATACGTAGTACGAAACTGAAACTCCCCCCAGAAATAAAAATAAAAACAGTATGTCTTGGGATTGTATGGATTGGAATTTTTTATAATAGGTACATACAGCAAAGAAAAGGGATCAATCCGATGTCAATGCGAGCAAAATATATCGGAATGTAATAAGAAAATTTTCATGACATCATTTTAAATTATTAAAACGAAATTTTTAAATTAATGTTTAAAAGTTACATCTCTTACGAGTATGTAATAAATATGTAAATACATTAAGTAATTCACTTTAAATAAAATAATGAAATGTACTTATACATTTGTATACCTGTTTCGATCGAAAAAATTTCGAACAGTACCAGTAGAAGTTTATACTCAGACCGGTACTGGGTACAGGTCCTGTCCGTGTATTAAGAGTGTGTGTAAAGTGTTACAAAATATTAAAACTACTTAATAATTTCATTTAATATTTTAAATTTTATGAAACTATTATTTTAAATAAACTATTCATTACTACATTAATATTGCTATCATTTGAAATATTTTGAAAATTAAAAATAAATAAATAAATAAGTAAAATAGATCAGTAGAAAAATGTTTTGTAATAAATAATACTCCATTTGCTTTTTTGGATTGTTATATTAGGAGACTCTTAAAATATTCTAGGTTTTACCTCGGAATTAAAAAAAAAATCTTGTTATTATTGCAGGAGCTTGAGTGTACTTAAGTTTTTTCTATAATACGCATAAATATGCACTAAAAATAATTATAAACTACAAACTGTTGGTGACTGTATCGTGATGTTGGAGCGGTCATTTAAAATAATACCTCTTTTCAAACTCCTGAAACAATTATTTAGAATTCGTCAAAGTAAATTATTATGGAACGATATCCGTGTGGCGGCATATTGTCTGTGTCGTGTGATTATAACGTTCACCATCAAAACATAAGTGTACAGACAGCTCAGATTTTTATTTCCAAAAGAAGAAAAAAAGATGCATGCTATTATTGATATCTATCTATTAAAGAAGGGGAAAAACTATTTCATCTGCGAAGCGGATTTTGTTCTTTCATCATTATTCTTAGAACTCAATCAAACAGGTATCTTTAAAAAAAAAAGTTTGGCTTTGGGCTGTAAAAATATTGAAAAACGAGTTGGATGGCACATTTGGCTAATAAGCCCAATATTTTAATGAGCTGTCTGGAAGTACATCGTGTATATTATCAACGAAATGAGTATCACGTACTGTTAGCGTAATGTCTCTTACATTTTAAAGTATATTTCGCATTTACAAAAAGTGTTATTGGGGTTGTTTTTGACTAGAATCGGAATTTCTTGAAAGAATTTTTATGAATTTGACTTTGGAAAAATATTATAAACCACAAAAATAAATAAATAAATAAATAAATAAGTAAATAAAATTTTTAAAAATGAAGTTTAAAGTAGTTGAGGTTTAATTGTTGATGAGCTATTCACTACTTTTTACTATTTAACATTGAGTGTGAAAAATTCTGCTTGAAAGAAGATAAGAAACACTTTACATAGTAAAAATTTTATCTGTGTGGTCGGAAATAAATAGAAAATATGTAAAGCAAAATGAAATAACTCTTTAACCCATCGGTAGCAAATAATCGTGCATCGCTGCAAATTTTTATCCAATTATTAAGTACTCACTTTTTAAATTGATGGTGAATTTTATAACCACATTTCGAAACAATTAGTTTGTTCTTCGAAATTTAAACCCTTTAAAGTAACCAATTTTTCGAAAAACCAATTTGTTCTCAGAAACCAGGATCGAGAATTCTCGTAATACTTTAATACATCTTTAATTAAAATTTTGATCTCCCATTCCTATGTGATTTCACATCGTCTTTGTGTTTCCAATCTCTCTAGAGAACATGACGCACTTTGGCTGAATCAGCCTGTTTAAGATTATATCAAAACAAAATTAAACAAGTGGGATCATTTTTATAGTTTGTTTTGCAGATATTGTTTTATTTTACTTTATTTTCGTATAATTAAGTACGTCTGTCGATAGTATTTACAGACATGTGAAAAATACTTTTTTATGCAGCATCGCTTATTGAAAGTAACCTGTATTTGTAATGTCCTTTCGCAATTTGTACAGTAAGAAAATAATCGCATTTTAAACAATATATATGAAGAATATAGATAACTATTTTAGAAAATTTTCTCGATTTCATTTATATGTGAAATGAAGATTGTCCATAAGTGTCTAGCTTTCATGTTAATAAAATTTAATTTCTCATCAAAGTCTGTGTAGACATTTAAAAAATTAAATTAAATTAAATTTTAAAATATTCAAAATATACTTTTCTTTTCTTGATGATGCCCAATTATTTTATGATGACACCCAAAATGTGTAGCAACCGTAACCTAAGTAAATTTAATGACAAAAACTGTTAAAACAAAGAAACTGGCTTTTCATTGAAATTAGTCCAGAAATTTAGTCAGCACTGCGCAGAGTATAAAGAACAGTAAGGTATATGGGGGGAGGGGGCGAAGATGACCGCCTTGGTGGCTAGTAAATATGTAATACTTTTAGTAGTAAGAAGTAGAAAATAGTGAAAGCAAACTTAGATTTAATGTTATTAGAAAACAGGGCTTTTTACTCTCATTGACTTGAAGTTCTTTTAAGATCCGTGGTCTGTATCTAAAAGAAATTTAATAGTGTTATAAAAAGCAAAATGCAATTAAATATCTTATGAGTTTTTAAAAATAAACAACTACAATTTGTCTAAAAAGTCTATTCACGATTTTTTAAGGGTGAATTTTGTTCTAAAGGCCAAAATTTTAGTCAGATACTTTTCACCGTTATTAACTGAAATTTAGAAAATATTCTAATTGTTTAAACTTTTTATAACTATTATTTTTATTTCGATGTTTATTTGAAAATACAAATTCGAATTTTTATAAGTAATATAAAGTATTGAGTTTACGATTCACAAGAGAGAAAACTTTATAAATGCATCTTTTGTTTTTCAAACTTGAATTTATAAAAAGTCTTTATAAAACTTTATGTATGAATTAATGATGCATCTAATTTTTAAAGGCTGAGATCACGGTTACAGATACGAAACAAAATATGTTCTAGAATGTCCGAATGTACGGAATTTTCATGTTTCGATAAACTCTAATACATAAATCTTTTGCTTTTTAAATGTACAGAATTTTACAGAGGTAAATATTTAAATCCATATTACATAAAAGTACATTTTACAGAGGTAAATATTTAAATCCATATTACATAAAAGTACAATTTACTGCAACAAAGAAATTTTTGAGGTAGAGTTTAAAAAAATGAATTTAAAAATTTGGTATCTTGAGCCACTTTTCATTTGTCCAGATTTAAAATTATTTAATAATATTAAAGCAAGAAACTTTAATTAAAAAAATTCCTCAAGTATTCAACACCTAAATCTACAAAACTTTTCATAGGGAAGCCTTTATATTTGCTTTATACTACAAACTAATAGCTTCAGAAACTGGTGAATTTTGAAAAAAAAATACGTAAACAAATAAGTAAATAAAATGTTGTAGTTTTGGCATTATAAAAATCTATTTAAATTTATATTCCTCATTTCAGAATAGTGTCCTCACCATGGCACAGTGGTTATATCACTGGAAATGGTAGACGGGCGATGTGTGAAAGTCCCGGGTTCGGGTCCCATCACGCGTCCGTCGACCTAACCGTTCGGAGTTTTCCGTGGTTTTCTCCAAAACTTGGATACGGGTAGGGACGTGAAATACGGGTTAGGACCCCTTAGAAAGATCCCCACGGAGGGCACCCCACCCTTCGGCCTAGAGCCCACGCGTAGCTAATCGGCCGTAATCCCACAAACAAACATCAGAATAGTTGAGATTTTATAGTAATAATAATTCATTTATAACATTCAACATGCTTTAAGACCATTATTTCTATAGCCTTCTTCTAGTTTGTTTTCTAGTTAATTTATTGCTCAGTTTAGCATTTTATTATATCCTTAATAGAATTTTTTAATTTAATTTTTAAAAAATACCATTTAAAAATCATTTAGGTGTAAATAACAAACTCTAATTTAGATAAACAATTTTTCTTTTAATAAACGGTTTGAAATAGTAGTAGAGCAACCTGCATTTTCAATGGATAAAGATTAGAAAATGTGATGAATTAATGCAACAAATTTTTTTCTGTCTACTACTATTGCTGCAAACACACTAATAGACGTATCGGATACCAAAATAATATAATATACCAGTATGGATATTTTAAAAAATATGTATGGATACGTTTGCACATCGAATTATTATTATTATTATTATTACTTTATTATTATTATATCCGTGGATACGAATAAGCAGAGCACATCTGAATTCGACATACAGTGAGAATGCTGTACAATAATATCAATTTATCGAGAAAATTTAAGGAAGATAAAATATAATTTGTTTAAGATACCAAAAGTGTAGGATTGTACTTTGTGAAAAGCGTCATGAAACGAGTAAAACATCGTAGGACTTTCAAAAACTTAATATAATTTTTTTAATCTTTGAAAACTTCGTATTGTGTATTTTTATAAAGAATATTTTTCTTTAGATCATGTGTTGTTGTTGTTGTTGTTGTTGTTGCTAATGCCATCTGGCAACCGCGTTGCGGTGACAGATCCCCCTAAATAGGCAGGCGAAGGGCTGAAGGAGCGGCTTCCATTTCAATGAGCCCCAGTGGGAGGAAGTCCGTCTTAGCTCGGGGTCCCGTAATTTTGAACCAATTCCAGAGGAGGAACCAACCCCCTGAAATCGGCACCTTCAGAGGTATCGTTTAACAACTTGGAGGACTTTGGAACCACGACGGATTTTACGTGAGATCATGTGTGAACCCAGTTTATTATTCGAAAGATTCCGTAAACTTCTGTTGTATGTCTGAAATTAAGTATTGAAAATAGATATCCCTCAGAGCTCAATTCTCTGAGCTTACTAAAAAAAGAAAGAATAAAAATGTACTTTTTTTATAAGATTTTTGAAAGTTCTCTTTGAACATTTGAGAATCTTAAAAGCATCCATCTGCTCAAAACATATAATAAGATACAGCGTGTCCAAAAATGGTGGTTACGCACTTTTATTCTTATAAGTGGGTAATGTAAATTGGAAAATGTTAAAAGTAAGGTAAGAAAAAAGGATACGTTGAGAATGAATTCCGCTCGTTAAATTTCAAAAAGATACATTTTTTAAAATTTGTATACGACCCCATACAGAAAAATTCCCCGTCAGTAAAATGTGTCCCATACTCTAATGAGGTGATGTGCAAATTTTCAGCTTTTCGTCATATAATAGAACGTCTCAGAGATATCTTTATAACAGACACTATACAAAATGAGCATAGCCCTGGCCACTGTCGTAAACGTTTATTGATAGAGAGCAAAAACTATTTTCTATACGACCTCTGATACATAGGGTAATTCCGGGATAGATGGACCAGCCAAATATTTAGTTAATGTTCCTCTCCGTATATGGCGCAACTATCTCAGTCAGACACTTAAATAGATTTTATAAGGCGTGCTACTATTTTCTACTCAAAAAAGATAATAATTTTTAAGCTAATAATCATCGTTTCTGTTGGTGAGTCAAATAATTTTTTCATATTGTTGCGAAATAATAACTTAATTTGATCTTGTATTGCATGCTGCGTCGTAAAACTAGTTTTACAGGCATAATAGCGACGTCCTTAGATAATGGTAAACCTGCGAAAGTAACGCCGTAGTCCATACGACGAACGTGGCGATCATCTTGGCGACGGATTTGGCGACAAATGGTGGCTTCTAAAAAATTCATGTCTCGAGATTCTATGTTAATTAGGGAAGATTTTTCCAGAATATTATGATGACGTCATTGCCTCTAAAAAAGCGCTTGTTTCTCTCCGCGGAAGAGTTGAATGTAGGGAATGCAATCCCGATCCCGCGGGAACGGGATCCTGCGGGATCCCGCACAAATGTTTGCGGAACTAGTCCCGCGGGATTACGATCCTAATCCCGCGGGATTGACACTGAGAAATAATATTTTTTTTTATTACAGTTTCACGCTGCTTTCCCAATCAACAAACCGAAAAATTTTGCATATTTATGCCTCTTATCTAACCATAAACGAATCAATAATTACACATTTTAATTTAAAGTTTTATTTTTTAAATCCTCTTCCAATGGAGTCTGAATTGAACATCTAAATCTAAACTAATAAATTTTTCGTAAAGTTCCCATTCTCCAAATGAACTGAAATATTTCATACTATTTATCTCTTAGCGAACAGTCACGAATTAATTGTAGAAAGTTTTTATTTTAGTTTTTAATTTTTTTATAAATCACACTTTTAATTATTTTACTAAAATTAAATCTAGACTAGGAAATGGTTCATCCGATTTGTTCGATTTTGTACGTTATTTTTCCAGCAACTAAGAAAATAACGTAAGTATGTTAACAGATCTATAAATTGTATATTCCTCATTTTTAGCAACTAACATAAGACATTATATTATTCTGAATATCATGATTATAATTTTCATATTTCTAAGTTGTTGTATTAATTATGTCATAAGATTAATTATTATTATTAAAGTTAAACTTCATAGTGCTTAAAATCTTACTTTTTTCTACTTTTCTCTGTTGAAATGAAGTCCTAACTAAATAAAATGTCAATTCCGCGGGATCAATGAATCTCAATCCCGAAATCCCGCAGGAGGAGAAACAGTGCGGGATTGCATTCCCTAGTTCAGTGTTAGACCTGGAAGCAGCGCGAATGACTCTATGATCAGCGTTATTGTTATGCTTATTTATGATTTTCTTTAGCACATGTTACTGATTCTTGTATTATTTTGAGTTATTGGGCTGCGAGCCGTAGAATAAAGTGTTATATTTGTTTAGTGCGCTCATTTGGCTGCTTTAGAATACACCGACGTGGCAAATTTTGTAACAATATGGTTATAATTCTACAATTAAAAGTTTTATATGTGATCTATTTAGTTTTGATGATGTAATCGCGGAGAACATGTAGGCTTTCAAATAGCCTAAAATGGCGACGTGAAATCTACAATGTAGAGTAAGGGTAAGTTGTACTTTTCATCCTGACGATCGGGAGAGATGGATCAGGTGGGAGAAATGGACCAGGTTTTGTGTCAATCTTATAATTCATAGCACATAAAAACAATTTCATGAGAACAATTTCCTATATATTAAATGCCACATGGTAATTCATGTAAAATTAATAAATTAATTACAATTAATTTAATTGCAGGTAAGTTAATTTTAAATTTCATGTAATGAAAATAAATAATTATAAATTTAATACATGTACAACTTTTTTCATTATTTTATGGTGGTCCATCTTTCCCCTTCATAAGGTCCATCTCACCCGGAGCAGTAAATACTTTTTAAAATCATAAAAAAAATTCCTTTACATATATGATCTTCTGCATTTGGGTTTTTGTAAGAAATATCATACACTATATGTATATACTGTGAAAAGTAAAATATATATAAATATATGGCTTTTACAGAACAAAGAAAAAACGTGGGTCATCTCTCCCGGAATTGCCCTATGGTTTTCAAATTTTGTCCATCACCTCATTAGTGTATGAGGTGCATTTCACTAATTGGGAACTTTTTGTAAGGGGATAGCATACAAATTGAAAAAGTATAACTGTTTGAAAATTAATGACAAGAATTCTTTTTTAAAGTAGTCTTTTTTTTCTACCATATTTTGAACATTTTTTTAAAATTTACACCGCCCACTTGTCTCTAATACATAAAGAATTAAATAGTGTTACCAACTTTTTTCTACATCCTGTATATCTATTTTATATGTTTAAATAGTTACAAATGAACCACTAGTGCACTGAATGTTTGCACCGGTTAGCAGCTGCATAAAAATGTTTCTGTATTAAACTGTTGAAAATATTTATATTCTGTCGGCTCATATGAAAAGTGAATAAATGAACATTTCATTACACAGTAGATAAAACATAGGTGAATATTAGATAGAGTTAAATGAGAAGGCTAAAACTTTTGTGAAATTTATACTATTTTCACTTATTATTCATAGACATTTGCTTTTCTCTTTTTAAAAATATCATTTTTAAATAAATGAGATTTTAAAGTTATGACACTGTCTTTTAAATATTAAGTTTTAACAAAAAAAAATTATTTCTATGAAGAATCATTCATTATTTTTGCTTTTAATATTTTAGTGAAAAGTTTTGTTCTGATATTTCCCGCGAAAAATAATCAAAATTTAAACGAAAAACATATACTATGTTAATATTTTAGATAGAATTCGAAAATGTTACGTATTATTTATTTAAATTTTCTGTTGAATTTTCTCTCGAGCTTTAATTTTTGTGCGAAACATAATCCAAATGAAAAACTTGCACTTTATATAAATAGCATATATTTAAAGTATGAATTGAATATTTAGAAAATAAATTAAAGAAGTTTGAAGCAAATTAGTAATTATATGCACACTGAATATGTTTTCATTTTTGATGATTATCTATATATTTTTATAATGAATATTCGTATTCCTTTAGCATTAAGAATATACCTTGGTTCTAGATCGTTACGAATATTCGTAAAATATACATTTATTTATATTTTAATCATGTTTGCAAGAGATTTTTTTTATACCTTAACAAACAAAACCTTAAGCCTTACAAGTCTCAATAATCAATACATTTACCATCTTAAAATCAATGAATAATTTAACAGGTTTTATATTATTCATGTCTCATATTAAAACATATTAATCTGCCTCTCCGAATACGAATTAAGTGAAAACGGATATTTTATTTTGGGAACTAGCATTTGGATTGCGTTCAGAATAATTTACAGGGATTTTATTACAAAGAGGAGGCAGGCGGAGGAATTGCTCATTCAACCTGAAACGAACTCAATCCTGTTTAAAAGTGTCACTTTACGTCATTTGAAAGTATCTTGCCATTACCAACTAAGAAAAATGCAATGCTATTTCAGCTCGAACTGAAATATTACCTTTTCCGTTCTACAAAGTGAACACATAAAATTTTAGAATAAAGCTCGCAAGAAGTGGAAAGTTATAGTTTAATGTTTACAACTGGTGCCGCAGTGGCCTAGTTCGTAGACTCCGTTTCAGTAAGAACACAAAAAATGAAGCAGCCCCAGCTTGGCCAGTGCGTGAGAGGGTGAACTCTTCTCTCGGCTGGACTGCTGTGGGACCGTGTACGTTAATGGGAGCAGGTGCACGTAAAATCTGCTCGTGGCTCCAATGTCCTCCATGTTCAAACGATCCTTATCGGGGGGTGCCAATTTCAGGGACTGGGTCTTTCATCGGGGGATTTGTTCAAAATTAGGAGACCACTCATGGGGGCGGGGGGCTACGTTGGTCTGCTTAATAGGCGCCCAAATAATGAAATGGCCAACATCTATTGCCCTCGTTGTGGTGAAGCCTCCAGTAGGCTGCTGACCCGACTATTAAAAAGAAAAAAAAATATTTACAATTATACACTGTACATAGATATATAAACTGAATTAAGTGCCACGACAGCCCTTATAAGAGCCAAGATCTAGGAAGGCGAGTTTAATTACAGTAGAGCTCCAATTACGTAAGATGGTCGGGACGGAAGATAGCTCGGATTACACGGACAAAATTATTTATTACAATTATATTATGTACAAACTGACACAGAATCACACGAGGAATTTTGGGATATTCAAAGTTCTGAAAGGTGATAAATCAGACTGGTGATGAGAAAGGTGATAAATCAGTAAACAAATGTTGAAATTGTTTCTAGATATCGAATAGGTCATTTCCTTTGTTAAATTTGCGCTTATTTCATGAAAACGCCGTGCAGCTGACATTTTCTAATTAAATTTAAAATTAATAATTATTCTTATTTGAGTACATCTCGTGTAGCGTCCGTGTACCAAAGTTCGTGCCAATCGTCACCCATTTTAGCTGCAAGGTGCTGTTTATACAAAAATTTAATTAGAATCACCTTGTTGTAGACAGAAATTTAAAATAAGTAAAATTAAGAATACTATGTAAAATGCAAGTTCCTTCGTTTTAAAACATGCTCAAAAATAATGCTCAAGCTTCGAACTATATATCTTAGAGACTGAATCGATCAAACAAATAAACTATTTGTGACAAGAGGCTTATGCATGTAACATGCATTTGTTTACAAAATTTTTTTATGGGACGTGCTTCGTGAATTTACCAAAAAGTGTTTTAAAGTATTAAAATTGTCGAAAATGGCTACATTATTTTGCATAAAGACTCACTAGCAGTATAATTTAGTACCCATACGCTTTTTTACCGCAATAAAGCTAATTTTTTAAATATTTTAATCTGAATCATTTTTTGAAATATAATCCAAAAGAAAATCAGACATTTTTGTACATAATTACAATATCCATGCATGAAAAAAATGCCTTGTTTTATGTCAGTCTGTCGTTGATCTTCAATTCTTTTTCTTAAAGTCATTTAAAGTTTTGGGCTACGAATATCTGTTCATTTAAATTTTCCTTCACCTTTGCATAGAAATAGTTTCATTTGTCTTCAAAAGCCATGTGTGTGAAAGCTGGTAAAAATTCGCTGTTGGTGCAAATAAAAGTTGCAAACCATTCAGAATATACGTCAAAAAAGACGTTGTTTTATGGAAAAACAAAATACTGAATCCAAGGAATGAAAATTTTTAATATATAAAAAGCTCTCTCGTGGTTTGAAAGGGTGATGCATTTGAATTATAAAATAAATTCGCGCATACATTAGTTGATTTGTAATTGTCTTAGTTTAATTCATTGTCTACTTTAGCGAAAGTAAATAATTCTACTTTCATACTCCTTTAAATTTTACGCGTTCAGTGTTTTAAAGAGTTTTTTCTGTTTCCTTAACTGAGAATTTTCGATGTCTCAGAAGTACAGGGTGGCCATAATTAAAAAGCAAGTGTTCAAGGGGTGCTGGAGAGAAAACTACCAGGAATATTTCACTGAAACTTGGTATCTACACGTTTCACAACATGCGCAAGTCCAATATGCAATTAAAAAAAATCGCTATTTTCACACGATAGATGGCGTTATATCGTGTTTCAATGCTTATGGACGTCATATCTGCAAATTTTAAGCTATCATGACTCTGAATAAGAAGGAACGTGCATTGTTAGTGAAGGTATTCTATCAAAATGGTAGCAATTATTCAGCTACTCTAAAAGAATACCGGTGTATGAAACGATTAAGAAGAGGTCCAATGAGTGTCAATGAGAATGAATAATGGTTTGATTGTTTTCCAAAACGTATTTTAATTGAATAGACGTCTATGAATTGTTTAATTTGTGATCTTAATTTACGTTAATTTTTGATTTCATGTTACTGTAAAAATTTAACTACTTAAGCGAATTGTATGGAATTTTGATAAACTGTAAATGATGTTTTATATTGTTTATATGCCTGTTAGAATGTCACTATGCTCTGTCTATTGGTTTTGGAAGTTGTATATGCCACCGGTGAGCTTTGAAATACGGTATAGCGTCATCTATCGGGTGAAAATGACTATAATTTTTTTTTTTTTTTTTTTTTTTTTTTTTTTTTTGCATATTTGACTTGTGCATGTTCTGAAACGTGTAGATACCAAATTTCACTGGAATATATTCGGTAGTTTTCTCTCCAGCACCTCTTGAACACTTGCAGTTTAATTATGGCCACCCTGTATATTAAACGATTTTCTGCGGTGTCCATCTTTTGCAAGTTTGTTTTGGATTGTCTTTTATAAGCATTAATATTTTTAATGTAATCGTGAATCCATCTCCATAGGAATTTCGACAGTAAAATATATGCTCTCAAAAAAAGTCATCAGAGGGCTCTTATTAACTCGTAAGCCAACTGAAATGCGCATGTGTTGTTGTATTCGAAAAGAAAAAGCAATTTTCTGGTAGTAAATTTACTATGTTGATTCATAAAATTATTTCTTTAAAATAGGACCAAAGTAAATTTTGGTGAATTCAACAAAAATTTACTTTTTTCTATGTACTGGTCTAAGGAAAATATATTTTGAGTAAACCATAAGCAATACTGAGGAATATCTTTTCTTACCCCTTTTAATATGTTAACCTGATTACATTACGTTTCTCACACAGTTTTCCCGCTATTTCGCATCGGCATGCATGTAACGTTATCATCATTGCATTTCGCATGTAATAACTTCCGAACATTTCGAACGTGCCCGAACTAATAAAAATCTCACAGATATCTTCACACCAGGAAGTTTAAGCACTCGAGAGTTATTTTTTTTTTTTTTTTCGTAAGCGAAACTTATTTGAACTTATAAAAATAATAAAGTCCGAGAAGACTCAACTTTCAATCATCAGACTTTCGCCCCCTCCAGCCCCTTAAAACACCACCGAAAAAGCTGGGGGAAAAAATGGTGAAAGAGAAGAATTTAATGGATCTCGCAATAAATACAGCGCCCCGGGTTATGATCCAAAAAAGAAGGGAGGAGTTGAGTTGGGGGAAGACTTCAGAAAGCTGAAAATTCCCAGAGCCAAAGCGAGAACCGCGCATCTCTCATCACGCATAATATCCTCATCTTTCCGGAGCTGCTTACGGCTTTTCGTCTGGGAGCGGGTTGCCAGATTTGAGTTCTCATCCCTGCCATGGCCGCCGCGGAGTTCTTAATCATGTTCCATTCTTTTAAGAACGCAGGCGTTCTGTTAGAAGAAATTGTTCGTGACTTCATTCAGTTTGCAGACTGGAGTTACCAAGTGAACCAGTTTTGTCGAGGATTTTTTTTATAGTTTTTAGTGTTTTAGCTTAATGTGGCGTCAGTTCTGTGTTAATTTGGGGAAAGGAAATCGGGCATGCAACAAGTGCGTTTCAGTTTAGCCTATACCGAATCATAATTCTTCACAATTTTTGCTGTACGGCAAACTTTAGGATTCACGTAAAACATTATCTTTTTATTTTCCATAGCTGATTACCGTAGAAGTAAAGTGCCAACTTTTTTTTTGGGGGGGGCGAGCACTTATGGAAATTAAGAGTAGAAAAGAGACTCTTTTTTAATTTTTTAATATTTACAAACAAAATAACTTATAACAAAATGTTAAATTTAAAAAAAAAAATTGAGACTAAATTGGGCGGGCATATTCCCTCTGTGCCTCCCCCTTCCTAAAGCTACCCCTATGCTGATTACCGATTTCTTCAGAAGTTGCCACGATTTAAAGAACTTTTTTTTAAATCTGGCATAAATTCTTTAATGCCTAATCTTATTATGTTGTGTAAAGAGGCTTAATTGCAAACAAGGTCGTTTAATTGATTTTGCATTCAATAAACTATAAACTGGAGCTATTACCTGTTTTAAATTTAATAATTTTCTTTTTTTTTCCTTGTTAATTATGTTTTATGGATGATACAGTCATAAAAATATATCAAGAATTAATAAATTAATTCAATATAATAATATATTCGAATATTCAAAGACATTCTGGGTTTGTTATAAGTAGTAAAATTATTAAATACAGTATCCGCCGCTTGAGAAAATAAGCATCATCGTTTTAAAAAATTCAAAATTTCAAACCTTTAAACTTGTTTTTTAAAAAAAAATTATGAGAAAGATGAAAAAAGAGGGGTCGAGGAAGGTGAAAAAATATACACAGCAACCATTATCTCGCTCTGCTATAACCTTCAAACCTAGAGTATTGCAACCATGGTTGTAGCAAACACTTACCTGTCCATCATCTGTCCTATCAACTTTATTAGATAGCGATCCTACTACAAAAAGGAATATGACCGTTCTGAGTTCTATTGTTACATTGCTATTAGTCTTATCCATCTCTATAGGGTAGCTCAGTGCTCTCCAACCCTTTTTATAGCCGCGGACCGGTCAACGTTTCATGTTTTTACCGCGGCCGGCTGTACGGGGAGGGGGAGGGGGGGGTTACGTTGAATGTTTAAAATGTTAGATTATTTTAATTTAATTATTTTAAGTTATTTGTTTTTAAACATGCCTTCAAAGTAATATATGGATACAGCAAAAAGTGAACATAAAGGGATTTAGCATTTTAACTCACTAGAACGCTAAATTAATGAGAACCCTGAATTTGATGATTACAATTTTAATTCATAATCTTGAAATGTTTAATAAACAATAAACTAGTTTAAAATAGTTACAAGATTTCTTCTGTTAGAAAGATATAAATTAGCGCAAACCAGACAAAGTTTCACAAACCCGAGACAAAATACACCACAGTAAATAAAATGAAAATAACTAAATGGCCCCTTGGGCGACTCGGGGATTGGGGACCACTGGGATAAATGACTGGTAGATGACTGCCCGAGGGAAAAGACTAGGCTGAGCATGTGCACAACTGTCAATCGTATGAGATTGACCAGTGAACACAAGGAATGGGTTTTTTTTCTCTTTGTAATTTCTGACTTTGATTTGAGGTATCTTATTTCTGTTCGAAAGCACTGGCAAACAACATGTCTAAGAGGAAGAATTTAATCGAAAATGTACTCAAAAGTTACTTTCCTAGAAATTTCGAAAGCTTTATTCCTCCGTCCAAACAATGCAATAATGATAATTTCTTCCTTTTTTCCGTAATATGTGTTTATATGTTTGCATTACATAAATTTTGAATGACTAATTAACAAACGATCAATTAAAAATTAATTTATTTAATTCATTAATTCTACTAGCTGTGTTATTTTATAATTTCTCAACAAGTTTATGAGGTAACAAACAGGTGACACACCCTCTTCGGGTTTGAATAATGTTTGCAGCATATAAAAATTAGCTGCTTATTAATATCTGCGTAGCTTGGAACGAATAAGATTTTTTAAGTGACGGGTACTGTACTCTTATTTTTATTGTCATGTCCTCTTACGACACGTTACCATTTAAAAAAATCTTCTTCCCAATCTTTACCGGCCTGGACAGACTACATTCTAGGTTTTAAAAGTTTACAAAATAAGATAATAAAATATTTATCCTTTCTTGAAAACGACCAATCATCTTTTCGAACTACACATTTTTACTTATCTTCGCATTCGGATTCGGATCCAGATTCTTGGATTTGATTTTGTTCTCACCTTGTATCTATATATATATATTCTCATTTTATGCCAGCACAATATTTTACTCATTTTATTAATTGATCCAAGTTGTGCTATTCCAAAATTTGTTTCTTTTTATTTACTTTTTTATTACAAGTCAGTGTTTGTTCGTGTAAAACTTTGAGCTCAACCTTGCTATTGTTTAATAATTCAACAGCACTGCCTGGGTTCAACTACCCTCACTGCTTTAGAATATATATGATTAATTTTATTACAAAATATTTATATATATTGCTATTTTTTCTAACCAAGGTATTCATAAATAATGTTGCCCAAAAAAATTGAAAAAAAAGATCTATAGCAATTGTAAAAATTATTAGCTTCACATAGCATTTTTCAAATGCATACTTGTAACTGCTCAGGCAGCGAAAATTTGAACCGCAATTTGTAAATTGACAAAAATTTGTAAACCTTCTGTACTTTGAAAGCAAAGGGGTCTTTACCGCAGAGATGCCGAGCCTAATCCCTGTACGCGGTTTCGCCGAATGCCGGGCCTGATCCCTGAACGTGGTTTCACAATAAAAAATTAATTTAGCTTACTTAATATTAAGTTTACATTAATTATCATGCGACTTTTAAATGCATTGCATTTACGAGTAAATGTGTTTCTTGAATTGTTAATCGATTTAAACGTTTTTATATACTATTAAGAATTTTTTCTCAGTAACTTCTCTTTTGCTATTTAATATCGTCCTTCAATAACACTAGGAAACAAAAAGAAAGTTCTTTTTCCTGGTTCTAAGTAGCCAAGTCTTACTAATTTTGGGTCGCAAAAAACGAATATGTAAATGAAATTCATTTATCAGCTCTTGTTTTCAAGATATACAAAAGCCCATTGGAGAAAGATACACGACAGCCTACCCATCGACTCAAAGGTATACGGAAGGGGAAAAAAAAAATATGTTTAATAAATATAATGCAAAAGATCATATTTCGTAAAAAAAATTTTCATTTTTCAGAAAGCAGAGGTTTGTTTTAGTTTATTTCTGTGAACGTTTCCTTTTGGCCTGACTCTTGTACGTTAAAGTCGGAGTATCTCTTTTAATTGTATTGCAGTGGTCATCCAGCATTGACTTATCCAATGCTTCTGGTATCTGCGTTCCTTTGTACAGATAGCTTGATGCAACCTTTCAATATGCTCATTACTTACAGCTCCATAGTTTTTAGATGAAAAAAAAAATACAAGATGAAAGTAGAGGAAAATGAAGATTCAGACGCATATTCAATACAAGATCGCAAAGCTTTTATCGAAGTTTTTTCACCAAATGCTGGTAGTTTTCGTCTTTTCTGTTGCCTAGAAACCCTCGTAAAACACCTTTAAGGGCTTCCCTGCACAGTAAAAAAATTCAGAAACGTTACATACTTATAGCGGAAAGGTTTCCGAAAGTATAGCGTAACCTACCGATGCTCTACTCGAACTCACGATTTCGGAAACATAACCCATATTTCGGGTAAAGTATTTACGGGGGAGAGGAAATCTTTATTTGGGACTTCGTGCGCATGCGCCAAGTGCCAAGAGACGGATAAGAGTGAACGCGTTTTCCCTAATAGCACAGATGGTCACAAAAGAGTCGCTGTGACGTCACAGAGGGTCACAATTGTCACAGGACTGTCACATTGTAACTTCTTGCACAGCCCGATTATGACCAACAGGGCCCCGGGCATTGATGAATTTGGGGTCCCCATCTATAAAATTTGTTTTCTTTTTCATAATATTTTGACATATAAAAGAATATTTCAGAACAACATTTGAAACTGGGGCCCTGGGCAAAGTCCCGATTTGCCCATGCGATAATAAGGGTCTGGTAACTTGTGAGTGATGTAACTTCACTGTGTGGTCACTGTGAAGTTTATTTGTGACCAGTCACCAGGTGACGTCGCCGGATGAATACTTAAATAAAACAGCACATTATCTCCTGAAAATAATTTATGTGGAAGAAAAAAGATTTAAGATTTTTAATTTATATTTATTAATTATGGTATTTTCTCTCCATTTACAAAATACTTCAAAAAAATTTTAAGTTTCCAAAACAAGCCGTACCACAAATAACTTTTGCAGCAGTCAGTTTACTTTTAAAGCAAATTTCAGCAAGAAAACCGCAGCGTCGTGGTACCGTGCTTTCTTCCGAATGCGTGGGTCCAGCGTTCGACTCTGGCTCTGGTCGCTAGTCCTACACCGCTCCTTCCGACAGAGTTTGGTGCTGCCATCTAGATTAAGATACTCGAAACGCTTCATCTAGTGCATGTTACTTTTTTCTGAAAAACTCGGAAAGGTTACTCGTTAATTCGGAAACCTTTCCGAAATACACGGAGAGGTTACTCAATATTTTACCAAAATACACAGAAACGTTACCCATCTTTTCCAGAAACCTTACCTAAAATGCAGGAAAACATGTAAATATGTTTCCGACATATGCAGAAACGTTTCTAAATACTTTACCCGCATGGTTCGGAAACGTTTCCGCAGTTTTGAACTACAAGAGCTGCCCCATTTTTTGGGGTAACGTTTCCGAATTTTTTTTACCGTGTGGCTGACTGCTCCAAAATTTTATCTAAAGCAATGTTCTTTATAATTGTACATATTTGAAGGCTCGCAGAGAATTCATCCTTAACCTTTGCAATTTCGCTCTAAGGTATTGAGAAACCTCTCCACCCTTGTTCATGGAATCTACAAAGTTCTTTATTATTCCCAGCTTAATAGGTTGAGATGGAAGCAGAATCCGGATGTTATTCGGATATACACGAAGCCCATTTTCAACATTCCTCTCCTTGATTTCTTGAAGGCCAGTTATATTTTATGTAGTGAGAATCCCATAAGCATAGAATACAACAGTATTTAGTATAGCCTCACTTCATTCCCAGGAGTATAGCAATAACTTTTAAGTGCCAATGGATCTGTCATTTGTGATCGTCATGTATCATTGACTCTAGAAGTAATATCACATTCCTGTAAGTTCCTTCATGTGAACTAAATGTCCAATGAAGCTTGAAAGAGTCTACAAACAATCCCCGCTTAAATCATGAGTTATATTTAGGAAATACATCAAACTTCTGAAATCAGTACTAGCAACAAAATATTCTTTTTTCTCAAAAAATGAAGATTCTTGTGACGAGTCTTGTAGTCTGCTATCTTGGTTTCTGGTTGAAATAGATGCGATTGCTTCAGTCTTGATACCAGAAGCTCTGTTTTTTACTTTGGCTCCTCAATATCGCTTACGAGATCAGTGAACTTGTCTGATTTAATCTGTGGGGCTCATTCAAATCGTATGCCTCAAAATCTGGATCATAGGAAGTCCCAGGTCTAGTGACTTCTTCAGCATTATCCTTTTCAATCGCTTAATTTGGAGGTGATTTATAAATTAGCAGATTAGCCGAGTGAGAAATGGGTCGAATGGCTTATGGAACACACGGATAATGTACGATCCATAGTAGCCATACACACAAACCAGCCATAGTAAGATTTTATTTTCCCAAATTGGTACTTTATCATGAAAACAAGAGCTAATCTCAACTTTTTATGGTTATTTTCGTGTTTAGCGAGACAAAATAACTATGTTTGAAAATATGTTGTTCGGAAATAACTATGTTTGAGCCGGAAGCATTTTTGGTGTTGCCTAGTGTAATCTCTTGGTTCATTAGCCAGTAAACATCTTTCCTGGAGCCAATGCAAACAAGGTACAGACTGCATCAAAATCTACATTTTGTTTTGTCTCAATGTAATTTACGCTGCATTCTGCACATTCTTTGTTCTTCTGACTTTCTACACAGTCATCCTGAAAACTATAAAATTCGAGATTGTATAGTCAATGTATTTCCAGAAGGGAAGGCGACTCTGCTCCTGAAATAAATATATTTACACTAGATAAAATGGGTTTTTTGATAGTGATGACATATTTCATGCAATTCTGAATCGATATTCAAGCTTTGCGCTCGTTCTGAAAAAAAATTTCAGGATTCGCCTTTAATCTCCCTCGACAGACACCTGGTCTATCTCCCCCGATCGTCTGAGGGAGAAAAACAACTCATCCTGACTCTACACTGTGTCATTATAGACTATTTGGAAGCCTATATGTTCACCAAGATTACATTTTCCAAATGAAATAGATTGCATACAAACACACAAAAACCTTTAATTGTATAGTTGTAACCACATGAAAAAATTATTTGACTAACAGACACAATGATTATAAGCTGCAAATTTATCTTTTTTTTTTTATAAGCAAATAGTGGCAGGTCATACAAAATGCCTTTCAGTGTCTGAATTAGATATAATTGCGACATGGAGGAACACATTAACGAAATATTTAACCAGTCTATCTCTCCTGCAAATATCCTATGGTTTTAAATTATTAAATAAAATAGTCCAGGCCTACTAAATATGAGCATTTCGAGTCTTGTTTTTCGCCATGTTTGAATCATAAAAACTTTCATGCTCGTATTATCCTTTTTTTCTTCGATTTTCATATATCTTAATATAGATTTCATTTGGAGAGCGTGCGAGTAATAGACTCTCTGGGCAAACCTAGCCTGATGGTGAAGGGGCTATGGACTGTGTGATTCCGCCACTCTCAAATAGTTCTTTCCGTTATTTCAGCTTATTAGAAATTTAAGACTTTTTCATCCATTAAGTGCTAAAATAAAGTGTATGTTATAAAATAATTGCATATTTGTGTCACTTGAATGCAATAATTAAAACGATTAGAAATTAAATCAGAAATCAGATGGAACGCCTTCCCAGACGCTTAACCAATGATAGACCTCTTTTGAGCTGGCGGGAATTTAGTACTGCGGATTTGCCTTGTGATTGGGTTGCTTTGTAATGTTGACAGCCAAATAATCGGAAGGAGAAACGAGTGTCGCAGTGATACATGTGGAGAGTAGTGAATTGGCCCCTCTAGCCTTCTGTATGTGTAGGGACTTTTTTAAATATGATACTCTGTGGGAATCATATTTAAAAATATCTGTGGTACAAAAATACACTTGTGCTTTAAAATACATGAGATTACGCTTCATCTTCATGTAGCGTGTTGAGAGTATTAGAACTTTGGCAAAAAAAAATTCCTTAATGTGTAAAGGTTTCTTTTTATTTTATTTTTTTTTTTTTTTTATTTATTTATTTATTTTTTTTTTTTTTTTTGAATTGCTGAAATAGATTGTCTATTAAAAATGTATTCATTCCTTCTTTTGTTGTGTTATATGCTAAATAGAGGTTTTTTTTTTTTTTTTTTTTCGTTTCTTCTTCCTTGAAATAGCTCTAAATAAAGGGGAATGCATAAGCAAAATTATATTATTAGGGTCTGATAGGCGTAAAATATTGTTCACAGATCACAAGTTTTCCCTTAAACGAACCTTTGCTAACATTTTTGTTAATTAGATATTAAAGATTATTTTTTTAATTTAAAGTGTGGGAGTATTATTTAGATTTCATTTTGTTTTAATTATATATCCTTTTATCCAATTTTTATTTTCAAGTTTTTAAATTGCCTGAACTGATAAGCGGGCATTGATATATCTCCTAGGAAATAAGTCTACATTCTTACTTATTTATTTTAATCAACTTTTAGCCTCCTAGCTTCCATCAAAGAAAACACGAAACTGTGAAGGTTCCCCTTCTGTAAAGCTAGTGTTGCTTCTTGTCATTGAGTCTGAATGGGGTAGAGCATTCCGCTTGCTCTTTCGTTTATGTTTCAAAACACCATAATTAAGTAACCTTTCTTTTTATTTCAAACAATATGAGCGAAAACACTAAAAACTAAAATTTTACAGTAGAGTATTATATTTGTAGTTAACATACTTGGAATATCGATCAAAATGGAGTTTTAAACAAATTCAACAGCGTAAATCTCAATGTTAAATAAAAAATCAATATATTTAAATATTCTTACAAAAAGATCAAAACGTACAGAAAAATACTATAAATCACTAAATCATTAATACGGATCAAAAGTAAAAATTGCTCACTTTTGCAATAGTTTAGCATCGTTTGAATAGTTGTCGTTAATTTGAACACCAAACTCCGTTTCCATTCAAATATTTTTGTGCAGGCGTGTGCGCGCACAATTAGCGATGAATATATCCAAACGCAAGGCTGTATTTGTTTTTAATTGACGTTTAAAGAAATGAAGTGTCTGTTTAATTTATTGACTATTGCAGTGCTCTTCTTGTATATATTATATTTTATTATTTAATATATTCGTATTGAAAATGCGCATTTTCAAGATCTAAACAATAGATTCTAAATTGTTCTGACAACGTCATATTCCATTTTAGTTCATTCCTCATGTTGTCTCAAAAAGTTTTCAACATTGTTTGAAAATGTAGATATATACCACAATTATAACTTGTTCACTTTTTACCATTTGATATACGTATTTTTTATTTATTTAGTTTAGTTTAATTTTTTGAAGGGATAAATCACAAATAAGTATTTAGAATGGTTTTCGCAAAATGAAAAAAATTATAGATTATCAAAATAGATGAAACCTTTAGTATATTAATATAGAGCTGCCGTTTGTATTACTTAGAAGCTATAACATTTTTTTCTTTTTTTTTTTGGGGGGGGGGGGAACTTTGTTTTTAAAAAATAACAATACTAATAAACATTGTTTTTATGATCGAACATAAAATAATTTTTTGAGTCACGAATACTTCTCTCCTTTTATTTCAATATCATATTATTCTAACTTTTTAAGCAGAAATTCGAAGCAAACTTTAATTAATCGCTCTTCCCCAAAAACATATCTTCAAACATACCGTAATCATAAAGCTATGTAACTTAATCGTTATATCAATAGTAAAAATGTGCGTGGCTAAGATTCTATCCCCAAGAAAGAATAAAATTATTTCAATTGATGTATTACGTTTCACAATCAGAAAAGTTTCGGATTTCGAGGTTGCAGACATTAATTATGACTCAATTAACGTAATTGGTATTTATATCACTGTTTATTTTAATTGTTCAAACAACTATTCCTCAAGTATTTTTGTAATTATGGTTTATGGGAACTCCGCTTTTAATAAATGTTGTTTGAAATTATATCCCGATTGTTCTGACAAATAAATGCACTTATTTCTTACTGAAGTTCTTTTACTGTGCAGCTAATGACAATAAGTACAGTATTTTTTTAGCGTTTTCAAAACAAAAAAGAATCTACTCATACAAAAGTTCAAAAAAGTTTTTCTGTAAACTCAGAATCTCACTTTTGCAGTAAAGTATTATTTTGCTACAAAAGTGAGAAATGGCAAATTAGCGTGGTAATGAAATTTCAACTAAGATCTTTTGACAGTATAATTACCCACCTAAAATTACAAAACAATTAAATTATGGTTATTTGTTAACGAAAAACATTATTTTTGCTAGTAAAAGACACAGAAATAATGCTGAAAATATTAAAGTGAAAAATGAAGATAGAGGCATGAGTTTCTTTCTTTGTAAAGATATTCAAATGTAGCGTCAAAGGAAATTTGAAAGCAGAAAAGAATTGGCTTGGTCTTTTCTGTAATTCTTTTCAATAATACTGCAAAAAAAATTATAGCGAAAAATATTATAAAATTAGTTTTTAATGAGGATTTATTTAACCCTTTGAGGTGCAACCTTTTCCCAATGCTGAAAAAAGGGCAGACGTTGCCATCGCTCTACTTAACTACCAGGAAGGTGGTGGACGATCGAAACGTTCATCGCGTGCCACAGATCTAGAGACCCTTTTTTGTTGACAGCTGGCTGTGCCCGGCACAGCATTGGCCATTTTTCAGCATTGGGCAATCTATCCAGCTGTTCTCGCATTCTTCCATTTTTCAGCAGATGTCAGTGCTGTTAAAAATAATCGTGACAATTTTTTTTTACGGGAAATGACGTGCTAAAAAGTGAAGGCATCTCGTGGAGCTATGCCACCCGCAACTATTTTTATAGAAATCAAATCTATTCTTTGTGACTGGCAACAGTCAAAACGTCAGAGTTGGGTGTTCCCAGAGTTGGAACACTGCGCGTTAAAGGCTACAGTAAAAATAATTTGATTGGATATTTTTTCCGTTACATTTTTTTTTCATTCGTTGAAAATCTTAATAAATCAAATGATTAATAATCTTTTTAAAAAAAATGTTTGTACTTTTTAAAAAATTTATGGCAAATAAATATCTATTATTATGTCTATCTGTATAACTACCCTTCACACTTAATTTAATTAGACGAAGCGTGTAATACCATATGTTTCCATTGTAAATCTGCAAAATACTGTTATTCCTCAGTTGAGAAATACAATTTATTAATCATATTAAGTAATTCATCATGCTTTTATAAACTCAAAATGCGAACATAACAGTTTCAAGGACGACCACTTTAAACTGCGCGAGATTGGAATCCTTTGTTGTCACTTTGACGCCGAAAGCTAATATATCATTCTACAAATTTATTAACTCAGAAACTGACACTTTAGAAACTGGGTTTTATACAGAGAAATAGGGCTTTTACGTAATTGGGAAAAATTTGTGTGTAATTAAATTTCTTACTGATTTCAAGTACTGATAGTTTTCATAAAGTAGTACGAGAGTCCATGTGCGTCTTTAACATTTTCATTATCTATTTAACCCTTTCAATCGCGAGCATTTTCACCTCAATATAGAAGACCAGTTGGATAGGCTTCCTAATGCTGAAAAAGTGTAGCCGTTGCCATCAATTCATTTAACTACCGATAATATGGCTGTCGACCGAATCGCCCATCTGTGGCACCACAGAGCTAAAGGAGTTTTCTGGCCAGCTGGCTGTGCAGCCTCGCCCTTTTTCAGCATTGGGACCGTTTAATCAATTGCGACTACAAGTGAAAGAGCTGAAAAAAGGTTGTTTCAAGGCGCAACCCCTGCGCGTCAAAGGGTTAACTCTCTGAGTGTCTTGGAAATGGGGAAATAATGTAAAGTTGTTTTCACTGTAAAATCTTCATGCAGCTTTAAAATTGTTAAAAAATTAATTACGTTTTGAAAGGAAGATTTTTATTTATTAAAAAATAAGCTCCTTAATTACTTACAAGCTTAATATTAAAATATAGGTACTTACGTATTATCCCGGCGGTACGCCAAGACGAGTAATTTTTCGCCAAGATCAATGCCGGACAAATTAAATAGTTAATGGTTAGAAATACGTTTGGCAACAGTTTGCCAGCGCATTTGACGCAAAAATCGTTTGGCGAAAATGACCGCCGGTATAATACGTAAGTACCAAAATATATTTTATGACACCTGGGTTTTATAAGTAAGTTAAATTTTACATGCATAGCAGTGAAAGTCGGAATGAAGTGCACGGGACTTACGTCACAGCTGTTTGGCAGGTTTAAATTAACGTATAAACTTACTAACATAATAATTAATTGTTAGACATTATTATTGTTAGTGTTATTGATTTTTTTAATTTATATCTGATAAATTTTGAATCTCAGACTTATGAGTAGTAGAATACGATACTGATTACAGTTATTAACAGCTACTTCTTCTATACAGAAGTGAAATGCTAGACAAGTTGTACAAAAAATTGCAATTAAAATTACTTCATCATATAAAAGGTATTAAAAGTACTAGTGTGAAGACTACTCAAAAAACACCAGCAGTGCTAAGAAAGAAATTGAAGGCAAACTGTAGAGTACACTAAATCTGTCAAAAATGGTTTTGGTAGACAAATGTTTTTTCAAAAATGAATAGCACTTACTGTATTCTATACCTGTCACAATTTAAAAGATTCTGACAGGTTTAGTGTACTATAAGTGTTATTCATTTTGTCAAAATACACACATTTCTATTTTTGACTTAGTCTACAGAATTTTCAACCAAATAAAATTCTTTTTCTTTCTTTTCATTTGAAATTTTGAATACAAATCATATAAGTATAATTTTCAAAACAAACAAAAAAAAACGCTGTTTTTTCTTTCCTTCATTAGGTTTTACAAACTGTAAGGTTTTTGGATTTTTTTTTTTTAGGGGGGGGGGCTATAATGAAAACTCGTCAAAATTATCGCTTGAAGACATTTCATAACCAATTCAAAATAAGAGTATGATAATACTTAAAAAATTGTCTAATGTAGTGTACTTTAAGGCTTAAACATATGTAATGTTTCCAACACAAATTAATCATTAACTATGATTTTGTAATATTTCTTCAACTATTTATCATTGCTTCCTTGTGACGAAGGGCTTGGACTGAGGAAGGCCGAAACGTACGTATCTTCTTACCTATAACATCTTATGTGTGTTTTTTACAAAGTTTTTTATTTACTTTATCGTTTAACACCAGTATTTTGAGTGTTTTTTCCGTTATTTATCATTGCATTTCAATATATGTAAAAATTCTTAAAAATGGTTAGTAAAACGGTTTTTATTTCTTTTTACTAATATCTTTTTATCATCCGTACATCCTCTCAAGAGAAACCTTTTATACTACTCAGTCTGTAGTGTTTTTCAATTCCTCTTTTTGTGTACATAAAATTCCTGTTGAAGACAATCAGCATACCTTATTCTAGGCCTGTTTTTTGTTCGAACACCAAAAGCTTTGGAGATGAACACTCTTTTGTTATATCCGTGTTCTTTTTTTTTTTTTTTTGAAAAGATTTCCTAAAATAACCTTTTATTTTAGCAGCTATTGCTGAAAATTCGAACCTTCTCTATATGGTATGTTTCTTTATCAGAGGGTCATTCCATGTTAAATCGACAAATAAGTTATGCAGCATCATTTTTGATTTTCCTAAAATTTTGTAGGTGATATCTATCTTCTGTATCCCCAAACAGTTTTTTTTTTTCCTAAAAAAAAATTTATCTTGAGATATAGCCATTTCTTTGTTCCGCGGATGGGTAAAAATCGCCATTTTCGCCTCTTTTTCTAAAAGTTAATTTTTATTTGAAGTAGCAGGAAAATCAGATAGAGCTTATTGCAAATCTTAAAATGGCCTTTTAAATGTGTATAATAAAATAGATTCATTTTAAGCCTAAATGCAGACTTTTGGACATCAAATAGTCGTTCACAAACTGATGTTTTTGTCGTTTTAGGCATTAAAAAAACAATGAAGGACTTTCAGTAACAAACCATTTTTTTTTCAATTACACCTACATATCAATACTATATGCAAAAAAATATTGAGCTGTTACTGTTGGTCCTTCATCCTGAAAAAAAAATTGCTTCACCTTTCAATAAATTGAAAAATGTGTTTTTTCATTCCCCCAAAAAGTGATGTGGGACAGGTTATAAAAATCTGAAAATGGCACGGTAGATATCAAGCTCTTATACTGTACTTTAAAAAAAAATAAAAGTCTTGTTATTCCAAAAGACAGAGGAGATACACACTTTTGAAGCAGCAATACAAAACCACACACACAATTACAGACAATATACAGATAGATATACATTCTCTCTCGCGATAAAACTGAATCATTGGACGGAGGCCCCGCGCGGCTGTGATGGACATATTATCTGCCCGAACCCAGAAACACAAATCTTTTGGAATAAGAACAAAAACAAAAAAGAATAGAAACAAGACAGTTTTTGTTTTATTTCAAAGTAGAGTACATGAATTTCGTGCCATCTCATTCCCCCACATCAGTTTTTGGAGGGTGGGGTGAAAAAGCACATTTTACAATTCTTTGAATTATCACCAATAACAGCGCAATTTTTTTTCTGCACTATGTAAGTGTAACAAGAGAAAAAAAGTTTTGTTACTGATTCAGTCACTCAGTAAAGTCATTCATTTTTTTAATGCCTAAAAGGGCTAAAAGCATCAGTTTGTGAGCGTCTATTTGATGTCCAAAAAACTGTATTTAGGCTTAACATGAATCTATTTTATTATACTCTATCTGATCTTCCTGCTGTTTCAAATAAAAATTCTATGCTTTTAGAAATGAGCCGAAAATGGCGATTTCTACTCATCCGCTGAGCAAAAGCAAACAAATGGCTATATCTCAAGAACAAAATTTTTTAAAGAAATAATGAAAAAGCTGTTTTGGGATACAGAAGATGGGTAGAAATCACCTGCAAAATTTCGTGAAAATCAAAAATGGTGCAGCACAGATTTCTTAAAATTTTTCTATTTAATACGGAGTGACCCCATAATCAATGTGCCTTATAATTGCGATTTTCATATATATCTGTATAAATAAAATTTGTCTTTAAAACTATTAATTGGACTTCAAAAATTTTGCGATTTTCATCGGTTTCCTGGGAATTAAAACAACCGGAAAAAAATTATGTTTCTCCGAAAGTATGTAAAGTTACGTTAAATCAATAAAACAAAACTACCAAACTACTTAAACAAACATGTTTTTTTTTAATTCAACAAAACACATTTTAGCATGTAGATTTTGAGAAAACTATTTCAAATTGTTTTTCTCTGCGCATCAAGTAATATACGACTGAAGGAAAGAAATGAAATTATCATAAATAATTAACTTTTTAAGTCAAAAAGTTTTGGAGCGGAGTTGGAGGTGAACCCATTCACCTTACCCCGAGTGATACCCCACCTATGTTTACTTACATTAAAACACTTTTTTATAATGAGAACATTCACAATAACTTTTACTTTTTACATTTACTTCCACTTATGTTGCAGATATTATTTTTATTTCTAATTTTGATTTAAAGGGGAATTTTCAACATCGTGTTACCGTACCTCTATTAAAACTATTCTTAAACCAAAAATATTCACGAAATCTAAATGATTTATTTAATGTTTTTCATCACATTTCAATATACAAGACACATGAAATTTAAAAATATTGATGAATTTAATGCATGTAAAAAGCAGTTTTATCGATTCACGAGTAAATAGTGATGCTTTTTTAACGTTCTAATTAACTTAAGGTTATATTCTAGAAAGTATGGCTGTTTTCTCAGATTTAAGCATTAAAGACAATACCACAACCACTTTACGCAGTATTCGTAAATTAGTACGGAGAATTAAGCCCGGTGTTTTCTCAAGGGAACGACAGTATTTTGAAAGAAAGGGCGTTACCCCTGCTTGCACACATCAAAAAGAAACGCAAATTAAGAAAAGAAAAATTGAAAACAGAAAATGTGTTACTCTTTTATGTTTTAAATGGGTTATAATTATCATGAAGCATAAAAAGCATACATCTGAGTTATGTTAATGGAGTATGCTTAAGCTCATTCATACAGGCAGGTTGGAAATTTTACATGGTTGATTAAATGACAAAGATTATTAGAGAACTTTTATAACTTACATTTTTAATACATGTTTACAAAAATTGCAACTTAGCATTGAAGGGCTATCTCCTCTCCTTTGTTTATGACCATAATTTTGGGCCCCCAACCGAGTGGATAAGATTTTGAACGTGGTAGAGGGCCGAAGTTTCAAAGTGTCCAGGATTCTGGCCTACCGCGCGGCTGTCGATCTAAGGCTGGAGTTTTGTGCAGTTTTCCGCAGAGGAATGAATACCCGTGATATACGTGAATACGCGTTAGAACCCCTTAAAAAGTCCTCCTACCAAACAGGCCCGGACTGGGAGGGAGAGGCCCGCCCGTCTCAAGAGAAGGGGGGGGGGCGGGTTATTGTGCAACCGATAAATAATAGAATGTGTTGACTTTCGGGATATGGGGGAGGTATGGTATTATCATTAATTAATTACGATTGATAATTAATGCATTCATAAAATATTGATCCATTAATTAATATGCGTCATTCATATTAATTAATCCCTTGTTCATTCGGGAACCCTCACTCAAAAAATTTTGAGAACTACATTTAAAAAGAAGTGTTTTGAAGCCTTCTGGGGCGCAATTGCAGCTGCAAAAAAATTTTTATGTGTCAAACTTCATTCAAATGCTATCAGTATAGCACTTTCTTTTTATAATTTTCTTCCTTATTTTCTGTTTGGGGGCCCGCGCTCAGCAGGGAGGGCCCGCCGAGGTCAGGGGCCAGTCGTCTGCAGACAGTCGGACACCTTGGCCAGTCCGGGCCTGCTACCAAAGCACATCTTCCCGTTAGGCAGATAACCTTCGTGTAGGTTTGCCTTAGCACAGTACACGCATGACTTGGATTTTTGTGGCTGGTCACACTGAAAATTTATATTATAAGTTTTGAAATGTTATTTTCGGTTAATGTATGCAAAAGTTTATAACGTTTTTTTTTTTAATTTTAAAAGTATAGTATTTCAAAATTTGTGTATTTTTTGTAAACATTTTGCATATTTTTTATACTGAGCTAAACATGCCTACTTACTAAAAATAAAAATAATTTAAAAAGTAATAATATGAAGATACTATATTACAGTTAAAAATGGAATTGTGCTTATATTTTTTGAGCTCTACATCACCCAATGGAACAAAAAATACAAAAACTGCGTAAAACACAGCACATTTTCATCGAAAAATCCGCACCATTTCGTATATGTTAAATCTAGAAAATTTTACAATTTCTCTTCTTACTCGTTTATTTATTTTCTGTTGGCTATTTAGTTTAAAAACAAGGCAACAGATGGCAGAATATGTCTCTCAAAATCACGTCTAGTGTTTTTGCGGCATTGCTATCGGCAAATATCATCTGAACTGATATTTCTGAACTAACCTTAACTGAATTCATCTCAAGAACTGATATTTTAAGAAAAGAAAAATTGATTGTGTAGTATAAGTAATGTAATGTAGGTGAGTCATAAGTGAAAACAACATGTTATAGATGATTAAAACCATTTAAAAATACTACCTAATTTTTTTTTTCACTTAATCAGCCGTAAATAAAAGTAATCGATAGTACTTGGAATGACAGAAAAGTGGCTGATGTACAGGGGTGGCTCCAATGGGGGGTCCGGGGGGGCACGTGCCCCCCCGTCGGGGAACTTGTGACCCCCCATCGGGGCTATTTGATTTATTCGTCGGGGAATTTTCATAAGAAGAAATCTATATTTTAGCTGAGTTTTAATTTTGATTTTGCGATTTAAAAAAAGTTAATTTTGTAATTTTTAAATACACATGAAAGGCGAATGAGTATTGGAGATTGAAGCGGATATGTTTACATTTCTGGGAAGGGGGGGGGGTATATTCCTCAGAACTTCTGAATAATGGCTAAAAGTACTTTCCGTTTTCATTCATCTCTTATCTCTGCGATCCTTTTCATGTCGAGAAACAGCCACTTCCTGCATCTTCCAATACTGTGATGTGTTGACGATGGCGGGGAGACTTCAAATTCGAATAGTGTATACTTGAAATCTGTGATCCCACTCTCAGGAGGCATTTAACTGGATTTGCAGCAAGACATCAATCTTAAGGTAACAAAAGTGCCAGTCCTATTCTTCAAACGACAAATTTATGAGACCACATGTGCGCCCACTTTCTATTCCAGGCTCTTTTAATTGCTTAAACGATTGTGCATTTTGTCGCCGACACCGTAGGAAAGTACAATATGGGTGTGTGTGGTCGGGATGGGGGAGACAGTGACCGTTAATTAGCCCAGTCGGGTAGATAAAAAATTTCGAGGGAAGGGAAGTATGGCTTCAAATGGGGGATGTTCTTTTTTCCAGAAATACGGTTTTTGTACTTTTATTGGTCCTCAGTGACAGAATGATGAGAAAGAAATGGTTCGTCGAAATATCCCATGTATTTTTATTTTTTCTTCGCAAACCCATAGTACATCACTTTTCCAACACTTGTTATTGTGCATTGTGCCAGTGACTTAGACAGAGTTTAGAATAGTGGGCATTTTCTTTTTCTTGTTACGGCAGCATAGCATATCATTGTGAAGTGTATAAAAGTTTAATTTCACTTTTGGCTTTATATTTCCTAAAAAAAAACATCGGTGGTGCCAAAAGCACAAGATATAAAGTACAGTGTGCTTTATGTCGTGATATTTTTGATAATGATTATGTTAAAAAAAAAAAAAAAAAAAAAAAAAAAAAAAAACATAGGATAACTAAGCATTCAGATCTTCATAAACAAAATCGACTGGGGCCTGTTCAATTACCAAATGGAATTAAGAGAAAGAATCCTTGGGATATTTCTTCTTGCTCTTCGAATGTATGTTTATCTACGGAATTAGAGAAAGAAAACCCTTCAAGTTCATCAGATCCACAAACTTCAAGTGAGTTATATGTAAATTACATTCATATATTATATTTTAAATTTGTTTAAAAGCTTTAATATTATTATTTAAAATATGGTCAGTTTATATCTCTAAAGCATTCAATTATATCTTCTAAGCACTTGCTTTTTGTCATGTATTTGTACAAATATACTATGCCCAAGGGCGGATCCAGAAATATTTTTCAGGAAGGGTGCAAAGCTTGAATACCAATTCAGAATTGCATGAACATGCAATTTTATTTGAAGCGTATTTTTACTAGTGTAAATATTTTCCTCTCGAGGAATTCGCACACCCTGTGCCCTCGCCCTAAAACCACACTTGCCTCTCACCCCGCCCCCCCTTATAAAAAAGAATTGAAACTAGTTTGAGCACAAATTTTGAATGAACACATTCTGCGTTAATTAAAAATAAAAATAATTTTAAAATAAGGCACATATTTCAAAAACTGAGTCACTTGTTCTGTCTCAGAAATTTTAAAATACTACTTTAAAGTTTATTTATTAACAGGATTTTAATGATACATATATATCATTAAATGTCCTTAGACATGGATGCTCGTAATGGTTTGGAGTGCACTTTTAATCATAGCTGCGGTCAGAGTGCACTTTTAATCATAGCTGCAGAGTCATAACTTTTTGACTTGAAGCTGTAGTAGAAGTCGGACTTTTTGACCTCACATTCTGATTCTATGAAATGTTTTACAACATTATTGTATTTTAAATTATATTAACTGTCTGAGTACTCTATGAATTAATCTAAATTTTCTCCTAATTGGTCTTTTAAACACTATGAGTACTTTTAAATGCGCTCTTGCTTTTAAACCATTGATAAGTAACATGTTGTTCACCCCATTATATGTCATTCCCGCTAAATTACAGGACAGGATATACATTTTAAAAATATATTCTCTCGTTGCAATTTCGAATTGTTTGGTATATTTATCAAATACGATTTAGTAATTGGAGTGAGGACGAAAAGTATGTCTTTATAAACTTTCAAATTGCATTAATGCAAATTTAAATTAAACACAGATTTAATGTAATTGTATGTAAATTAACAGTATTTTAATTCACGAGTCAAAAGTTTTTGTGTCATAAATGTAAAATAAAATTTCCCATTGTATTACTTTTATTCATAGAGCTACAAAATTTATAAGTCTTAATTGATATTTTTAAAAGGGATTTACGACTCGGGCGATAAGAAATTTCGGATTTTGTTTACTACGGGAACTTTTTAAAATGTATATTTAATTGTGTAAAAATTTGACATGACAAAATATTTATAAAATTATCTTACAGTTATTCATCTCTGGCATTCAAAATATGTATAAACCTATGAATATTTAAACGCTTTAACTAAAAATTTTCATTTTAATTAGAAATATTTTAAACTGGTCGTATTTTATTTATTTATAAGTTAGTGTGTTATGCATTCTATGTCTTTAAAATTATTTTATCACAGTAATCCTTACTTGAACTCTTATAACTGTTGAGAAAGTAAGAAGATATTTTTATAACTAAGTGGTTAATTAGATAATTTAACTTCTTCCGAATAAAAAAAATAGTACTTTTCTGTTTCTTAGATGGCATATTCGAATAAATTCTAAATATAATTTTTATTTATAAATAGATTCAATCGAACACAATATGCACGATTTAATCTTTAATTTTATAAAAATTTAGCAGTAAGATTTGTTTTTACTTTTATTTTTTTTTTTGTAATTTAAGAATTAGTCAAATACATAGTTTGTTTATTTGGTAACATACTGTATACATATACAACGAGTGAGAATTTGCACTATATAGAGAAATCTAACTGGATTAACCGGCCCTCTTTAGCTAAGAGTTCATAGCTATGCACACCAAGAAGATTAACAGCTGCAAGGGAATTATTACATTTTGCTTGTGGTAAAAAAAGAAAAGTTAATTTTAAAAAATTAAATAATAATAATAATAACCAGCTCCTCTGATAGACCAAAGCCCTCTCCAGTCCAGTATGAAGATGGCTGTGGATAGATCTAAAAACGGAATATAAGTTAAAGGAAACTGATTAATCTTGACTGACAATTTAATTTTTATATCGTTGTGGAAAAAATAACTATTGTGAATTTTAATTCAGTTATTTTACTGCAAAGTAAATAAAAATTATGGTATACAGCGTCTATATCGTCTTCCAAAATTTTCCCTTTTATCCTGTAAAATAAGTAAATAAAATAAATACAATAAAAGTTTTATATTTCCATGTAGATTTGTATGTTATATACAGTGGCGTATCGTAAGCCACCGCAACTTCCCTTATTTTGAATCGTTATTTATACAAATCGCTGTTGAATCCATGGATGGCACCAGCATTAATATAAACTTAAAATAAACTAATAGCATATGTTCTAAACTGATTTTTGAGTTACAGAATTATATGTATCAGAATTCAACTCTAAAACTTTTAAACAGATTAATATTATGTTTGTTATTCGTCTTATTAATTAAACTCTTTTTCGTTAATGTTGAAATTTTAAAAATGATACTTTCACTATGAATTATTAGTAAATGAGCTTGCTTTATAAAATTATTCATCACGTTTGTGGAAACCTCGTTCAAAACTATCTTGGAGTATTACAAAAAAGTAAATTTTTATCAAGGTTAGTTTCGCTAAAAATAATTATTTTTTGGTGTGTCTTGGCAAATTATAAGCTGTCCGATTATATTTTTCTGACGATATTTTTTATTTTATTTTATTTTACATTTTAAAAGAAAATGGTTAATTTTCTTCATGAGTGCTTGACTTTATAAAAAAATTTAATAGCGCATATATTTACGTTCTCTTTCGGAGATTTTTATAATTTATTATTATTATTATAATTAACTGAAGCTCCCAGGGGTACACTTCACAACAATTCTTTTCGAAATTGAGATACGGTGCCATCTTTTAGCTTTCAATAAGTACTATCACCACATGAATTATTATTGAAGTAGAATCATTTTAAAGCTGTAGAAACAAGCGCTAAAGTTTCGGTATGCCACTTTACTGCGCGCCTTCAAAATCATTTTTCTCAAAAGAAAATTTTTGTTGTAAAGTGGTTCTACCTATAAACATTTCAGTTGCATATTTCTCACTTTATTGTGATTTAAAATATTAATATTACATAAATTAACAATTCGATTAATATTTTTACAGTAAAACATGTTGGCCAGAAACACTAGACTTTTTGAGATAACGAGTTGAAATTAAAGGGAATCAGTTTGTAAATGGAAATGTAGATTACGGCCAATTATCTACGCTAGGGATCTTGGCCGGTGGTAGGTTTGCCCTCCGTGGGGGACTTTCTAAGAGGTCCTAACCCGTATTTATGCAAAGTTTCGGAAAAAAAACACGGAAAACACTGAACGGTTAGGTTGGCGGACGCGACCTAGTGCCGAACCAGGCACCTTCCGTTTCCCAGTTCAAAGCGCTAGCGCAATGCCACTGGTGGGGTGGGATTCAATTTGTAAGGGAAAACGCATTTAATGAGATATCAAGAATTTCGATGTTCGAGATATCGAAGTTAAACTGTAATTAAATTTACATATATCTCTTAATTTTATAAAAATAACTGCAATTTGTGTAAAAGCGTGCAAATTTAGTCATGCTTAATTTATAAAATAAATTTTCAGTGAATTTACAGCAATATTCTTGCACAAAAAACTTTTGTTTCTGATATTTTTTTCTGCGGGGGGGAAAAAAAATGCGTAGAACTTTCTTCGCTGAACTTTTTTCAAAGAATTTCATTCATATGAAATATTTTAAGCGTTAACCTGAAGAACTCTTAAAAGTAGCTTTCGAGATTTTACAGAAACGTGCAAGGCCGTTACCAGGGGGGAGGATCATGTGGGTTTGACCCCCCCCCCTCCAAAATTTCAGTAAATGCATTATCAGTTTATTTGCGTTGATTCTAGATATCAGTTAATTTAATTTTAGCACTACAGATCCCCTCCACCCACCGAAATTTTTTGCTTGCTGAGGCCTTGGGGAAATATTTGTGTAATGTAAAGGGATTTTGAGATACGTTAATTGGGGTCAGTTTAAATAATAATCTACCAGGAAAGATTGTGCAGGGGTTTTTGAAAATATCCGGGGCCTGGGTGTCCGATAATGTATGTCGATCCGATTCCTGGAAATATTTCACAAAACAAAACATTATATTGTCCTCCATCTCCTCTAAACTTATCTGGATCCTAGATATTTTAGTTTAGAAAATGATTTATCGTGAAAAAATCACTTTCTAAAGTAAAATATTTTCAAGTGGCGCAAATAGTTGCAAATTTCCATATCATACTTGGTGACAAAAATGTCATAAAAGAGGGAGGTCAAAGCCCCATCTTGGATACGCCACTTAGCATATGTACATGTATATTTGTGCCCCCTCGTCGGGGAGTTATGACCCCCCGTCGGGGAAAGTCTAGCGCCACCACTGCTGATGTAGGTACCTTCCGGTCACGGACGTATGTAAGTGGCGGCGGGTAGGGGGCTCCGCCCCCCCCCCTCAAACTTAGTCCGTGCGCAAATGCTAATTATCGCCAAATATTCGCCTTTAGAATTCATCACGCAAACAAACAGTGTACGGTAAAAAAATTAAATTTTATACACATTTTAAAACCTTTTTTTCACATTAAAAAAATTATATTAATTCTGTAAATTTTATAATTTACTGTTTAACAAACACAATTTACTATAAAGAATTTAAAAATTTTTAGTACTATTGAAAAATTTTACCGGATATTTCTCTTAAAATTTAGTGTTAATAATATTTAACGGTAACAATGCACCCCTCTTAACTGGACCCTTCCCATGAGAAAGCTATTGCTACGCCCGTGCATTCGGTAATTCTGGCTCTGTCCTTTGGTTGCCTCTTAACTAGGGGCGCTAACCAAACACACCAGAATAAAAACGTTCACGAATCCCTATAAACCAATACCAAAATTCTCGCTCGAAAGATCATGCTGTTGCATTAACATTCGTGCATTTAATTATAAAATTTACAAATCATTTGATATTTAAAGCAGAGTTACCGATATCAGACATCGAGGATCATAAAAAATTTCGGGAATTTTTACGCATAACATGAGGGGTAAATTCGGAAATAGTTTTCAAAAGATTTTCAAGTCATTCTTTTCTTTCTTCCACTGCTAAAACGAACACACTTATTATTTGCACATTTTCGCAATTAAATACGGATAAATTTTAAAATCTCTTTAGAGTCCAATGCTATTTGTATTTCTTCATGATTTAATTAATTCACTTTCGTCATGGCAATTAATCAAAAGTAATTTTCTTTAAACATCCAGTTCAAAAGGTTGAAGTAAAAATCCCATGATAAAGCAATTACTTAAATCCCCATCTAATATTTTGCGAGAGAAACAGTAACAAAGAAAAAATACGCACTAACCTGAGAGGAGAAGTGGCGTAAAATTCCTGCAATGCAACTACAGGTTTTTAAAAAACTAAAATACTCACCTATTAAACAATTTTTCATCTCGAATTCTTGAAAGTGCAGGGTTATTATACTGTAAAATCACTTATTTTCGCGAAAAGGAAGATATCGGTGATTTCACGAGCTGAAAATTTTGCGAATTTTATATGAATAGAACCGACAGTTGAAAAATCCCTGTAACTTCCTAAATACTGAAGCTCTTTTGCATAAGGCACTTCCCCATTTTGAATGGCTTCAAATAAGCTGGTATAAATATTGTAACTGACTGAGCCTGCATTCTATTAGTTGTATTATTATTTTACATTTAAGAAATAATTATATAGTATTCAAGAAATAGTTGTAAGCCAGAAAGTTCTCACATAACCTAGCAGAAATGAATACTAGTAAACTAGCAGAAATGAATAATTAAATTTTAATAAGTCAAACATTTCTTTTAAGAAGTCAAAATCTTTTATAATCATTAACAGTGAAAAAAAAAGTTTTTCGTGAGGCTTTAATTTTCGCGAGAATGACAGTCTCGCGAAAATTGCGAAAATTAAAGCCTCGCAAAAATTAGTGATTTTACAGTAGTTAAGATTACTCTCTTTAGACCTACGTAAGGCCGATCTGGTGGACCAATGTCGTTGAAACTTGGTAAATACCTAATGTTTTCCTCGAGAAAAAGAAACCTGCAATGAAAATTTGTTCACATTTCGACCAATAGTTATAGTGCTTTTCCAGCTATGATGTTGCTAGAAAGGACGTTATGCAAATTTGGAGTGTTTCAAAAAGGCCAGTGGTCAATGCCGTATAATCATTAAGATTTTGTTTTCATCAAGATTTTTGCTTTGAATTGCGGCAATATATCAATCGCACTGAAAGATCATCGACGCTTGAAAGACATAAGCCCTTTTTGTAAACTTTCCGAACGTCCATATTCTTACAGTGCTGTTGATTAATTACATCAGTTTTGATGGAACAAAATCGTATTCGATGAAGAAAAATCGCTTTTTCTTTTCTAAAGGTATGTTGGAATGATTATAAGGCACTGACTACTAGCCTTTTCAAAATGCTCGAAGTTTCATAAAATCTACGCTTTGTATGTGAAAAGTGCCATCTATTGATCGAAATTTGAATTATTTTTTATTGCAGGTTTATTTCCCCCTTATCCATGTGATGCAATTTCCAAGTTTCAACGAAGTACGTCCACCAGAACGGCCCACGACCTCCACGTAGGTTTAAACAGGATAACTAATTACAACCACCCTGTGTATGTAGAGTTTACTTCCTTTAGTTATTGTGACTTTCATTAAAATTTATCTTTTGTATATTTCTGATCACATATACGAGCACAGAATATTTGAATGACGGTCTATTCCTTTTCTTTTTTATAGTTCAGTACTACAGCAGTAATGATTTTACAGCATCGTAAATTTCCCTTCTTTGTCCAAGTATGAAAAATGCATTATCGATAAATGCTTAACTGTTTAATGATCTATTTCAAAAGAAAAAGAGAAAAAAAAAAGACAGGTTTACCTGTTCTTTTTGCTACCAAGGCCAAGTTTAATCAAGTGAAATCAAGTTGCAGTCTTCATCAAATCTTCAAATGGAATTTGAAGATTTTCGTACATTTTCGTTCTTATCGTAATATCGTATAATTAAACTTATTTTTAATGGGTTAGTATTAATAGTCTGAACTTCGACATAATAAAAATCCATAAAACTAAGAATATAGGTGGTCTACGTCCAAAAACTATAAAATTTTAAATTTTTCTACAGTGTCGAAAAAAGTTAATTTGCCTTAACCGGCACTATACACACCACCCTATCTACGCAGATACTTTTACGGACACGGACCATCTTGAGTTGATCGAAGTGTATAGAGGAGTCATTTTTTGTTAAGCCTCACTAGTTTATTTAATTTAACAATTTATAAAAACTGATAACCCCTGAATCAATCCCATACTTTTCATTTATTTGAACCATTTGAATTTAGATACTCGTTAAAAAGTATTATCATTCGCTATACTGAAGTCTTTCTCAATTAAAACTAATTGAATTACTGTTTCTACAACGAAATGTAACCATGAAAATCAATAGCTATGAATACATAAAACATATATTATATTTTATAATGATATTAGTAAGAAAAAAATCTCTGAAATAAAAGAATAGTTAAAAGTTTAGTTTTTTAACATGTCACCTGATAGACAAATTTTATTTTCTTTTTTTACTCCTGAAAAAAAACTCTTTCAGGAAGACCATTTATACACTATCGATTGATTAAATTGTCAATTTCACGTAATAAAGACATGGAGATGTTTTTTCTGGATAATTTTCTTACTGAACTTTTACCTGGAAGTAATTTTATCTCAAGAATGATTTTGTCAATATTGAACTAAAAAATTGAGCTGAAGTAATCTGTAATCATTCCGCGAGCAATTCATTTCTCTATCAAATTCCTTTATTAGCGAACATTTTTCTAATGAATATCTCTCTGAAAAAATTTTCAGAGGCAGAAATTGCTTGTAATAGAAATGTCGATGTCTTTTTTATGAGGTATTTTCAATTTTTTCCGCAGTTATTCAATTAGTAAATGTACTGAAAAGCAGACTTCCATAATTTGTTTTGAACAACTACTAATTTGTAATAATAGCCATTGTTTGTTCTTTTTTTTTCTTATATGAAGCTTACATTTTTGCTATGGTAACTCGTTCTAATATTGTGTTTCGTGTCAATATTTTAAATTGAGTTTTTATGATTATAGAAATAACTGTGCTCAACTATTTGTAAATAAGTACCCTCTAACTGAAAAAACACTCAAAATACTGGTGTTAAACGATAAAGTAATTAAAAAACTATGTGTGTTTTTTACAAAGTTTTTTAATTACTTTAAGTACCCTCTAGTTTATAATAAAAGTATGCGATCTCGACTGCTGAATAGTAAATTTTAGATAAATGTCTATTTCTTAAGCGGATAAGCTATTTAAAAAAGAATAAATAATCTCATCCTGAAATTCGTAAATAAACGAACATTTTATTATTTTATTATTAGTACCTTTTCGAAAGTAAATTTTTATTGACTTCTATTGGTGCATGTTAACAATTCAAAAGTCGTCTTAAACTTTTAAAAATATATCCACTTTAAAACTGAATAGTCAGTATCGTAGGTGATAATTTAGATGCTATCTGAAAGACATAAATATCCATATTTTGTATTTGTGCGTTTCTGTTTCTTTATAACAAAAATCCATTGATTGATGATTATTTGAACCAGGAATTAAAGAAGTTCTTTTTCATCATTAATACGAATAAATGCGACAGATGGTACAAATTTAGGATTTCTAGATCAAAACAAAATGATGTAACCAACTTTATTCTCGATTTTGTGTTTAGTGGGATTAAGGCCAATTATGTGCACGAGTAATCTAGGCCTATGGGTGGGGTGCCCTCCGTGGGGGGGTCTTTCTGAGGGGTCCTAACCCGTATTTACGCTGTTTCGGAGAAATCCACGGAAAACTGCGAACGGTTAGGTCGACGGACACGTAATGGGACCCGAACCCGGAACCTTCAGACTTCGCCGGTCTACCATTTCCAGTCACTTAACCACTGTGCCATGGTGAGGCTCTGGATTTTGATTGCTGTATTTTCCGATCTTGCCCATATGAAACTGGTATATGTACAAATATGCTGAGATTTGACCCCAATGAAAGGTGAAAAGAAACTGTCATAAAATTGGGAAATATTTATCGAAAATCTGGTCAGAGATAAATGAATTCTCCTACCTTGAAGCTTCTTTAAAAATCAAATCACTTTATTCAGGATTTTTTCAGAAATTGTATTCTTGTTGATTGACAGACATTTTTTGTATCGACGCCTGTAAGATCATTTTCTTTTACCGATTCAAATAAACAGAACAAATTTAGCAAGGCTTTTAAATGCGTTTAACAATAACTTGTATGTCTCGGGAGATTCTTCATCCTTTTTAATATGCATGTTAAAAAGGATGAATACTCGTGATCCCTCTACTCACGAGTAGAGGAATGAAAATACTGCTTGAATTAAGAGATCGCAAACATGTTAGGGATTTTAGTTTAAATTCGCTATGGGGAGAATTCAGGAATGTCGGCAGACAGTTATGCAGGAAAATACCTTCACCAAAGCATTTAATTAAGATATCTATATAGCTTTAGTGCAGATAATTAACCAGGCTCAAAAAATAAAACTATTTGTAACATCCCGTGTAAGAATATTTTATGTAATATATTTCTTTTGAATAAAAGCTCTGCAACCGAACTTCGCACATCTGATAACTGCAAGTTTTAAATCTCCGGTTATTTATTTTCAAACATTTAAATATTTATTCTCGCCAAAACAAAGCTGGTGTATTGAAATATACCCGTTAATCGTTATTCACAAAGCTTTTCACCATTCTTCTATATTTCTAATGCCGAAATTCTGCTGCAATCAACAGTTTTATCAACTCGTAGAATAAAAAATGCAGCTGTGAAAGGTCAAAATATATGCAGTTAGGTGCAGTAGAAAAAACATATTTAAAATTATTCTCATATAAGTTCCTTCAACTAAATGTCGTTCAGCCACAAAAGGGTGTTTTATATTTAACCCTTTAACGCGCAGTGTTCCCGCTCTGGAAACACCAAACTCTGACGTTTTGACTGTTGCCAGTCCTGAAGAATAGATTTGATTTCTATAAAAATAGTTGCTGGTGACATAGCTCCACGAGAATCCTTTACTTTTTAGCACGTCATTTCCCGTAAAAAAAATGGTCACGATTATTTTTAACAGCACTGACATCTGCTGAAAATAGAAGAAAGCGAGAACAGCTGGATAGATTGCCCAATGCTGAAAAAAGGGCAGCCTTTGCCATCGCTCGACTTAACTACCAGCAAGATGGCGCACGATCGAAACGTTCATCGCGTGCCACCAGGGGCGTAGCCAAGGGGGAGGGGTTAGGGGGGACATAACCCCCCACATGAGAAATTTTTTGCCATACAAAATGTATATTCTTCACTCCCTTATCACACACATGTATGCATATATGTGAGTTGTAGTAGTCGCAACCCCCCCCCCCTATGAAAAATTTCTGGCTACGCCCCTGCGTGCCACAGATCTAGAGACCCTTTTTTGACGCAGCTGGCTTTGTCGCACAGCCAGCTGCGTCAACAAAGGGTATCTAGATCTGTGGCATGCTATGAATGTTTCGATCTTCCGCCATTTTGCTGGTAGTTAAGTCGAGCGATGGCAACGACTGCCCTTTTTTGAGCATTGGGAAAGGGTTGCGCCTCAAAGGGTTAACGATTTGGTGACAATGGAATCGATTCTTCTCTTTTTAAAACAAAAAAAACTCTGCTTAGAATAGATTGTGCAGGAATAAATCAATAATGTTGATATGATCCAACTTAATGACCAGAAATCCACCTACTCATTTCGTTGCTGCAAATAGACTTTTATTAAAGTAAAATAAGTTCTGACTAAATATAAAAGATCTAAATATAGAGTGTTATTGATTAACTTCTCTGAAAAACTTTTCATTAGAGTGAAATATGATTTTTCTCGGAGCTCATTTGCTCCTCTTTTTAAAAGAACACGATAAAGAGCAATGGCTAAAATTAGTGTTGAAACTGAACTAAGGGGGATATGAGATATGGTAGATAAATCTAGTCATGAAATATGTGTTTTGCAACCAATGTGTGGAACGCTTTTTATTAGTTTTACGTCTTTCAAAATGTAATAATATCACTGTTACATTGACCTTATATTTAGGAATTCTGAAATGGACCCTGTAGTCACGATCATACTTGAAAAACTTGTCAAATTACTGGGCACTACTGCGATTACAAAGTAAATTTCACGATCACCTAAAACTTTTTTTATTAAAATATCTTTACAAACAGGAAGCATTTTTTAACGGCAATTAATTTTCCAATACGTCTCTTTACAATCAAACTTTCGGAAATAATGTTTATAAGCGGTTTATTTGAAGCTTTTTTTTAGGAGGAAGGTATGTGATTTGTGTTTTAAAAATATATAACAACTGGCTCGTGTAATGAGGCTGGCACTGGTGTATTTTGTGAGAACTTTGCTTTCCAAAAAGCCGTTGGAAGTGATACTACAAGTTTCAATGGAGAATTAGAGGCTATTTTTATTGCTTTGAAACAAGTTAAAGTCTTGAAATGAAAATTCAATAGCACAGTTATCTTATCGGATTTGCCAAGGCTGTACTTCAGGCCATCTCCAATACTAAGGTCTCTAATTCTAAACGCCTTTCTGACTGTAGGTCTCTCTTAAATCACTTGCTTATTTTGTGGTGTTGCAGTGGGTTCCCTCCCGCTGCGGAGTGGAAGGTAATGAAAGAACTGATTACCTCGCAAAGAAAAGTACTACCGTTTTGCAGAGACCAAATCTTCCATTGACTGTTCATTCTGCCAAACTTTTAATCATAATGGAATTTGAGAAAAGATTTAAATTGGATTTGACTACATTAGCTAGGTAGAAATCCTGGGAACATCTCTGTGATTGTGGAACGTCTATTCCAGACCTCCCACGAAGTTCTGCTGTTGCCACTTTCCGTCTTTTAACTGGACACGATTGCCTCAATACCTATTCCAACTGTACTGAAGAACTCTTCGGTTTGTTGTCTCTGTGACTCTGGATCCCCTATGGACAGTTTACATATTGACGCATGTTTTGCCCTAAAAAGTTTTAAATGTATTGTTTAAAAATATTGGGAAGCCAGAAGGCTAATGACTTGATTGTTAAAGCCTGGCATTTGTCATAAATAAATAAATATAAACCCCGACCTACACTTTCAATAGTACAAGTCATTATACCGCCCCCCTCTTCCTATCAAACCATTTCTTTCTTTTGCTGCAATTGCAGCAGTTTGGCTGACATGTAATTGTACGTAACAAATTTCCATTCCTTTTGCAAGAATGCTATAGATCTGAGCTTAAGTTGTTTATAATTTTTAGGTATCAGCAAGCTTTGCGCTCCTTTTTACGGGATTAAGTCTTTGGCGAGATTGGCTGCAGGCTCTTTGTGCCAACCGTTTGCCTTCACCGCCACTATTGGTTTTGGTTCGCAACAATTACTAGGCATTCATACTAACGGGTTGGTCGACATGGTAGAGTAACTGTAGATCTTGGTGTATTTTCGGTGCGGAGTGATTGACAAGTTATGCATGCCTGGCCTGTTGCTATTAAGTATAGCTGTATCGCGTAGACGCGGTACTGCAGTCTTTCCCCCCTCACCAGTAGAAGATGTAATTATTTTTAGAGTGGTAATTACAACTTAGAAAGTGTCCGTTTCATTTGAGAAGCTTGTTTGTGCTTAGCGGCCATTTCCGCAAATCTTGGATTGTGCAATTATTGGAACTGCAATGTGACTCGATGTTTAATTTTAACCTTTAAAATCAAAATCACTCTCCTACAATCTCAAATTAACGTCGACATTCTCCTTCATGGAACATGCTACTATAACTGTTAAAGTATCAAATGCTTCCTTTTTTCATTTCTTCACAAATTTGTTTACTCTAAATCATCGAGTTTGCCAGTAATTATCACTTTCATGAAGACAAAATGAAGAGAATCACCCACATTACTTTTGAAATTTCGTTTATATTTTAAAAAATCTGCACGAAAAATGGACTAATTCTTTTTTATTTCGATTAAATAAATATCTACCAGGCACATGTCTAATCGAATTCTTTCATTGATAGCACTAGTTTTAGTGTTGCTTAAATGCAAGAATTTAATATCCGCGATAATTATTTGGGGAATACGGAATTCTGGTATTTTATGCGATGTCAGCATTATATAGCGGTAATTTTACAATGACGTAGTACATTTAAACGAAAGAGAATTAATTATTTTTAACACTGCGGAAAAATTCAAATTTTACATATAACATTACAACGTGTTTCAGCCTTTCTGCTCAAGCCGTTAGAAAACGGTCTGGTTCAACTTTATGACATTAATTAGAAGGGGCATTTAATGTCGCTAAATATAAATCCATTGATGAAGTTCCCTACACTAAGTTCCCCATTTAGGTTTGTTCCCCATATATTTGCAGATCTTTTGAATGAACTTATTAAAGAATTCCTAAATATAACTGTACATAGAGATAACATGGTTGATCTATGGTTCATGAGTAATAATTCAAAGAAATGACTTTGAGACGTTGTTAAGTTTGCCGTATTATTCAATAAAATTTTGTTTGATTTCACTCTATGTCTACGATGACACATTTCTTTAGGATTTTTTTTTTATAGTCAATGCAATCGCTGTAAATTTTGTTTCTTTTCTAATATTGTCTCAACACTTTTTAAACTTTTATGTCTATCACTTAAGGTTTTTCTTTCTAAAAGATTTTTTGGAATGTGTTAACTGAAAATGGGAATATATTTACAAAAATTGACCCCACAGTCTGTCAAAGAATTTTTTAATCCCAAAATTGATAAGTTCTATAGAAAATTTAGAAAATTACTCCTACTTTAATTTAGTTATTCCTGCAGCCATATACGTGAATAAACATTAAAGAATGGCTTTTTTGCTTTACCAAACAAGTCTCAAAATGAAAAAAAAAGGGGGGGGAACTGTGATATGAAAATTTTGACTAGAATTTTTTGAAACTCGTTTGCATGAATATAATGCAAACCAAACTATGTCAATCAGCAATATCAACTCTTAAAAATGAGATTAATTACTTCAAATCCGTCTCTCGTGGCTTTAGCCCCCTCTATTATTGAAACGGCTCTTTCTAAATTTAATAAGCCTAATACTTCTTCTACTACTATTAATTTTAATAATTAGTTATTTGTACTATCTCTCTTTTCTCCTTTTTGCTACAAAATGTCTAAACCTCAAAAATTTCGGTTTCAAATTCATTTTTAAACCTGTGAATAAACTTAAATTCTCTGCCCTTAAAGATCCTATTCCTACTGAGAGCTGTTGGAGTGTTTATTAGATTCCTTGTGAAACTTGTGATTTGGGATACATTGGTCAGACCAGAAGGGCTCTCATATTTAAGCTCAAAGAGCATGAGACACATGTTTCTAAACATGAGCTTTCCAAATCTTCTATTGCCTCAAATTTTTGGAATTCTAATCATCGTTTTCAATTTTCTGAAGCTAAGATCTTGTGCACTCCTTGGTCTTTTCCCTTATCTTGATTTTTTGGAAGGTTTTTCCATTACCTTAGGACTTGAACGATGGTTCTTCCATTCCTTTTGTTCATTCTGCTTAGAAACAGTTGTTGTAAGGTTCTACTTTATTTGTTCCTCTACTTCCTTTTTTTCCCTAGCTTGTTTAACTAGTTTTTTCTATTTATTTACTTCTTAATTTATTTATTTTTCTTTCTTTATTTATTTTTATTGTATTTATTGTTTGTTATAGTGTGTGTTTTTCTGTTTTTCCTTTATGTTTATTATTACTCTTAAAAAAATCATAATAATATGTTGTCCTGTATGATAAAAAAAATTAAAATCTGTTCTTAATGGTAATTTTCGTATTGTCCTTTTTTTTTTTTGTTGTTGTTCTGTTTTCAATTATTTTTTGTGTTTGTGTGTGTTCTATTTCTTTTTTTTTACTTATTCATTTATTAATTTTTGTTTCTCCATACTTTACTCTTATCTAAATTCTTTTTTTAACCCACCCACCTCTTTCCCCCCCCTTCCTTTAACCTCCATGGTTTTTTCACTCTATCTTTTTTCCAAGTGGCAACATGCTGTTCGCTTTTGTTTTTATTTGTCTTTCAGTCCCCACTGTCTGTGAGACAAAGTGTTAACGGCTGAAGAAGACTGAAGATTTTTCCTGTCGAAACGATAAGTCCCAACCAATAAGCACCTTTTAATGTGTGTTTTTTACACAAAGATTTTATTTATTTCATCTTTGAACGGCAGTATTTTGAGAGTTTTTTCTGCAAACAATATCAAGTTTACATTTCTTAAACGCAATACTGGAAATGAGATACCAAATGTGTTGAACAAAACATCGAAATTTCTTACTCCGCAATAAAAAAGAATTCGCCTCCAGCGAGATAATTTATGCAGGAATATTTATTTCGTTTCCAATCACATTATTTCGCTTCAAACTTTCCTCCATTTTACCAGTTCTTTTTTCTACACTTCCGCGTGTAAAAGAGATTTCAAATAGTTAGATTCCTTTGAATCCTCTAGGAATTTCAAAAATTCTGTTTTGAGATTCCGGATATCCTGGATATGGCAGGCTCTGAGATGAAAATTGGAACGCCGAATTATATCCGATGCGATAATAGCAGCTGGGTTACCGCATTCACTCTCAATGTTGGCGAGGAGACAGGTAGTTTTATAATTGTGCCATCTGGAATGAAAATAATATCTATTTATACACACACACACACACACACACATGTAAGTTTTAACGTAAAATGTACACTATCAAGCAAACTATCAACCTGTAAACAATTATTTGAATATAAAACAAAATAGAGCATATTAATGTTTTTCAAAGTAAAAAAGTTTACTGCAATAGATCATATATATATTTCTGTGCGCAAAAATTATTAAATTAATTTTCTTTAACCCTTTAACGCGCAGTGTTCCCGCTCTGGGAACACCCAACTCTGACGTTTTGACGGTTGCCAGTCACGAAGAATAGATTTGATGTCTATAAAAATAGTTACGGGTGACATAGCTCCACGAGAATCCTTTACTTTTCAGCACGTCATTTCCCTTAAAAAAATGCTCACGATTACTTTTAACAGCACTGACATCTACTGCAAAATGGAAGAATGCGAGAACAGAGCTGGATAGATTGTCCAATGCTGAAAAAAGGGCAGCCGTTTCCATCGTTCGACTTAACTACCAGCAAGATGGTGGAAAATCGAAATGTTCATCGCGTGCCACAGATCTAGAGACCTTTTTTTGACGCAGCTGGCTGTGCCGCACAGCCAGGTGCCTCAAAAAGGGTCTCTAGATCTCTGCCACGCGATGAACGTTTCGATCGTCCGCCATCTTGCTGGTAATTAAGTCGAGCGATGGCAACGGCTGCCCTTTTTTCAGCATTGGGAAAGGTTTTGCGCCTCAAAGGGTTAACACATTTATGCTCAGATATTTTTGCGAATTTCTTCGTTTCTTGTTAATACCAGCAACAACAGGTAAATTTCTTATGTCAACTTCTTGAAACAAGGGATGATTTCTTTCAAAATCATTATGTATAAAAACTGAAATGCCAACATCCTACTGGGTCATGGTAAAATATTTTATGGAGTCGAGGTTCAATACTCGTGAAAAAAAGGCTGGGAAAAATAAATAACGTTTTCGACTGAAAGCGAAAATGCCGTCCCAAAAAAGGGACACTAGGCATAAATGTTCTTTGTTAAGTCAAGATTTTCAGTCATTTACCCTGACAAAAGACTGAAAAAATAAGTAATCTATATCACGTCTACTCCAAGGGCGGCTCCATTGAGGGGGCTATGGGGGCCATGGCCCCCTCCGAAGTTTTGTATTGTAATCTTAGATTCGCATGCTTCATGACTTCGTGCGTTCAATTTGCATTTTGAACAACGTATATACCCATCTAAAAAGATCAATGGCCCCCTCCGAAAATTCAGTCTGGAGCCGCCCTTGGTCTACTCAGTTCTAATTTTTCCATTTCGTTCATAGCTGATGCCAAACTAAGACTGTCACCTCTTAGGTCACATGACTCTTCGAGTACAAAGGGGTGTGACCAAATTGTTGGTGTCGTACCGTCTATATCTTGTCAGACAAGCATACTATTAAAGTAACGTGGCATTTTGCTTATACAGGATGTACAAAAAGTCCCTGACACATTTCAAAATTAAATATAAAATCAAATGATTGGGTTACGAGATCGCGGTTTGTACCAAAATGCTTCCTATGATGAAAAGTTTTGTTTAAGCAAATAAAAAAATAGTTCCAAATTTCACTCATAGATGGCGCTGCTTGGCCTTGCATAAAGTTGAAATGCGCATTTCATTTGAGACTTAACCCCTCTTGATTTCTTCCTGTGGGGGTATGCGAAGGATAAAGTTTACTCCTCTATGTGGCTGATATCTAAGAAACGAAGAGGCGAATCACACAGGTAATTTAATCAAAACCACAGGCAATGCTACCAAATGCGTGGAGTGAAATTGAGTACCGTTTGGATAGGGTTAGAGCTACATCAGGTGCACATATTGAAGTATGGTAGCTGGTTATGCTTGTATCTGCTTCACAAAATAAAAATTCTGAACATTTAATGGTTTGTTTTGTTTTTACTGTTTCTACAGCGCCATCTATGGGTGAAATTTGGAACTATTTTTTTATTTGCATAAACAAAACATTTCATCATAGCAAGCATTTTGGTACAAACCGCAATCTCGTAGTCCAATTAGTTGATTTTATATTTAATTTTGAAATGTGTCAGGGACTTTTGCACACCCTGTATATTTTAAATTCTTCAAAGTGTCCCTTAGTAATCACGAATCTCTATTGTCTGCTTTGTTATCCATATTATTTGTGCGGGCAGGTAATTAAGTCATTAACCCTTAATGCTCACTTACATTGGTGCAATTAATACGTTATCAATGCTTTTCTTAATATTTGAGGCCAAGCTAGTTAGTACCTTATTATGTATCTTTTTGTCGTGAAGCCTCACCATGGCACAGTGGTTATGTCACTGAAAATGGTAGACGGCCGAAGTGTGAAGGCCCCGTGTTAGGGTACCATCGCGCGGCTGTTCGATGTAACGGTCTGGAGTTTTGATAAGTTTTCTCCAGATGTAACGTGAATACTCTTTAGAGCCCCTTAGAAAGTCCTCCTACCAAGGCATCCGCCATCCTTGGCAGATCGCCCTACCGTAGCGTTGCCATAATCACACAATTTTGTGTCGTGAAAAAATTAGCTTCAAATATACTTTTTTATTTATAAAATTTGATAAAATAATGATTTATTTCTTTAAATAAAAATGCTAATGCCAAAACGTAGGTTTATCAATTCGTCACATACTAAAAATCTCATATTCTCACAAAAAAGTAGGAATTTCAATTGCAACTGAAGAAAAATTTTCTTATAATCTACGTACATTTAAGCCTACATGTTACTTACATACAATGTGGCATCACCAAATATTCTTTTATTTGTGTAGCGCTTATTTCATCATTTTTTATTTTGTCTTCAAGAAATTCATAATATTGATCTCTTTTAACTGCACTTGCATTTTTACACTCCTCCAACTTCGTTTCGACTGTTGAATGAATGCATGACGTGTATTTGCTGAGTTCTAGAAATAAACAAGAATGATTTATCATGTCAAGTGCACGCCCGTGTTAAAAAATATTTTCTAAAACAACTGCCGTTTACATTTTTAGTTGTATAACGTATAAGTAAATCAAATAAAATAAGTTTAGGCAGAAATTATTATTTTTTTTTACAAGAAAAAGTTAAAAATCTACTTTTTCCGCAATGAATCGTTAACATCAGGGGCGTAGCCAAGGGGGGGGGGGGGGTTATGGGGGTCATAACCCACCCCCCATGAGGAATTTTTTGCCATACAAAATGTATATTCTTCACTACATTGTCACACCCACGTATACATATATATGAGTTGTAGTAGTCGTAACCCCCCCCATGAAAAATTTCTGGCTACGCCCCTGGTTAACATATAGACAATATAGTTGCGCAAAGTTTTGTTTGTTTTTACGATGTTAAATAAAAAAATATTACATTTAACACAGTTACAATTATTACATATTCAAGAGAAGTTATGATTGATAATATCAGGATTCGAAAACAACAGGTTGCCCAGGTAACTAAAAAGCGTTCCTTGATGACTAGCTTATTTCCATTAATATAATTCAATATAGGGGAAGGTGGCCAAAATGTCCAGTTAATTTTAAACTAAAGTAAAATAGCAAAATTCTTAAATAAAACTTTGTCCCTTTGCTATCATATTTTACACTATATATTGCATCATAAACATATTTTTATAATATTTAAAACCACAAAGCGTAATGAAATCAATAGAATTTTTAGAAAGTGTCTAAAGGATCGTTTTAGCCTTTAAATCAAGGGCAAAATGATAAATCGTTTGAAAATAATATTAAATTGTTTTTTATCACCAAAATAAAATATCATATATTGTTTGACAAAATATGAGCAAACACACGAACGTGAACTGTTTGCAGACGATATTTGTGGTGGCGGGAAACTTTCGTTACAACCTAATATATATAAGTAATTATGACTATACATAATGAAATAAAATAAGTTTTACAATCATATAATATGCATGATTGATTTTATGAAAATTTTAAAATAGAAAAGGGTCACAAACAAAAAATGGAATGTTTTAGAGTTATAATTAAAAAATTATGCCCTACAACAAACTCAGAAATAAATTAAATAATGTGATGGGGAGTCACGTATTTTGAGAACTGTTGAAGGGCTGCCATGACGCTGGGACCCGGTACTGAAGTTTCTTCAGTCGAGGGATCATTTTATCCTGCAATGTGGCTTCCCAATTTAGATTATATTACTAGAATACGCCGAGAAACATAACAAAGATAGCAAGTGTAATTCAAATTTAAAGTGATCCTTTATTCAATAAACCAAGTTGTTTTTGCACATTAAAGACTGCAGTTCTAAATAAATAGGAAACTGAGTGCTTACCTTATAAGATATATGATAAAACCCAGTTTCTTGAAGAATTTTACTCAGACACGTAATAAACCGATCGCTTCAATGCCGCCATTGCTTCTTCTTGACTTGGCACAACTAGTATATGTGTAACCTAGTAGATAGCACTGCCTGTATCTTAAAATACTCGTTTTGCCCAATAGGATCATTTTGGGTCCCCTTTCTTATATATGGTTTCTAAAAAATTTTGCTGAATTCTACGATTTCACCAATCCCTGATTATTTAAAAATAGTTATATACACTGCAAGAATATACAGTTCGCAGCATTTTTTCCCTGTGTTATAGAGATGTTTATTATTATCTTCAGAAACTGAAAATTTTCAATGATATATAGGACACAGTTTAACAAAACTAAATGTGTTATTTTACGCAAAAAAGCTCATATAAAAAGAGTTCAAAAATACACTAAAACAAAATCTGCATTCTCATTTATAGTGATAAAAAAAACCAAGAATTTACAAAGACATATTTACCAGGTCAATTTATCAAAAGCTATTGATACAAATGCACAGCATACAGGGTGTCCCAGAAAGGTGGTAATATGCTTTGGTTATTTATCTGTTAAAGATAAATGGGCAATGTAAATTGAAATATTTATTCAAAATGAGATAGGAAAAAGACTACTTTGAGAAAAATTTTCTCTCGTTCTTTTCAAAAAGTTTCACTTTTAAATATTGTATACAGCCATCGTACAAAAACATTCCCTAATAGTGAAATGTATCCTGTTCACTCATGATGGGATGCACAAAATTTTAGCATTTCATCATAAAAAGTCTCGCATGTACCTTTAAAAAAGATTATCCGGGTTTACACATGAATTTAAATATTAATGTTTAATGCTAGAGTGCAAGAAAGGATTTTCTTTCGTATTTTCTGCACAACCCCTTAAACCCGATCATTTGACGGAATTATTTCCCTTCGAGAGCCAATGAAAAGTGGTTTAAGTTAGCATATATTTTTCTTCATATCCCTGAGACTTTTTACTGAGGTTTTGTATATCACCTTATACGTGTAAAGGGGGCATTTTACTAATTGGGGTGGTTTTTTTTGTACGAGGGCTGTATACAAATTTAAAGCATGTAACTTTTTGAAAATTTATAAGATATTTTATTTTTCTACTTTATTTTGAACAAATTTTTCAATTCATACTCTCCACTTATCTCTGATAGATAAAGACATGTTACCATCTTTTGGGGGAACCCCGTATACTTCCTTCAATTTAATTTCAAAAAATATATGAATGCACAGTTATTAGTTGTAAAATTATTTCATTTTAGTTGTTAGATTTTTAAGTTAAAAAAAGTTTCTTAATTGAGATAAAAAGGTAAATACGTTTACCTTTATAAAATATTGAATCTTTACTGCAAATATCACGAATGAGTTGAAAATGCATGGAAGAGTCATTGGGAATATAAAACATGATAATATATTCATCTGGGCACATTGATTCATATTCTTTTAGACATTCGGTGTAGTTTAAATAATGGCTGCAAAACGAAAAAGAAATATATCAATAAAAGAATATTGTTAATTATTGTATTTCTTGTCTATCCACAGCTTATAAATATGTAATTTTTCAAGAAAAAAGTATGAATAATTGGTTTCTTTAAGTCAGAATCAATGCATTTGAAAAGTGATAAATCGTCTGGTATACAGATATGCAGTGGATAAAGTAATATTGAAGAAACTTGGCATATAAAATCTTCCTAAGAAATTTTTTATGCATGAAATACTTAAAATTAATTTAATAAAATAAAAATTTGGAAAAAGATTAAGCAATAAATTAAACTTACACTGTCTGTTACTTTTTTACTGTGTTTACAGTAAGCTTTTAATCTGCGCTTCTGTAGTCCATGAAAAAATTAACATTTCAATCCAGATATTTCGAAGAAAATTGTTTGAATTTTTATAATTGAACTGTTGAAGGAATAATCAATAATTCACATTAAAATATTTACTATCGCTGTTTAAAGTATCTCATTTACATTTTAACTAAATGATAAAAATGTGGTGTTCGTGTAATTTGTTGTTTCTAGTTGTACAAATACCAGAAAATAGAAATAAAAATCTATGGAAATTTGCTAGAGCTTTTAAACTTAAGAAATCTATAGGTGTTGTTTTTTTCTTGAATAGACAATTTTACTTCCTTATAAAAAGTAAAAGGAAGTAAAGTGATCGCAAAAAATTTCGGTATCCAGATTGTCACTACCTTTAAATTTACTTTCAAGAAATTTTCCGAGACATCTCACCGTACGCATGTATGTGTGTTCATATAAGTGCATGTACTATCCATTTTGACCAATTTTTCCCGGACGTCTGTATACTTACACAGGTATGTATGAAACTAGCATATCTCAAAAATTATTATTCTTAGAATGTTGAAATTTTATATTTAAGATTGTTGTAACATCTAATTGTGCACTCCTTTTTTTGGTTCCAATCGACCGGATAACTTATTTAAAGGGCGACCAAAATTTAAAAAATTAAATTTTTAAATGGATAATAAATAATCTGCACTATCTCAGTAATAATTTTAAAAGATATTAAAAGGGGAAATTTTATATCTCTCTTATCGATTTGCTTTGCCTTTAGAAATGTATCTGAATCCTTAAAGTACTCTTTTAATAAGATAGATATATGAGCGCATCAACTAAAAATCATTAATTAATTTTATCGATTCGAATGTTACGAGTATATGATATAGCTTCTTGAATGCTCTCGTAAAATCCTGTTATCATAAACTTGTACGTGTTTTGCATATTTTATATTTTTTTAGTAAAAAAGATAATCTATGGGAAAAGTGTATTACCTGCACATATGATTTAAATCTGCTTCATCGTTAGGTATATGCAATAGAGGCACATCGATTTGACCGCATAGCTCCGTTGGATTTCTTGCACATCTATCTTCAGATTTAGATACTTGAAAAGCTGTAAATTTATGACAATCTGTACATGTGAACATATTATTATCTATGGAATAAAATAATTAGCAATACAACTACAAAATATATAAAAAAATTATTATGGGATGATTAACAATTAAATAATTTCAATGTCAAATACTTTCTCCAGCATAAAAATAAATTATCCCTCTGAGCCTTTCGGAAATGGGCAAATAGTGTAACGTTGTTTTCACGGTAAAATTTTCATGCAGCTTTAAAATTATACAAAAAAAAAAAAAAACTTTTTATAGAACGATTTGTAATTATTAAAAGTAACCTACTAAATTATTTACAAGCTTTAATATTAAAAATTATTTTGTGAAACATGAGTGATATAAATAATTTAAATTATTGATGCATTGGAGTGAAAACTGGAATGAAGTTGGCGGGTCTTTTAATCAATAACGTCACAACCGCTTGGAGGGTTAAATTCCACGATTCTATAATATTCAGACATAAAACTGTAACAGATAATAGCATTTCAGAAACACTCAGTGTTTAACTGAAAAGAATAAAGTTTAATAAAATATTTTGAGATATAAAAAATTAAAGTGTTTTATTTACATCACAAAACAAATATCATGTACTTGATAAATTATACAATAAATTAGTTAAATTAGGAAGAGTTAGTATGAATAAAATATAGAATTATTCAAATGCAAATATTCCTTGAATGATACCATGCAACCTTAATTTTTCTTTCTTAAAGACGGAAAATATTTAATGAATGGAAATTTTTTAATTACTTGTTGACATTTTGAAGCATTTCATCATTGTTACTTTAACCATTCAAAACTAAATAGCACCACTTCTATTTACTTAACTAGTATGCACCCCATATTATCATTATTATTTTTATATTAGTTACTTTGAATTGCAGAAATATCTGAAAGTAAAACCGTACTGCTTACTGAACGATAACTATCTAATCAAACCTACATTAACATAACAAAAATTAATGTATCCCCGAACTTACCTTGAAATATTAAAAAGAGAAAAGTCAAAATGCTCCACATGTTTCGGTCAAAGCTTGTTTATGTTTACACAGCCAAAAAGTAGAGTGGATGAACGTTCAGTAATCAAGAACGCGCGAGCGCGAGATTAATAACAACCACGGGAAGTTGCTAATAGCTTTATTGTTCATTAGAAATCTAGCACCAGGATGTGGGAAAAACGATAAACAAAATTTCTTCTATTCCTTAAGGGAAAATTGACTAATTATCAGCCAATTATATTTTCCGGAAGATGACCCATAGCATTTAAGATTATTTAGCGAATTCATCATTTTTACATGCTAAATCAAAGAACAAATTTTCCAGACATTAATTGTGATTCAAATACTTAGTATTTGAAGTATACGTATAAGTAAATCAAATAAAATTAAATGTGATTCAGTAGTATTATTACTGAAATCGGGCCTCGTTTTCATACTTTTAAGTCAAGTTGTTTACTTCGCAGCTCAAGGTTAACACTGTTCCGTAGTCCTATGAGATTTAGTTTCACTGTCCATAATTATGTAAAATTTAATGTGTTTTACTAATAATAAAAGAAATTTTAGAAATTTTCGTTTGAAGAGGCCTTTCATAAATGATGTCACATGTATTTTTAATACTTTTGACCTTCCACCCTCCCATGGACACAAGTGTCCAAATTTTACCATCCCCCTCTCTGCGACTTGTCCCATATCACGCTATATTACTAAATATATGCATGCAAATCATAAACAAAACGCCATGTTATAGATCACATGACACTTTACCTTACCCGCTCTCTGTCCCTTGTCACATGTTGCGTTATATTACTTAAATATATAGAAGCAATTCAGAAGCAAAACACTATGTTATAGATCATATTACACTTTACCATACCCCCTCCCCACCCCCTATCACATGTCACGCTATATCACTTAAATATATAGATGCAATTCAAAAGCAAAACACCATGTTATAGAGCGGATTACACTTTGTCATACCAGCTCTCTATCCCTTGTCACATGTTACGTTATATTACTTAAATATATACTACTTGCCATTCATAAACAAAGCACCATGTGTTATAGATCATATTGCACTTTACCATATCCCCTCCCCGCCTTTTATCACATGTCACGCTATATTGCTTAAATATATCGATGCAATTCATAAACAAAACACCATCACCATGCTATAGATCATACTTCAAATTTTATTTCAGAAGGTCTTTTAATGGCGTTAGTGAGCAAAATTGTCTTTTAAGTGAAGAATTTCTGCTGCTGAACCAATCAAATAAAGCGGACTATAAACGGGGATAAAATATTAAATTTTTTTAACCCCATTAAAATATATTATCAAATTCTGGTAATTTCAGAATAACTTCTAAATTCAAACTACTGATTTTAAATGTTTCCATTTTAACCACTGTCACATTTCTTTTCTTACTCCCACCTCCTTGTCACAATTTCACGAATCCTCCTTCTACGTCCCCCTCTAGTGTGGCATTATTTTCGGACAGTCGCTAAAGTAAAGCGACACGGTACCTTTCCACCTTCAATTAACTGGTTGTCGAAAATAATAATTGATAAAGTAATTCATGAAATTTTAGCAGCATTTTAAAAGAAACCGCATCAAAATCGGGCAAATTTTGAGGCAGAAACACTTGACATTTTTAATCGCTTATCACGTTACTATTAGAGTAAGTTGACAAGTGGTGGTCCAGTATAAGCTTCTAAAATTCTGTCGATTTCTGCCCCTTTCAGAAAAATTAGATTTTCGAATGCGTAAGTAGGAAAAGAGGAGACACTTCTTGCTTCTTGGAGAGGGGTGGGGCAGCGACTTTTAACATTTACATTGGTTCTACAGTCAGGCCCGGACTGGCCAGGGTGTCCGACTGTCTGCAGACGGGTGGGCCCCCACCCTCGGCGGGCCCTCCCTGCTGAGGGCGGGCCCCAAACAGAAAAAAAGAAAGTGCTATATTGATAGCACTTAAATGAAGTTTGACACTTGCAAAATTTTTTGCAGCTGCAATTGCGCCCAGAAGGCTTCAAAACACTTCATTTTAAATGTAGTTCTCAAACTTTTTTGAGAGAGGGTTTCCGAATGAACAAGGGATTAATTAATATGAATGACGCATATTAATTAATAGATCAATATTTTATGAATGCATTAATTATCAATCATAATTAATTAATAATAACACCATTCCTCCCCCCATATCCCAAAAGTTAACACTTCCTAATATTTATCGGTTACACGATAACCCGGGCCCCCCTTCTCTTGAGACGGGCGGGCCCTTACCCTCCCAGTCCAGGCCTGTCTACAGTCAAATCTCGTTAGTACATCACTCATGGAGCCACTAAAGAATGACTTACTGATCGGAGAGACTTTTTAAGCGAAGTTTAATATGAAACGAAATTCTAAAGTTTTACATAATAAGTGTATCTATAACTTCCATTATAATCTATATAAATTAGTAGAATAAGGATTTAAATTGATAAAATGGATGACAAATTATGTAAATCACAAGTAAAGACAGTAAGTAATCCTTATAATTTAACTGTACAGCCTGTCATATTTAATCTGTTATCGCACGGAAGTCCAAACGAAGAATAGTCCAGGATGAATTCCTAAAATTAGTTGATAAGGCAACAATCTTGGTAAGAAAAAATATTGAGAGTCTTACTCAACAAAAATGAAGTGTTTTTCGTTGACAGCCTTGACCAAAAAAAATTAGTCCTAGTTTGTATATCGCACTCTTCAAAGTAAAGTCCCAAGCAGAGTGGTTAAAAAAATAGAGACTCTGTAAGCGGAGTACAATATGTTGTAAAGCGCATTAAAAAAGTCGGGTCTTCTGAAAGATTATGTAATAAGTGGAGTGACGTTTCATGCAAGGGACGTATTAACGAGGTTCGGTTGTATTGAGATTTTTGAACGCAGTTCTTAAAGGACCACCAACCTTACAAAGTATGATCTTCACTCAATAAACAAATCTTCAGTCCATCGAAATTTTATCGATCGAAACACGTATATAGCTTGATAAGTACTTTTTATGAGTGTTATTTTAAAAGTTTTTAATTATTTTATATTAACTGCACCGTTGTTTTAATTTTGTGGAAACGTACTAAAAAAATAAAAAGCAAAAAATAAATATTTAAAGGATTGAGTTTCGACAAGGCTAAGTCAGTGTTGGTATTTGAATCTTTTATTTTTTTCAATACACAATACCTGTCGTGCATTTCGGCATCGGAACTGATAAAAATTGCTTTACAAATTGCTTAAATCGGATCTGTTGCTCTGATTCATATGTTTCCTGATTTGGTGATTAAGACACATTTTTTCGTGTCAGTCAATCAAGAAGCTTATCTTTTTCACCGATCTTCCATATAAATACGTTGAATTAAGGAGAAAAATATCTATTTTTACAATAGCAATCAGCCTCTTGTGACCTGTGCATCTTTTTTCTGCAAGATAATGTTTGCTTACGTAATCATACTAACTTCCTGCGTTGGTAAGGTTATTTTGATTTTGGTATGTGATAATACGAATGCATGTATGTTTTGACATAAATTTGCGATTTCCAGAAGGAAAACTACATAACTTTGTTGTGCCTACAATACTCAGTACTTTCCAAAATGCTGAAAACGTGTTTTTAAACTCGATTTGCCAAACATATCTTATTATCTGCTGTAGAACTTCAGTAAATTTGGTTAGATTAATGAGCCATTTAAATCAATTACTGTTTTCTGTAGTGTATATCTTATTTTAAATGATAAGTGTAAAATCTTGAAGAATACAAAAATGGAACGGCAGTTGTTTAAAATGCATTTTAGTGATATTCTTCTGTTTGTGGTGTTTAGAAGGTCTGAACAACCCCCTAAGTCTATGCAAAAGCGTTAGTTTTGGACGCATACCCACCTTTTTTACAGATGCTTCAGAATAGTATATGGTAAAAAATATTTTTTTATTTCATTTAATTTTAGAAAATTTCATATCAGTTTTAAAAAATTAATCAATTTTTTAAATTATATACGTTAATGAGGAAAAACGGAAATTTACAATAAAGAAGATTTTAAAAATGTAATGCGATTGAAGTTTTTACAAAATATTTATATAATATTTGTGCAAATTACTTCGTTGTTTTGTATTTTATGTGGAGTTATATGAAAGGCATCTTTATGTCATATAATGTGTCACGTGATGTACGAAATACATATATATATATATATATATATATATATATATTATAAATATGTACTGTAAAAATTGTTTCCTTGAACATGCAAAACGTAAAGTGGTGTGTAAACTATAGTGTCTTCCTAATAATGATACGCAGTAAAAATTAAAACAATGATTAATGCAAGGTATTTAAAATTGCAAGATATTTTTAAGGTAGTTTGCAAGTTATTTTTAAATGGAAATTTCGTAATATATTTTCTATTTTAATGCATAATTTTTTTTCAAACTATCCTCATAATAACTTTTTTAAAAATTGAAATTTATCCATTTTTAAACTAATATCCATTCTATTTGATCAACACATTACAAGAGTTTTGTTCTCAACAAACATAATGTTTAGTTCTCTTTGTTAGCCATTTTGTAAAAATTTAGTCAATATACAATAAATGAAATAAATTGTTTTTAATATTTCTTAATACATAAATAATATAATTATAATACAGTTGTAAAGAAATTAAAAAGTACCGAGACAAAAAAATTTAATAAAACAGTATTTCTTTCTGAAACATTCATCCAGTCTTATAAGAGAAATTTGCAAAACACTGTGAGCATATTATCAGAAACTCAAGGTAGAATCGAAATGATTTTTTTTTGTCTTTTCCTCTCTGTTTTTCGAGAGGTGGGAGCTACTAATGTTGGTACCTCGCTAATTAGGCTGTGGTACCTGATAAGACCATCATCATTAGCATGTCTGTAGAAGAATCATTAATAATGTTAAAAAATGTTGGTAAGTGAAAATATCGACTTCAATTGAAGGCCCACAAATACAAAATTTTTCGGAAGTGGTTTAATATTTCTATGAAGTAGATTTTTGAACACATATAACTCATGTTTATGCTATAGTGCTGGTGTGGCATCAGTAGTCATTCGCCCTGGAAAATGAATTTTCACATCTGAGGAAACCGTTCTCGGTGAAATGAATGCATTCGTGAGTAAATACTTTTTGATATGGAAGAAGAAAACAAAAAGACCAAAAAGAAGGGAGGTCTGCATCATCTGCATTCCATCTGCGATTAGAAAAAAAAAATACACAGCGACCTACTGTGGCTTATTTAGGAACACGGCCCTGATTGGATGTCTGATCGGAAATCGAAATAGCGTCGTACCATTAAGCAAGCGTAAACTGGAGTACACTGTTTTTCTGTAAGATCATATTTCTGCATAATGATTATAGTTTAGTATATTGACATTTGTAATTTTTGTATTAATGTTAGAATTGTCTCTAGTGTACTCAAATTAATGTTATATTTGAAATATTTTCAGTATGTTGCCACACTCACGAAAATATTTCTAATGAAATACAACACGAATCAACATTGACCTACTATTAAGGGACAAACTACCTTCTTCCAAAATAATTATTTCACTTTTGATAGGCAAAGTATATATTCTTAGAGTAGCCTGGAGTAGAGAAGTTGGAAAGTGGTAGATCATTGCGCTTCCATGTCACGAATGCAAGGCAGGGATTGACCCGGGGGGCCCGGCGAATTTAACTCAGCATTCCATTTCGTGTGAGAGAGTCAATAAAAAAAGAACCAACTTGTTTCCGAATTTCTTCACACAAATAAATTTGGAAGAGCGTTTGGCCTCTAAGCCATTAGCCTAAATCTTACTCCCTGATGCTTAAGAACAACAGAGTTAAAAGACAGATAGTGCGGTGCATGCGACAATATGCTCTTTATTCATGGACCGTCCACAGTTACAAAGAGTACAGACCTGAGAGTCTTTCAGTCGAATTTTAAAAAGATACATATTCTGACAATCTTGCACAGTCAAAAGTCGAAGAACTGCCACGTCAACAAGACGAGGAAAATCTGGAATAACAACCCTTCAACCAGTGAGACACACTCCAGGCTTTTCCCTAGGGATGGACGCGAGACGACTTTTTGCGAGACGAGACAGAGATTTACAGCTATTTTTGCGAGACGAGACAAACATTTTTAACATTATGATATAGGGATTTTTGCGAGACGAGACAAGCTTTTCGGCTGTTTTGCGAGACGCGAGACACCAATTTTTCGTCTCGCGTCCATCCCTACTTTTCCCTTAGCTTCATTTGATAAATAGGATTCAAACATCCTCTTGAATTCTAATTTGATTAGGTTTTGTGCAGAGTTAGAGGTAATATAATTATTAGTCGATTGTAAAATAATTGTCCACTTCTTTTGCTAGTAAATTGGCTCTTTCGTTTCCTTCGATGTCACAGTGAGCAGGTATCCACTGCAAAACACTTGAGTTAGCCAGGGTGTTGAGAATCTTTCCTTGCTTGCGTATTGATAATAGAGGCTTAGCTTCGAACAATTAACACCTAGAGGCTTAGCTTCGAGGTGACTAGCTGGCAGTGCATGAGCTTCTAGTATCAGGGACTATGGTTTGGAAATAATAGATGGGTGTCGCATACCTTGTCGATCATGAGTTGTGCTGCCAGTTCTTTTTTTAGATGTTCTGAGATCCGAAAAATTTAAATTATTCGAATATTTTGCTTTCAGGATATATCTTCGCTGACCGTTTGCTTTGTGAGTCATATATTCCAACTGATCAATACAACGCTGCTCCAATTCCAGATGAGAGAGAATTAGACTTAATGTGCCCGTAAGTAAAACCATGAAAGAAACAATTATTTTAATGCATGCACAATACATTTGAAAATACAGGAAATCCTCATAATCGTTAGATAATAAAACCCCTCCTTTTTTCCAGCTACTGATCTTCATGTTTCCCTTTGTAGGAATGGTTCTTAAAATTAAAACATAAGATATTAGCCCTATAAAACTCGCAGCGAACTTAACATGAAATAGACATTGATAAACAAAGTAGAAATGTCTTTTAAATATTAATGTAAACTCGAAAGCATAATCCCAAGGACTTTCTTTGCGTGAAATAAAAGATAACGAAGAATATCGGATTCATCAAAATATAATCTGTGAGAGAAATAACTTAAACTTAAATATTTACTGCAGAAGTTTTCTTTCCTTTTTTATTATAGCAAATAAAAATTCAGAGGAGGCACACAGACCAAAAAAGAAAGCATCAACCCTGAAAATTAATGAGCAGAGGTTATAATTTCCAGCAAGCTGATAGAAAGCAATTAAAACTTTTAGAAGTAAAAATCGATCTTTTGAAAAAAAAAATACCGTGACTTGAGTAGAAAAAAAAATTAAATATCCTCATCTTTTTTAATTTATTAAAAAATAAAATGAAATAAAATTGAGCTCTTTCTCTGAAATTGCTAATCCGCAGACCTTTTCTTTTCTTTGGCAAGGAATAATTAAATATTGTTATGCATTTGATCCTTAGTACTAGAGCACATATTTAATTACTGATGAATTATTTTTTAAGAGAAAGCAACTTTAATCATTAGTTTTAACCCTTTAACAATAGTTTTTCTTTTCTGGGTGTCCTATTATTTGGTAAAGAATCGAAAAACACTTGTGACTTAAGAATATTTTAAGAAAAATTAATTACGCCAGGGACTTTAAAATTAAATATTTAGGCTGTCGCTTTACAAGCTGCAGCTTTCTTTATAAAAGTCGATAAACCTATGATTCGTATAAAACTTTCAGGTAAAAATATCAGCTACGCAATATTTTGATAAACATATTCTATTTCAGAAAATTTTGCAATGCATCTCTGAAGAACTTTTTCGGGAAGTTTCATGTTTCACTTTAAATATCAGAAGACTTTGCCAAATTTGTATGATTGTAAAGATGAGCCGAACGGTTGAAATTGCTGCAAAAGAAAGAAATGCTTTCAGCAGGAGCGGTATATAACTTGCTCTATTAAAAGTATAGGTCAGGGTTTTGTATTCATACGCAAATGATATGTGAATGATTTCGACTGTCTCGCGTAATTTGTATATTTCTCATTTGCTTCGAAAGTAATGTGATATGTGTTGTTACATCAAAGAGTTGCCATAAAAGTTGATTTTTTTGTTTTAGGGGCTTTATCAAATACATAGACTGCTCTTGGAAAGTAATGGAGACAGATCCCGATGAATTTGATGATTCTGATTTGGTTTACTTGTACTTTGTTGGAAAAGACATTGTACGAGATTTATGTTCAGAAAAAACTCAGATCAGAAAAGGTAAGATTACATAAAAATTGCCCTTTTAATTGAGTAAGCAATCATCATTTATTTTGTTTTATCAACTTCATCAAATATTGTATATTATGAAAGTTATATTTGAAATTTGCTTCTAAAACAAAATGATTTTGCATTTCTTTTTGCTTCAGTACTTTTCGGTAATAATTTTTAATTGAATTCAATACATTTTTAAAAAATTCAGTAAAGAAAAAATATTAAAATATTCATTAAATAGTATTATGAACATGCAAAATTAAAAATCTTATTATCAAAATTGCGATAAGATTATACATATTACAGTTAAATTCACTGAAGAAATTGTATACTTAATGTCTTTATGTTTTACTTGAATGCGATAGATTAATATCCAGGGCACAATGTATTTAAAAATATGCTCTTTTTAATAGTTCTTTTACTTATTTTTCTTACACTGCAATCATCACTTGTCATTGAATGACAATATAATGAATTATTTTCATCTACGAGGGTTGCAAATTAAGTAATGGCAACATAGGTATAAATCTATTTTTAATCAACTTATAAGGACAATTGCATTACATTCCTTCTATGTAACTCTAAAGTTTATAACCTTTTGACCAAATGTCGGGAAAGCGTTGGAAACCACTGGCAAGGTGTGGATTGTTGATGTCAGCAACGGATCGCCCTACTGCGCGCAGTAGAGATGCAATGTCATGAAACGGGCGGCATAGGAGGGGCTCCTGCAATTTCGAAGTCACAAGGACTTCATGCCAGGTGAGTAGGGAAGGTGTTCAAAGGTTTTTCACTGGCACCGTTGAAACAGGAGAGTGGCGTTGTTTGTGGCATGACAACGAGCGTTGTCGTGCTACACGATAGGGAGATTGTTTTGCAGTAAAAGTGAACGTTTGCGCCGCTTAGCCCTGTGCAGATGGTGCTGTAGAAATCAGCAATAGTGGTCTGCGTTGACAGTTTGTCCTGCAGTGGCGGCCCGTGGTCAAAACTGTTAGTGCATCCGGAAGAATATAACCCCCACCCTTTTCCTCCGACAGGATTGGAAAATCTTTGTTACTGAATTCGAAAGCTGGCGGATTAAGCCCTCACCGAGGAAAAAAAAAAAAAAAAAATTACATAAGAAATGTAAGAGATCCTATTTTACTTCCATAAAATGGACATAAATTTCAACCAACCGCTCTTATCCTCAAAATTGCATTAATACGTGTCTGATTCGAAGTTTCCTTAGAATTTTCTTTTGTAACGATAACTTGAGAAGAAAAGAAAAAAAAAGAAAACTTACTTATTTTTTATAAGTCAAATCAATCCTCCTTTCTTTTAAACATGCGGATCGGTCAGTGATGTCCCCATAAAAAGGCGTTGTTTTAATTCAGATATCCATAATTTTAAAAGCTCTTTAAAATTTCCCACGTTTAAAGAATTTTCTCGGTCGCCATGTCCTCTAAATGCCAGTTCTTGCTTACTTAAAAACAATACTGCTTTGACGGGTAATTGTCCACTCATAAGTGTCTATTCAGGCTTACCTTCTTGTTAAATTCAGCAATATATTCTCCTTACACCCCTCCCTCAATTCTCGTCCGAGCCAATCAGTTAGTCGAGTTCACAAGTTCAGCCGCCGTTAAAAAATCTTTCATCGGCTGTATCAGGCTGCATACTCCCTGTGCTGCTTACGTAGTCTTTGTCATGGGCAAGCGTTGGAAACCACTGGCAAGGTGTGGATTGTTGATGTCAGCAACGGATCGCCCTAGTGCGCGCAGTAGAGATGCAATGTCATGAACGGGCGGCATAGGAGGGGCTCCTGCAACTTCGAAGTCACAAGGGCTTCATGCCAGGTGAGTAGGGAGGGTGTTCCAAGGTTTTTCACTGGCACCGTTGCAACAGGAGAGCGGCATTGTTTGTGGCATTACACGATAGGGAGATTGTTTTGTAGTAAACGTGAACGTTTGCGCCGCATAGCCATGTGCAGATGGTGCTGTAAAAATTAGCAATAGTGGTCTGCGTTGACAGTTTGTCCTGCAGGCACAGCATGCGTAAGAATCACACCCTCTTCCCCCATCGTGCAACCGGCCTCCTATACGGTAATACAAATTCCTAACAGGCTTCCAGTAACCCTTGATAACATTCTGTTACATTTTTGCGACCGACAACCTCTATTTTATGCCAAGACCGCTGATCACCTTTTGAAAATATGTTTTAGAGCGATAGAAACGAAACTCTGCACTTTAAGGCCATACAACAACTACCCTTTTAACTAGATCGGCAGTTTTTTGCATTTTACACATCGATAACAGCGCCAGTTTTGCGCATACCGGTTGCTATGTGAGTTTCTGGATTAAGTTGCCACTATTTAATTTACGGCCCTCGTATCTATTGAAATAAGTCAAAATAATTGATTCATATGATCTATTTCTATAAATTAATATCCATTTTTAACTTTCTGAAGATAAATATAATGGTATTCATACGTTACTGAAGTTAATCTTTACGTCAAAGGAGTTACGTAAAAATAGATAACTATAGAATAGGTCAAAATAGGTATATTTAAGTACTAATATAATTTATTTTCTTTTATATAGTTTCACTTAAAATTAAGTAATGCAAAATAGACCTACATTTTAAAACATTCAATGAAACGCATTATCAGTAACTGAAAAATACTACACATACACATTGAAGTTTTAGGGCAAAAATTCAGATTTGCAGATTTTCGGAGATCTGGCAACCAACTTAGATTGGTTTGCAGTTTACATGGTGTCTGCTCTCCAACTAACCTTCGAAACTCCAGATGAAGCCCGGAGTAAACCGGAGGAAAGACACCGTGTGGTTATTACATTACTGGATTAAATTTTAAATTTTAAATAAATAACAAACAAACAAAACTTGAGTACAAACAGGGTTGGTGCACAAAATCCAATGTTTTGCCAGTTCATCTAAATTTTCAGGGATGTAAGAAGAATATTGACTCCAAGGATAGCTCAGTTTAAGATAATTGTACATCCACAATTTGAAATATTTCTTGGTTAAGCAACCATAAATTTAGTTTTTGACTTGACTGGTGAAGAAGAGATTCCCTTATTATTCATTTTATTTTCTTCCCTTAGATAAAACCATTTTTTTATTATCTTATCAGAAGGCTCGAATATAAGACTATAAAATACAGAAGGCTTTTTAAAAATCTGTTTTTTTTTATACATTGAGAGGTTTTTATTCTTGTCTAGCTTAAGTTTCAAAATCAAAGGCCAGATAAAGCAATTTACTTGCAGTTTGACAGATGGCGTTCTCATCTGTTAGTAATTTTTAAATGGAACGTTTACTGAAATTTCGAACTATTCTTTTTAATAATTGATATGAAGATTCAAACATCACACGAGAGAAATCGTAACAGGATTTGAGCTTTATTCTATATTTCGAAGAAGCTATCTGAGTCTGGGTGTCTTACCAAACAAAATATTTTTATTGCATATATATGTTACGTTAAAAGTCAAGTCTTAGAGAATACGACGAAAACAGACATTCCTGTTTATGTGCTTTTCAGACTGCCATACAAAACAAATAATTTTAAAAGTTTAAATATCTTAAATAAGAATTAAAGTATGAGGATGCAAGAAACAAATAGAAGGAATCCACTCGTATGTTGCCAAGTCACACATTCAACTAATGGTGCATATAGTTGGAAAGCATAAAAAATACCGAGTAAATGGAAGAATGCCCGAGGGATGTTGTAATGATATGACGTATGACGTATTGTTAAATTCTTGATGCACCAATACGGTGCAAAATTTTTCTGTTCTTAGTGAGCTCGTTGATTAAAAATACCCGGCACATCTGTTGAAATTAGGAAAAAATGAGCAAAATGATATTATTTTAAAATATTTTTAATTTTACTAGTCATTTGCTTTAAAATTTGTATGAATAAAAGTTTATCGTATAAAAATATCACAAAATTTTAAACTCCATGAAAAATTACGCGAAGGTATGTGTTAAATCTTAATACTCAAAATAATAGAAGTTTTTTAGTATATATTTCCTGCTGTTCCTTTTTTTTTTCAATACTACTCATGCTAAAGAAGAAATAAATGACTTTATTTGATTAGTATATCATTCGTAAAATATAATAAGTGTTTCTAAAAAAGGAAAAGTACTAATATTCTTTGTTTGTTGTGCATTCATTTTTAAACCATGTCTTCTAATCCTAAGCATTTATTTTCTATTAGATTACCTTGCAAGCCATTCCTGCTTCATAAACATAGCAGATAAATTTGATGGCTGCTTAGAGGAGGCTAAATCATTTTACGAAGAATATAACAAAACCAACGCTGACAGAGGAGAAATTCCATCTGACGAAAAGAATTGCTTGTAAGTTATTTTTCTTACTAAAATTTCACGTATGTTTTGCTTCGGATTTGAGGAGAATAACATAAATGATCCCCTCTTTTTCTCTCATTAAGTGAAATTCAATTTGCGCTATATGACACTATACCCTTAAAACAGTCTTTAATTTCGTTCTTTTTCCAACCAAGAAGTTGTAATTGTTTTGTTTTGCTTTTTATAAATGTATACATATGTGTTTCCCCTTTTTTTGTCTTCATTTTTAAATAAATATGTGCATATATATAAGTTACACTATTGATTAATACAGATCATATATTTTGACTTAATTTTTGGATTTTTTATTAAAGTTTCTCACCTTTACTTTGGTCCCGCCGTTTATTTCGGATTTCGGTTATTCCGGTGAATCTCAATCCGTCCCGCTGTAACCGTAAATAAGCGGTAACCACTGTATTAGTATACATGAGTTTGCCCTTGAATCGTTCAAAACAACAGTTGGTTTATGAAATATCAATTCCAGCTAAGTTAGTTAAATAAAATAATGATTACTCTTTTCTAAAATGGACACAGAAATTCACACTTTTATAAATATCAAAGAACAGCGCTTTCCATCTCCATATCGCTTTGTAATTCCAAGTCTTTCAGTATTCCACTGACTCTCCAAGAAGTTTTGTCAGCCTAAGATTTCTAAAATCTATATCTAGTGAAGTCTCTATCATTCTCGAAAATTGATTGCGTAATACTAATGTTATGCGGAAAATCAAAAATCCAGCCCAATTTAATAAAAGTGCGACAAATTTTGCCCGAATTGGCAACTTTGGATGAAATATCGCCAAATTTCATGCCAAAAATAAGTCCTCAAAACCGAACCCAGCTAAGCGATTTTGCCAATTTTTGGCTGGAAACCGCCAACCCAATTTATCCAAGATCCCTATCCTGCATTCTATATATCTGATTTACAGGCAACAAAATGCAAAATTTAATTATTTGAAACTTAGAACACGAAATTTTGACTAAATTTAATCCCAGAAGAGAAATCATGCCGAAAATTCGTAACAATATAGAAACAAAATATTGCAATCTGAAGTAGAGCGTTAAGTGTTTCTGTTATTTCTTCTATTATGTTTAAGTCTGTACATAACCATATGCATTTTGTGTGTGTGTGTGTGTGTTTATGAGCGTGAATGTTTTCCTTTAATTCTTTGATTATTTTTCATTCACTAATTTGCATTGAAATCACGAAATGTATCTTGATGAATAGCATTTCAGAATTTTTTAAGTTAAAAAATTAACTCTTTCAGTGCACATTGATATTGAGTCAAAGGAATACTTAGCTATATCTCTTACCTGTACCTTATAAATTTTAAATAATAGATCAGCTGTTCTGTTTATGAACTAGAACAACCAAGCGCGTCGAATTCAATTTAGTAAATTTCTCGCCATTTTTAAAATTTATTGCTCCTGAAAACAAGAATATAAACTAATTGAATTCAGAACCAATTCTCTTATCTTTTACCTGAATTCAACTTCAGGCGTAACCTAATTAATTTTCCTTTGAAATACCAGCTTGTTTTCGTTAGTATTATGTGCGGTGTGAGGGAAATAATAGAGTGCCGTTTATATCCCTAAAAGCAAGCGATATTTTTAAATCGTTTTATTCAATTTTTCTTCCAAAGCGAGTACGTAGTTTTCAGCTTTTATTGAGACTTCTGCTATTTCTTTACGAATACTAAAAACAGCACATTTTGAAATCTATTCTATTCAGTAAATATAATTAGTAATTTCATCTTGCTTAAAATCATGCCTCCGCATAGTAACTTCAGGAAGGGGGTCTACCATTATAATTATGCATTTTTTTTTTTGTATTAAGAATGAGTAAGGCTTTTATGAATATGATAGTGTCAAAGTTGTTACGATAGTGTCAGAATTGATGGGCACATTCAGGTCTTGTGACAATATGTGACATTAATGGAGGAGGAGTCAAATTTTACTGAAAAAGTGTAACCCAAGTTATGGAATCCCCCTCTGGAGGTGAACCTACCACTAAGTATACATTCTTAATTCGAAAAGACGCAAATGTTCAATAAACTTAATAGTTGGATTTTGCAAGGCAAAGACTATTTTCTGAAATGAATGTACGTCGATTCAGGTGCATAAAAGTCTAAGTGTTTCTGGAGAGTGACTCTCACTTTTAAAGCTGCACTTTTTATTACAAATATCCAAAATTATAAGATACACTGAAATAACTATAACAAACGAATACCAAGAGGCAAGTAATATAGTGTAAGTAATTGACAATAGAGTAAGTAACAACAAAATGGGTAGGTAAATAAATATCGTTATAATAGAAAAAAAAAATGTGCCAAATTTGTGATGTTTATTCAAGTGATTGGAGCAAAATTTCCCGAGCGTTTGAATCAGTCTTTTCAATACCCAGATTCATCCAAATAGAATTTTTAGTATATTTTTGTATCAAAGTTTAACTAGACAAAGTATTACGTACTTTTTATTTCTAATCACTGTAGTAAAACCTAAAGAGACTTTTTAAATCCTCAATTTTTTCTGAGTCGTACAGTTTTTTTTTAAGTTAAGGTTTTTTTAACACCCGATATATTTACGTCAAGGTCATAACATACCAGAATATTTGAAATATATGACAAAGGGACGAAGTCAAATGCAGTGCTTTTGGATTAAGCCCTTTACTAAAGACCTCAGAGGACTAAATATTCCATGGGGCTTATTAAATCATGCATGCAGTGATAGGAAAAAGAATCTACAGAAGGTCCTATTCAGAAGGACCGAGAATTAACTTTACGGAAAAATTACAAGCTGATTTACTAAATGTTTTACTTAAAAATTTACTTAATAATTCGAGTTTTTAAAACATCAAGTAGAATGCTGCATATTTTTAAATGCATTTAAGTCATTATTAGTTGTTACTCTTTAGTTTATGAAACATATAACTGCATCGCACGTTCTGAAACACATTTTAAATTTCAAAAGGTTTAAGAAGTATTAGGTTGTAACGAAAGTTTCCCGCCACCGCAAACTTCGTCAGCACACAGTTCTCGTTGGCGTATTTGCTCATATTTTGTCAAACGATTTTTGGCATTTGAAAGAAAGAGGTTTACTTTATAACACTGTGTTGTGAAATCTGTAGAAAATATAGTTATCATTAAGTATAAGGTGTCTCAAATGGAACTATTACTCTAGAGGATTAGAACCATCATTTACTTCCAGTTGTGTTGCAAAAAGTCAGCTACATAATATCAACGAATTATGAGTACAGCTTTAAGTACTATTGTTGTATCATGTGACACAGTGCAGGTTTGGTACCGAAAGTTCAAAAACAGTTATCTAGGGAGTTAGAAGTTAGTATTTCAGGCAGATATGGCGGAAAACTTTCGTTACAACCTGATAATATCTTTGTTGCCCACATTCAAGATGTTCTAAAAGCAAATAAATAAAATTTCATCAAAAATTCAAAAGAAAAAAATGTGAGTTGATTAAAATCGATTTCAGCTAACGCAAACAAGATTATAGGGATTAAGTTGCTTCATTGGAGAACATGTTAAGCTTCGGTAATAATTTATTCATTTTGAATGAGAAATGCAAGAATAATAAGTTTTTTGCCTATGTTGGTTTGTAAACAAAACATTTAGGAGATGAGACTTGTAGTTAAAAAACGCATTGCATTAGTGCATATTATACAGAAAAATGTTATTTAAAAAAGATATTAAAGCTCATAAATCTTATTAACATTTCTTACAAATTCGTAAATATATTTATCTCATTTAAATTTTTCTTTTATAATTTTTTTTTCAATTTTATTATTTTTTAATGTGAGTGTTTCAGCAATATTTTTCTTTTGATATATTTTGTTGTCTTATATGAGCCCTCTCTTAAGAAAATTCTCACTGAAACAGCGGAATATAAAATATCTGTATTTGTGATTAACACGTCATTTCCTGAGTAGTACTCTGAAACTATTTCTCTGAGTAGCTACTTGTTACATTTGTTAAATTACAACAAATAATTTCTTAAATTATCAGTCACAGTTAGTCTGCTGGTAATTAAAATGTGCTAATTAAAATTACAACACCGTAAAGGAGATTTTCAACGAACGTTGCATTTGCATGAAATGTTAATGTGTTTGAATATGAAAAAGATTTGCGATTCTGCACAATCACACAAAATAAGTAGAAACGATATTTTCATAAACTTATACAGTATGCCTGTTAATGCTCTTTGTCACCCCATTAACTTATGACTATAATAATAATAAGTTAATGGGTCTCATGGTTCTATAATAATAATAAGTTAATGGGTAATATAGCTCTTATCCCCCCATAAGAGCTATAGTCATAAAATTGAGGAAAAGTAAAGTAACTATGCGCTACACAGTGAGACAGCTTACATCGTCACATGTCAGCTAAATTCATTCTTATCTCAAAAATAGCCCGTAACACTCAGAAAATGTCTATTATAAATCTGTTCAATCATTGATGGTTAATTACGTACATTAATGCTACAAATGGAAAGTAGAAAAGGCACATTTATTTGGATGCGTTTTCCAAAACTACACTTCTCTGAGATTAGGTTCATTTAACATTCATGTTCAATTTTTATTTATATATATATATATATATTTTTTTTGGTCAGTAGCAATAGACATCTGGACAGTGGCCTGCAATCCCTGCTGCACATTGTGCAGCGTAGCAGGTGATGCAGGTGTTATCATTTCATACTAAATCGATGATGTCCGAGAACTTTGTAATTCACTTTTTTTCTTTCATTGTGACGTTCCGTTTTCAAGATAAGAACGCTAACTCCGAATTTAGCTGTCAGGTAGTGCTGTAAGCAATTTCATTGCGTAGCACGCAAGCAGGATTCTTATTCAGAAATGAAAGAGAAAACTATAAAAACTGTCTCCTTTAGCATTGAGATATGAATACATTTAGATGATACAAGGAGATATCTTCAGCATTGCATGGAATGAAGTGACTGCGTTGGTCTAAGTATTGCGGAACATTTAGCTGGTTTCTTTTTAAATAACAGTGAAAGATGCAAGATTTCATTTATTAAAAAGTAAAGATGGACAATTATATGTTACTATAGTTCTAAGTACAAAATCTCAGCATTCTGCATTTAAAAGTTTTACAGTTATGTCAAAAATACGTAATTATTCTTCGCAGCAACTTCGGAGACATTACTTCTTTAAAATTGGAACTGTCACCATAGAATAACACAGTCATATTTCAATGCGGTCTAAGCAATATGGCGGATCGATTACAGTATCGGTTTCACTATCAGATAGATAATGCCGTCCCCTTCTATTCATATCTCTATGGCTTTAGCAGCATGGATGTGTGCTTGAAAAAATATTTCTTAGAACTTTTCAGAATGCATCACAGTCCTCATTTTATGCGACTCCGTGACGTTTAATTGATCATGAATTTAAAATAGCAGATTTAGCATTTTTGAACAGCCTTTTCATATTTTACCTTAAATATTTTTTTAAAATGTTAACTGAAATTTATTGACATTTTTCTAGCCCTCGAGGCCATGCAGTTGGATGTATGGCTAAAAAGATACTTCATAAATGCGGACCTCTGGAACACTCTACTTACCTACAGCTCGTCGGTAGATCAAGGTACCTATTCAAATTCTGCGAACCTTCAACCATGTTGGATCTTGTATCGAACTACTTGGAAACAGTAAATCTCCAGGATAATGTAACCACTTCAGCATTGTTACATTCTTTTAAGCCACCTTCTACAATGTATAGATTGCACCCTACAATCTAAAATTTTGTAAAATTGCTCTTATTCTACCGATTATAGCGTATTTTTTAAGGTGCCACTATCTAATTGTTCTCTACTTAATAGAAGTAAAGAATTGTGTGTTAATAAAAAATGTCCTAAAGTTTAATAATAGGTCTTCCTAATATCTGTATTTCTGGATAAATTTCAACCAAATTTAATCAAAAAGATGAACGCATCTAAAAAGATTTGCAGTACAGATAATCTCAAATTATTTTGGGTGCAAAGGGTATGTGAAACAGAGACTTAGCTAATTATTTATGGTCAATATTTTTAAAAATCATCTATTTATAATAAATAATTTGTTGCTTTGCAATATTGAAAAGTCATCGTATAGTTTGAAAAATAAAAAGTAAATTACATATTATTTTGTCCTAGAAATAACTATTCAAAAAAAATTATTTTCTTTCATCATAATAATATCTCTGAGAAAAATGTGGAAATGTTAGTGTTTTTTTGAAAATATTTTCCATATACTTAGATTTATTCTTCTCAAACGACACCAATCTAACTAAAATTTAAATTATAAGTATTTTTTTCAAAAAATAATTATCTCTCTTTCTCTCTCTCTTTCTCTCTCTCTCTCTCTCTCTCTCTCTCTCTCTATATATATATATATATATATATATATATATATATATATATATATACATATATACATACACATATAAATTATGGTGTTCGTAAATTCAACTAAAACTCATATTTTATGACGTAATTATTACCATGCGCATGTAAATTTGTGGTCATAACCTCTTTACTTCTTTCTGTTCTGTACCCCTATTTTCTTAATCATGTTCAGAGTATACCATTAATACTTCCGTACATATGGCTCGCTCCCTACAAAAATTTTCTGAGCAGTGAAAGTGCTAAAATAAGTAATATATTTTCAGTTAATACATAGGCATTTGCATGAGAAACATAATTTGCTGAAATTATAAATCTATACACAGTATAAAATATCTTATTTTTTACTTGGTAACACGCAATATATATATGCTAGACGTTTTTACGCTGATCCAACCAAATTAAAAGTGTCTTCATATATTTTTTTCTTCTCATGGTCGAGTCGTTCGAAATACATGGAATTCAAAAATTTTGTTCGTAGAGCTTCAGCCGCCTCTGGGTTACAAACAGCAGCTAAATATTTCGAGACGAAGAACTGAAACGTAGAAAGATCACGTCGTCCGCAATTTTCCTGCACAAAGTCGGACATGCATCCAGTAGTGAATCCTTCTTCACTAAAAGTAGGAAGAGAGCATTTTAGACAGCGAAATTACGAATGTAAGCTCAGAAACATAATACGAAGTTATTAAATATTTCATGGACATTGTGAGTAGAAGCGTATTTGAACTAATCAAAGGGTAATTGCATCAATTTTAAATGCACTTCTGAGAATGAATAAGTAACACTTACAAACAGCTTCTCTCTTCTGGTAATGGGTCTTCCTCTTTCAGCTTAGATGTGTAAATATAAAAGTTATAAACATGCTTTGACATTTGTTGACAAAACGGATATACCTCTTCCGACCTCCTTAGGCAGACGACTTGATCTAAATAATCTGAAAAGGGTATTATTTTCTATAAATCAACATCAAACCAAAAATACTATACAATAATTCTAATCTGAAGCTGAAAGTGAAACAAGGAAAATTGAAAATGATTTATTGATAATATTATGTAATATGTTTTAGGCTTCGAATGTGTTTTTTCAGGAAGAATGCAAAAACATAAAATTTTGGTCAGAATGAACATAATACAGTAAAATATCTTTTGATCATAATAAAGGTTTATAAAATGTCAAAATATTTGTCGCATCAGGGCAGGTGTTTGCGAATAATAGTTTATTTACGCAGACCAAGGATACATTGCGGCTGAAAAATTTTAGAATTAAGTTCAGGCTTGTAACAGAAGACCCGTTTGATACACATAAATTGGGGGAAATCTAAACTGGAAACCCCTCTTTAACATTCTGCTATCAAATGATTTTAAGTTAGTAATAGCAAGGCTATTCTGTCAGCGTGCGGACGCATTATATAACGAACTGAGTACCCGTTCTTCGCACGGGAGGAAGTAGGCATTTTTGTGTGGCACACGTAATTAAAGTTTATTCAATCAAAGTAGAACTGCCAAATCATTTCACTCGTAACTGGAAGTCACGATAGCCAAAATGAAAGGGGGAAAAAAAAGAGCACTTTACTTTTTTAATTCGCTTTGTGGAACTTAATAACTAAGCCAGTTGCTTAGATAGGGAGGAAAAAGAAAAAAGAGGCATAATTCGAAAAAAATGTTGTCAAAGGTTTTATTGTTTTAATAGCTTCAGTTAAGCCCCAATATCATTGTCTTAGGTTTTTCACCTCCGCCCAGGAGAGAATCGGCTTCTACGTTAAAAATGTGATTAAAAATCGGGTGGGTTTACCGAAATTTTTCAAAAACAATACAAAAAATGAACAGATATATGCTTTATAGCAACATGAACAAATATATGCTTATATATGCTTTAAGTTGTAGATCATTAAATTCTATTTCTATTGAATAAACTTTAACTCTGCGTGTTAGAAAAATGTCTGCTTCCTCCCGTACGAAGAACGGGTACTCTGTTCGTTATGTAATGTGTCGCATACTGACAGAATAGCCCTTCTATAACTAATTTCATTTAAATCATTTAATACAAGAATGGTAAGTAAGGGTTTTCCAATTTTAGTTTTCCCCTAATTTATGCGCAGTTAAACGGGCCTTCTGTTAAGCCCGAACTATAGGGGGGCCAACTGTCAGGCGCGTAGCCAAGAAAATTTTTCGGGGGGGGGGATATGCGCCTGGAAAATTTTTCGGGGGGGGGATATGAACTTATATGTGTATAAATAGATGAAATTTCATCACTAATCCAAACATTTCGGGGGGGATATATCCCGATATCCCCCCCTGGCTACGCCCCTGCCAACTGTATTTTCAACCATGGCTTAATATTGAAGGATAGGTATCTACGAAGGTAAAGATCTCAAAACGGTCCTAATTTTTCAGACAGTAGATATCACTGCCTCTTCAAGTGGTCAAGCGCATATGCGCCCGTGTGGCTCCGAATGATCTGTCTGCACATGGACCACGGTCTCAAAAAATCAAACACCAGGAGACTCTAATGCAGAGAGTTAACGCAAGACCACATGTTGGACTTCAGATGATAGGGCTGCCCCACCATGGCCGAGGGGATAAAGCACTCAAATTAGTAGACGGCCGAATCATGAAGGTGCCGAGCTCGGGCCCAATCCCAAGGTTGTGGATATAATGGAATGGAGTTTTGGTCGGTTTTCTCCAGATTCATCGTAAATTCGCGTTAGAACCAATTAGAAAGCTCACCGACCAAAGCACCCCCCCCATCTTAGGCAGATAACTTATGCATAGCTTTGCCATAAAAACAGATGATCTACCAGTTTTACCGCAAGGAATAAGCTTCCTGGAAAGCAAGCCACACATGCGAAGAAAATAAAAAGTAAAATAGGTAGAAATTTTTATTGGTGCTCTTATACGTTGATTTTTAATGCTTATATTAACATGGATATTTACCACATTTTGAAACTGTTTTCCTATTAGAAGTCTATGATCAAAAGTTTCGAAAATCCTTGCATAACAGTTTCTATCAAAAGCCTGCATTTGACGGTAAAAATTTGCATAGGTGTTTTTAAAAACATGCATCCAAAGGCTTTTGTAATGTACTTTTATAAATGCGAGTTCGATAGTAAGTGTCTTTACAATATGAGTACTATGAGATTTTTTATCTGAATAATTAAATAAAAAGTCAACTTTGCAGGTTATGTAAATTATATCTTATTGTAATATAAAAACTCACTTCTTCTCAAGGTTGAGTTTTCCATGCAGAGGCTTTCTAAAACACTTTCGAAAATTCGGAAATATTTTAAAGTATCATCATCAGCTGCGTCTGGATCATCTTTTAGAAATCTTTTAAAACATTCAGCAAAGTTCTCAAAGGTCCTAAAAATTCAAAGTATAGTTAACTGTTTTTCAATGCTCTTGGTGTACTTTTTTTTTAATACTAAAATGAAAAATCACGTCCATAATAAAAAAGAATCAAATTTTCTTAAATATAATTATTTGAAAACTATGAATTCGTACCTCTTATCTGGTGATACTCATCTGTAAAAAGCTTACGAGGGCAGATGGACAAAAACAAAAGCAAAATGCATGCGCATATATTTTGTTTTGGATCAAATCACTGCTATCAAATTAAGTTATTAATGACTCTGTCATTTTATCTCTCACCCCCTTTATTGAACATTGTCCGAAAAATGTGTCCCAAAAAAGCGACATAAAAATGCCCCATAATTTTACATATATTTAGATACTACACAACAGCTTTAATCCATTGTTACAATATTTCGTAAGCTGTAGAATATGCATCACATGTATTTTTTTTTCTACATATATTTAAATACTATTAGTTAACAACAGCTTTAATCTATTGTTACAATACTTCGTAAGCTGTAGAATATGCATCACATGTATTTTTCTATAAATAGGTTACATAGATAAAAATTTCAACATAGGGTTACCAGGCGAAACACACGAAAGATGAGAAATAAAATGGCATAGTCAATGAATATCGTTTTAATATGGCAATAATGAAACTAAAACTTTAAGGGGATTCAGGGGGGGGGGTCTCCCCTGACGAGGCTCGAACAGCCGTTTTTTTTTTTAGCTTTGTATTTACAATTATTTCCTTTTAGTTGCACTGAAAAGTTTATCCTAAAATAATTTCATTTCTAATTTATTTATTTATTTTGATTGGAATAGAGGGAAAGGGCAAATAACACATATGTGATTCAAGTTGCTACTATATTTATTTATTTCCTTTTAGTTGCACTGAAAAGTTTATCCTAAAATAATTTCATTTCTAATTTATTTATTTATTTTAATTGGAATAGAGAGAAAGGGCAAATAACACATATGTGATTCAAGTTGCTACTATATTTGTTTATTTTATTTTAAGTAAGGTAATCAAGTACCATGCACTGTGATGTAACTCGAGCCACACTATACAAATTAACTATCACTTAATAGTTGGTCAATCTAATTAGACAATTTTGATCGAAATTTATTCCCTTTTCACAAACTCAATTGAATTAATAAATAAATAATTGATTTTAGTCTTTCTTTTATGCTTTACTAAGATAGTTGTTTCTTTCTGTCCTTGGAATACGATCAATTCAAAAACATAACTCTACGAAAATTCCTTTTTCAAATTCGTTAATAAGAGCTGATGAGATTGCTCTTTAAGCAAATTCTGAAAGAGCAATCTCATCAGTTCATACACACAGTTCTAATTCACCATTAAAAGAAAATTCTTTATTTCTTTTCGTTTTGAAGAAAAAACAACTTACGTTTTCTAAAGATTTTCGCAGTTTTACATGTAAAATTTCTAATATTTAGGACATAAACTCATTTAGATTAAAAAATAATTATCATCGCTCAGTTTTTAATAAATGATAAACTAAACATTTAAGTCAGATAATTGGCAAGATCTAGTGATTTTCACTCAAGTAGAATACCAAAGTCCGACGGCAGATCAGTCGATTAAACTCGATTCCCATTAGAACAACGAAAGTGAAGCAGCACCGGCTTGGCCGGTGTTTGGAAGGGTGAACTCCTCTGTCGACCTAGTCAGCTGCACATCGTGTACGTTAAAGGGAGCTGGTGCACGTAAAATATTGCCGTGACTCCAATGTCCTCCGTATTCAAACGAAGCCTCTGGGGATGCCAATCCAGGTGGTAGGTCTCTCATCTGGAATTAGTTCAGAATTAGGAGACCACTCATAGGGATACAGTAGTCTACCTACTAGACGCCCGCATAATGAAATGATCAACATTTCCGTTCCTCGTAGCGGTCAAGCCTACAAATAGGCTGCTGACCCGTACATTAGAAAGATGGGAGGGGGGAGAAAAATACCAAACCAAACCAAAGATGCATACAAATGTGTCTCGCATTATGTTTCATATCAACCGTGAAAATGATATTGCTCTAATTACGCGTAAATGACGTAGAAGAAAACGGCAATTCAGTTAGCACAAATACTAAACATAGTTACAGTTAGTCAATTTAAACTGCTTTGAATTTTAATCATCAAAAGTACTTACGGACAAACGCCTGCTAATTGTTCTTCACTGAGGAATACTGAGTTTTCTATGTCAAGTTTTTTCATCGTCTCGGTCAGAAGTGTCATGCATGTCAAAGAGCTTCCAGTAACAAGCACTGAAATATTAATATATATATATATACTGAATGGAAGTGTAAATTGAAATGCTGATAATCTCAAATAACTTTGAGTTCTGAGAATATGTTACCAGATTAAACACAATGCAAGAGTGTTGTGGTTTAACAATTTTGGAGTTTTTTCAATAATTTCTCCCGAACTGATATTAAACTCTTAATGAATTGAAAGTATCCATAGACCTTATTGTATTGAAATTCTTTTGGATGACTCTACAAATAAATTACTCAGTCGAATGCAAAAAAGGAAAAAAAAGAAAGATGCTCAATGATATTTTACAGTAGTTGTGAATACAAAATTTCATCATTCTACGATTAAAAGACTGAAGTAGAATGCCAAAGTAATTACGCATTCTACGTAATTACGTACTTGCATAATTACGTATTATGCAAATACGTAATTATTTTTGGCGCCAAATTTGGCGATATTTTGAAAAAAGCCGCCAAGGTCGATGATAATTGGCGAGATTTTGGGCATGGTCCAAACAATGGCTGACTATAGTCATAACATATTGCAGATATCCAGAGACCTTAATGTACTGAAATTCTTTTGGGTAGCTCTGTAAATAAACTATCCTGTATGATGAAACTAAAATGGGAGGCACACAACTAGGTGCTATAACTATCCTAAATAGAAAATTTCAACAATAGTTTTTGAGATGTGCGAGTTACGAACTTACTTAGGGACAAACGTCAGGTAAAAACTAGTCAAAATGGATTATGCATGCATTTATACGGACATGCATACATGCGTACGTTGATACGTCTCGCAAAAACTCTTCAAAGTGAATTCAGGGATCTTCTAAATCGATATTTTAGATCAAAATCTGAATACCGAAATTTTCCGCCATCACTCTACTTCCTTTAACTTCGTACAAGAAACTAGAAATTAAATCAAGATGTAATTCAATTTAAATAGAAAATTAAGTTAAGAATGCTCAAATTGTCCATCATTGTTAGCAATACGCATCTGTGGGCGAAATATCGTATATCCATTAAGACATTTTTGCTTTAGAAAAGTTAAAAAACTGGAGAAATGTGTTGTCAGGAGTTCCATGCACTATCCATGGAAAAAAAGGTGCCATTCTCCACTCGCTGATGCTAAAACAAGATCGTATGTTCATTGTCGAAATAGTCCAGAAGTCCAACTCACGCCCAATCACATCTTGGAATGCCCAGCTATCGCCGCGAATCTATTAAAAATTGGAATGTTGGAAATCCTGTAAAGTCCTGATGCACCATATTTTCAGCGGCAGTAGTCAAGACCTTCGGCGGAGTTTAGTGACTCTACTCCCTATTTCATTACTTGATTTTACAGGGTGTCCCATAAAGGTGGTAACGGGCTTTAATTCTTTATCTATTAAAGATAAGGGGGCAGTCTAAATTGAAAAAAAAGTTCTAAATAAGGTCCGTTAAGAAATAAGAATCCGTTAAGAAAAAATTCCTCTCGTTCATTTACAAAAGTTATACTTTTTAAATTTGTATACGGCTCCCGTACAAAAACATTCCCTTTTAGTAAAATGCCCTCATTCACTCATGAGGTAATGGACCAAATTTGAGCCTTTCATCATACGACATCTCAGAGATATCTTTAAAGAAAGAGGATCGGGGACTATACATGATTTTGAATGTAAACGTTTATTGCTCAAGTGGAAGAAAATATTTTCTTTCGTAATTTCCGTATGATCCCTGAAATACAATCATTCGACTTGGTTTTTTCCCATGGAGAGCTACTGAAAAGTGGTTTAAGTCAGCGTAATATTTATCTCAAATTTTGTATGTCACCTTATTTAGAGTATGGGGCACATTTTACTAGGGAAATGTTTCGTACGGCGGTCGTATACAAACTTAAAAAAAGTAACTTTTTGTAAATGAACGAAAGGAATTTATTTCCCACCTTATATAGAACATTTTTTTTTCAATTTACTCTGCCCACTTATCTCTAATAGATAAAGAATTAATGCCCTTTACTACCTTTTTGTCACACCCTGTATACCTTAATCGTCTATCCATGCACACGAGAACAAAGACAACAGGAATTCCATGAAGGAATTTATCCTTCCTTAGAATTCAAAGAAATGTTTTATGGGGGAACAGCAGATACCAGCATATACTTCGTATTTCTCAAAAAATAAGTATAAACAAATAAATGAGACATACCTGCAACAGACGCAAGCAAAATGGCGAAAATCTCAACGTTTCGTTTCGCCATACTCACTTCATGAAAATTGGGTAAGTGGAAATGTAAACTGCAAAATAAGGGGATATTACAGGAACCGACACGGAAACAAATGCTCTTATAGGTTTCCATATAAAGGAAATGACGGTTAAGTACTGGGATGGGAAGAGGAAGGAGGTAGCACCCCTCGTGTCATTGCGAAAAATTCATTTTCACATTTGAATTAGAGTCTAAAAAATTGCAGAAGTAACAGTCAAAATATTGTTTCAGTTTTCTCATAATATCATACTGAGAGCAAATGCAAAATTGTATCTCCAATAGTATTTCTAAACTAGAATATGAAGCCCGTTGTGTGGAGGAAACACCGGGCGCTAGAAAAAACATTTTGCAAAATATGTCTTCGTCCACTTAAAGTAAATAAATTCATATTCAACTTTTTAATATTTCACCCAAATCGGAATTGCATTTTCTTCTAGAAACGTGCGAAAACTTTTCACATTCGAAAGATTTCGTTTCGATGAAAACATTCTTTCTTATATCAATGTTCGATGCAGATGAAATCATTTTATCTGTGTAAAAAAGAGCTGGGTAATCTAGAAACATTATTTTAAACGAATTCGAATCGCAATTTTCACTTCGAAGCCTGATAACCTTGACTTCAGTATGATGTAATTGCCACTTGCGAAAGATAATTTTGTCACCAAATTATAATTATTATTATTATTATTATTATTATTTTTGCTTTTAGAAACAAAATGGAGTTAAAAATAGCGGGAAAATTGCTTAAAACTTAGGGAATAGGTGCATTTTTTTATTTTTAAAGTAGCTCAGGTTGTTTTCTATATTTTTGAGCACAATTGAAAAAATTCACGCAGATCATACAAACGGTGTAGATGTTATTGCGCTTTTTACGCTTATAATCTTTTCGAAGTAATGATGATAAAATTTTCATCTTTAAGAGGTTAACCGGGATCGTCACAGAATCACTGAATCAGTGATTCAGTGGTCAGGAATCAAAGTAACTACATAGTAGGATGTTCAATGGAATTTTTATATACAGAACCAGATTTATGCATTTTATGTCGACATTTCGAGATATTTTCTTAGATTTTCTAGTGGAGTTAGTAAAAATGAGGATAAATCAACGTTATGCAATGACGTTGACGCAATCATTGTGTAACACTTTCCAGAAGCAAATGCTGGAATTTAATCTGTGTCACTTCAACACCGAGAGAAGCCGGTGTATTTTAAAGTTTTCTGCATAGACATTGACGAGCCAAAACACTATGACCACCCACACATTTTTCACTGAACTCGTCTAGACGACATGGAGAGCACGTAATTAGGTGGGAATGGGATTTAACTGTTGCTGGAAAAGGTAAGGAATCATTCTTGCACTTGCGCTTGTGAGTGATGGGAAAGGCTGTTGATCTAAGCGAACTGGATACAGGACAGATTGTAATGGCCCGAAGACTCGGAATGAGTATTAGTTGTTCACGATCTACCATTGTTAGTATTCATAGAAAGTGGATTAATGATGGTGAAACAAGAAGTAGAGGCTTGTGAGTGATGGGAAAGGCTGTTGATCTAAGCGAACTTGATATAGGGCAGATTGTAATGGCCCTGTCCCGCCTTGGACAGTAAAATCGGTGACAGACAGTGGCTCAGCTGACAGCTCAATATATTGCATGTCCAACTACAGGTCTTCCGGAACAATCAGTTCAGAGGACACTGTTGAATATGGGACTGCGGAGCAGACATCCCACTCGTGTGCCTCTGTTTACCAGATGACGTTGTCAACTACACCTACAGTGGCACAGGAACATCGAGACTGGACCATGGATATATGGAAGAGGTCGGGTGAATCTCGGGTTCTCCTTCAACACGTCGATGGTCGTGTCAGGGTACGCCGTCTTCCAGGAGAACAGCTGCTCCCCCTCTCCCCAGCAGAGCTCAGATCTCAAAAACCACCGTGTTCTAATATCTCGAATTTGCATGACCGCTGCTTAAATACTTGGTACAATCTGTCTCCAGTTATCTACCAAGAACTTGTAGTATCCATGGCCAGGCGAGTTGCAGCTGCTTAGAAGGTCAAAGGAGGCGCATCGCGTTATTGAGTTGGTTGTTATGATGTTTTGGTTCTTCGGTGTACTTTCAGTTGCCTTAAATCTTAAGATTACTTTTTTATTTAAGATATTTGTTACATGGTGCTGAAACTTGTTGCTGAGTTCTTATAGACAAAAACATGTCAATTGAAGGACACAAAATATGTAACCTTGTACGTTAAGTGTCGTATTTTAATTCAAAAGTAGCTTTATAGACTTTTTACTTCCTTGTACGTAGTATAAGGAAGTAATGTGATCCCGAAAAATTTTGGGGGCCAAATTTCGACAAAAAAACCGATTTTGACTACCTCTAAATTGAATTTTAAAATTTTTTTCGATGCATCTCATCGTAGGCTAGCATGCACGATCATATTAACGCGTCTGCAACTCATTTTGACCAGCGGCGAGTTTATTGTGGTCAGTTTTTCCATGCCGTCTGTACGTACGTACGTATGTATGTAACTCGCATATCTCAAAAACTATGGGTCGTAGAATGTTGAGATTTGATATTTAGGATTGTTCTATGATCTAGTTGTGCACCTCCCCTTTTGGTCGCAATCGAATGAATAGTTTATGTACAGGACCGCCCAAAAGATTCGAAATACATTACGCTCTATGGGCCGAAAATCATTAAACTCGCATATCTCAAAAACTATTAGGCGTAGAATGTCGAAACTTCATATTTTGGATAGTTGTAACATCTAGTTGTGCACCTCCCCTTTTGGTTCCATTCGATTGGATAGTTTATCTACAGGACCGCCCAAAACATTCGAAATACATTACGCTCAATGGGCCGAAATTCATTAAACTCGCATATATCAAAAACTATTAGGCGTAGAATGTTGAAACTTTATATTTAGGATTGTTGTAACATCTAGTTGTGCACCTCCCGTTTCGGTTCCATTCGACTGGACAGTTTATCTACAGAACCACCTAAAAGATTCGAAATACATTACGCTCTATGGGCCGAAATTTATCAAAGCGTTTTTTAGAGGTATTGGCTATTTCAAACGACTCAGAAGTGATATATGCTGTAAAGAGTTAGAAAATAAATTTCTCCATTAAAAAAAGTGTCTTTATCATTTACAGTTCTGCTACAGGAACACTCAAAAGATTTCCAATACATTCTGGTCAATGGCAATTTTAGGAGATTCATCCATTTCAAGCACAATACCGTCCTACCACATAAGTTAGGTAATGGTCCGACCACAGTCACGTGCCTCCCTCAAGTACTATGCCAAAAGTCGCCAAGCTTGGCGACTTTTTTATGTACGTGTGTGCATATTTAACTCTCAAATCTCAAAAACTATTATGAAATTTCATATATAAGATTGTTGTAACATCTAGTTGTGCATCTCGATTTTTGGTTAAAATTTTTTTGGAGAGTTTATTTACAGGACCACCGAAAAGAATTTCAGTACTTTAATGTCTATGGACATCTTCAATATAATACAATTGTATACAGTCATTGTTTGGTACATGCCCAAAATCTCGCCGTCTGTCCTCGGCCTTGGCGAGTTTTGCCGAAATGTCGCCAAATTTGGCGACAGTCAGTCATTTGGTCCATGCCCAAAGTATCGCCATTTGTCATCGTTCTTGGCGAGTTTTGGCGAAATATCGCCAAATTTGGCGATAATCTGTCATTGTTGGTCCATGCTTAATATCTCGCCAAATGTCGTTGACATTGACGAGTTTCGCCGAAATATCGCCAAATTTGGCGCCAAAAATTATTTCGTATTTTGTATAACTCTAAAACTTTAACCCGTAGAATTTTGTACTTAAGTATTTAGAACTATATTATAATATCTAACGGTTTTCAATATCTTTTTTGACAGCAATCGACTGGGAATTTATTTACAGGGTGAGCCAAATGACTTTAAATACATTAAGGTGTATGCATGCATACAATTCATTGAAAGTCTGTGGTCAATGACTACTTTGGCTATCCCCAAAAGCTCGCAAACTATCTCAAGTTTGTCGGCTTTTGGTGAAATATCGCCAAATAAAGTGTCAGAAAGAAATCTTTCAAATTGAACTCAGCTTGGCGATATCGAAATGTTTGGCTAGAAATCGCTGTATCTTACTATTATTGATATTTTATATCTTTCAAACAAATAAGTTAAGAGGAAGTGCGTAAAAAATATTTTTGATTTAATAGACGTGCAAGGAAGTCATGTGTTGGACACATCAGATTTTTTTATATTCTCTCTTTATATATGCCCGTCCAGTAGCCGAGTGCATAGCGCTCTCAACTGGGAAACGGGAGATGCCTGGTTCAAACCCAGGTCGCGTCTGACGACCTGGGTATCCGGATTTTTCGGGGGTTTTCTCCGAAAAATCCGGATACGGGTTAGGACCCCTTAGGAAGTCCCCCACGGAGGCCAACCGCCCCCTCGTTCTAGTTCCCTCTTACAAGTAATCGTCTGTATTCCTAAAATCAAATCAAATTAGATCTTTATATATATATATATATATATATGCTATAATTAAAATAAATAAAACAGGTAGTGTTTATAGAAATGCACAGAGACATATTTTTTTTTCAGCATAAAAGTATCAGAATAAAAGTATCTGACAGAAAGCATAAAAAATGTATGCATGCTCCTGTCATTTTATCAGAGAAAATTAACTTACTCTATGTAATATTGTCTCGAAGAAATTAGGTTGTAAGTCTTTGTTTCTCGTTTTCTTGCGTAAACTATTTAGTGCATTTTACTGTGCAAAAGAAGGAAATTTGTGTTCCCGGAAGCGCGTTCTTTGTGTATAATCGGAAGAAAAGAGTTTATTTTCTAAATTGTTGAACTAAAGGGAAAATTTTGTGTTCAGAAAATAAATTTCTTGATCTGTGTGTTTGTGCGACACTGTTATGTAATATAAGAGGAATATTTATATTTTTAACATTCCAAGAAGGTTTACAAATTTTTATAATTTCAGTTTGTCAGTCCGTTCTTCTGTCCACAATACAATGAGTATAAAAATGTTTATAATAGTTTACTCTTCAGCTAAATATGACGAAAAAAGAACTTTGAAAGCTCTTTTACAGGGCCTCACAAAATTTCATTTATAGTATTAATAAAATATTTTTTAAGATTCCTCGAAATCTCGCCAGATTTAAGCACAATACATCGCCAAATTTGGCGCAAAAGTACTGTTGTGTTGGAAAGGGTTTTATAATCGATGCCTTTGGCATGATTCATTTTAAGTATTACTTGGATCAAATGAAATTTAATTGATGAAATTTTTAATTTAATTTTCAGTTTTCAATTCCATTTAATTGAGGCATAATTGTGAGTTTTACGAATTCTTGGATTTTTAAAAATATGTCTTTTCAGATTTCAAAGAACAATTTGTGGGTAATCTTAACAAAAAAGCATAGGTTAAGAAATTTTTTTAATTTAATTAAGAAAGATCAGAGTACATTAAAAATAAAAGTACACGATAAAATAAAAGTAAAAAAAAGAAGAAAAATCGATAAAAAATAAATTTCATACAAAAAATGTACAAATAAGTACAGTAGACCTCCCCCCCCCCTATACCACGAGCTTATATAAGACGTTTTCGTAGAACACGTTAAAAGAGACACGTGCTGCACGATAAAATGAGATAGATATTCTGATTTTATTACGCTTTAGTTCCTGTAATTAATATAGCTTTTGAATGGCAGCACTCAACATCATTGTGCTTAAGGTGTGCAAATGGGTTTTGCAACGATTCTAACGCGCAGTTCGCATTCCAGGTGGAGTATAGCTTAAGCCTCATACAACACGGATTCTTATAGCACGTAACGTATCTACCGCATTGTAGCAGGGTCTACTGTACACAAATAAAGCTGAGAGCAGTTTCGGATCTCACAAAGAGACGTCCTTTATCAGTGATGACAAAATTCAAAATAAACTAATTATACTTCCGTTTATCTATCTATATAAATAAAATTAGACTTTTGTCTGTACATTTCTTGGAATTCAAAAATTTTGCGATTTCTGTCCGTTTCAAGCACCCGGGAATCCGATGCGACCCTCAAAAAAAAGTTTGTCTGTCTGTCATTCTGTCATTCTGTCATTCTGTCCGTGACGCTTTTTTTGTTTAAGCATCACGTAAAAACGACTGAAGCGAATGATATGAAATTTGGTGTCATGATAGGTGGTCACTCAACTTAAAACATAGGCGTCGAATTTTTAAAAAATCTTGATTCGATTTTCAGATTTTGCGAAAATCGTTTCAAACTGCGTAAATTTGTGTTCAAGCATCACGCAAAAACGACTGAAGCGAATGATGTGAAATTATGTGTCATGATAGGTGGTCACTCAACTTAAAACATAGGCGTCCAATTTTTAAAAAATCCTGATTGGATTTTGAGATTTTGCGAAAATCCTTTCAAACTGCGTAAATTTGTTTTCAAGCATCACGTAAAAACGACTGAAGCGAATGATATGAAATTGGGTGTCATGATAGGTGGTCACTCAACTTAAAACATAGGCGTCCAATTTTTAAAAAATCCTGATTGGATTTTGAGATTTTGCGAAAATCCTTTCAAACTGCGTAAATTTGTGTTCAAGCATCACGCAAAAACGACTGAAGCGAATGATGTGAAATTGGGTGTCATGATAGGTGCTCACTCACTTAAAATATAGGCGTCGAATTTTTAAAAATCTTGATTGGATTTTGAGATTTTGCGAAAATCCTTTCAAACTGCGTAAATTTGTGTTCAAGCATCACGTAAAAACGCCTGAAGCGAATGATATGAAATTGGGTGTCATGATAGGTGCTCACTCAACTTAAAACATATTCGTCGAATTAAAAAAAAATCTTGACAAGATTTTGAGATTTTGCGAAAATCATTTCAAACTGCGTAAATTTGTGTTTGCACATGACGTAATAACTGCAAAGGTGAAAAAATGATATTTGGCGAAATGATAGGTGGTCACTCACTTTAAACTATTAGCATCTAATTAAAAAAAAATCGATCAGATTTCGAGATTTTGCGAAAATCGTTTAAAACTGAGTGAATCTTTGTTCCCGCATTACGTAATGGCGACTAAAGCGAATGATATGAAATTTGGTCACACGATAGATGGTTGTTCAACATAAACTATAGGAGTCCAATTTTTTAAACATTTTTATTAGATTTTTGAGATTTTGTGAAAATTCTCTCAAAATACGTTTATAATTCTTCAAACATCACGTAATAACGACTAATACGAATGTTAAGAAATTGAGTGATATGATAGGTAGTTGCTAATCTTAATTTATAGGCGTTGAATTTTAAAAATATTTTGCTTACTTTTTGAGATTTTGCGAAAATCGTTTTAAAATGCTGAAATTTTGTGCCAGCATCACGAAATAAAGACTGAAGGGAATGAAGCGAAATTGGGTGACAGGATAGGTTGTCACTTAACTTAAATTCTAGGCTTCCAATTTTTCAAATATGTTGATTAGATTTTGAGATTTTGCGAAAATAATTTCAGTATGCGTCAATATTCGTTCGCGCATCAAATAATTACGACTAAAGCGAATGAAATGATATTACTTAGTTACTCTCTAACCTGTAATATTTACACAATACATAAAAATTATAACTTCGCTTTTTTTAATTTGGCAACATACTACATCCATTCTGTGTACTCCTACAATGCTGACGAAAAATCTTGCTTTTTGGAAATTTGCATTCACTGACCCGTCAAGGACGGGTACTTCAGCTAGTATCAAATAATTACTGATTCTTTTAAGTACAAGCAGGTGTAAACACTGCTTTTTTGAGCATTTGAGCACTTTTCCCCGTTAGCTTTTACTTCTGTATTTGATTTATTGCACAAATATACTCATGTTTCTTTCGTATAACGTCTTTATGAGGAAGTATTGCAATTTAGGACATTTTCGATTTTGGGATATTGTTGAAAATACTCATTCTGACCATCGCTGTAGCGAATCTATTTTGAAAAGCGTCTGCTTGTGTTATTTGTACGTACGTATGTATGCACAATTGAGTTTGACCATCCCTGAATCCATAATGACTTGTTTGAGCGCGGCATTGCGTATTTAGTCATTTTTTTGTGTGTTCGAATATGCTTTTGTAACATTTAACTATGCTCTTTTCTTTTCGAATACGATGGATTGTGTAGTTTATTAACAGCATCACCCAAAATACATTCAATACGTTAAAGCCTGTGGGCAGCCGTTGTTTTAACTGCATTTCGAGTCTCATCTATTTCAAAGAAAACAAAATTCATGTTCATGAGATTAGTTATTCAGATAAAATTGTTGAATCATTAATTGTAGAGCTATTTCATGCTAATGAAATCTAATATTTGGCATAGGTGTGTAAACATTTGAAGCAACTTCAAATAAAGTAAGTTTGAATGAAGTACAGTAGATCTCGCTTAGTTGAATAACCAATTTGCGACGGAAATTTTCTCTAATAAGCGGGATATTCCATTACCCAGCATCACATTCACTAATTATTACGGTTTGGTAAATTGTAAATTTATTACAATAAGCTGTAAATTCCTTTCACCGATTTCCAACTAAGCGGTTTCCACTGTACATGAAATACTAATAATATTTCGAAAACTTTTTTTCAAAATTTACAATTTTTTAACTTAAAGAACAATTTGCGGGGCCTTTTTTTTGGGGGGGCGGGCGTTTGCCCCGAATGCCCTCCCGGAAATCAGGCCCAGAATGCTATACTAATACATCTAATTTACTAGACGTAGAAGGAATTCCTGCAGTGCCTTTTCAGTGTTTTCATTGTGGGAAAAAAATGGGTGAGAATTTCCCACCCTTCCCCCAAAACTGAGTGAGATTTTTAAAAAAATAGGTGACAATTTCTCACTATAGATGCGAGTTGGGTAAATGCCTAATGGGCAGGGGCGTAGCCAAGGGGGGGGGTGTTAGGGGGATCATAACCCCCCCCCCCACATGTGGATTTTTTTGCCATACAAAATGTATATTATTCACTTCCTTATCACACACATATATGCATATATGTGAGTTTCAGTTGTCATAACCCCCCCCCCATGATAAAATTTCTGGCTACGCCCCTGCCAGTGGGTAAGGTATATATAAATGGGTACTTATTCTTGCCTCGGGTAAACATCCAAAATCAGGGTATTTATGAATTTTAGTTATTTTTATAGCATGTAACTGGTCCTCGAAGTCTGTATGTCAGGCCTAGTTACATGCAATAAAAAGGAAAATGCGAGAATTTTGCGCAGAATGAAGCAGATTTGTAGGGTGCGCGAATGTCTCACAGTAATAATTTTTTAATGCGAGAAAAGGGAAAAAAAATGCGAGATTCTCGCGGTCTCGCGCTGTAGTGAAAACACTGACTTTTTTAGAATGCTAATACTGAGTTCTTCCAACAGTGTACTAACAAAATTAATGTGAGTTAGTTCATTATGAAGAATATATGATACTGAGGATTCGTACTGATTTAAATAAAATTACAATCTAACAACAGTTAAAATGCGTTAAATCGTTAAAAATATTCAATTCAATAGAATTTGAAGCAATCTACCTTTAATTGGAAATTATTTATTTATTTTTTTATTTATTTTTTTATTTTATTTTATTTTTTTTTATTTATTTTTTTATTTTTTTTTTATTTTTTTGACCAAGGTAACTTCTTGTAGAGAGATTTTGGAGCACTTAGTGACTTTTTGCACGTTATTCGACATTTTTAAAGCTTCAGATAGTTGTATAATGCCATATTATTTGGATAAATGAGCACCAAATAAAGTTTTCAGTGCCAACTGCGTTCTTTCTGTTAGGAAAATTTGATTATTTGGATGCATTTCACTCTATAGTGCGATTAAAAATAAACAAGTTTTAAGAAGATAATAAAAGTACGGCTTGTGATAATTGAATCTGATTTATAATTTCGCCTCTTCTGTTTTGTCAGAAATAGTTTGTCGAATTAGTTCGCAATCTAAATTTGTTTTACTTTTAAATTAATGATTATTTTACCAATTAATAATAATTATCCCTATGACGTTCCCCTTTAATTTATCGCTTTGGTTGTGCCATGAAACCACCTTAGTTTATCACTTTCATTGCTAGTCGCAAAAAAATATGGTCAAATGGCCCCCAACGTTGAAAAAGTGCAACAGTTTGATCAGTCTAATTACCAACAGGATGGCGGTCTATCGAATAGCCATCTGGCGCCACAGAACTAAAGAAGTTTTCTGATACAGCTGGTTGTGCGGCCACGCAGCTACCCATGAGACAATCTTCATGATCAAAATAGAATTGTGCGATCGAGCACCCATCCTTTTCACCTGATTATGCACCTGCAGACTTTTTCTCCTTCCGAAAATTAAAGGTTTCTTCGAAGGGGAGCATTTCAGTGACTTTAATGAAATCCAACGTGATGTAACCAACAGATTGAAGGAGGTACACAGTCAGGACTTCCAATACGTTCTTTCAATAACTTGCTTGATCAATGTAAACACAGTGTGGAGGTGCAAAGCGATGGTTTTACATCACCGTAGCTGCAAAATTCGGGTAAAGTTCTTAGTTTAGGTGTATACCTAGATGCCTCATTGATTATTTAACGCATTGTGTGTATCTATCTATACTTTTCAACAAAGATATATCAAAACAATTATTTACAGGTGTCCAGAATTAAGGTTATACATACGAAATCTGTGGTAACTGAAGAAATATTTGATTTACTATTAAAAAAATTGGCACAGAGATATATTATTGTAGGAGAACTCATATAGCAACATAACAATAACAAAAACGATTGAGTTGTTAGTTAATATACGGTCTATAGCAAAAACGGTCAAATTATGATCCATCATATCTCGGAAATAGTTTATATTATATGGTGTGAGGACACCATGCCGTGCTATGAAAGCTTCACAACGAACCGTCATGCTAGTAATGAGGACGGTAAGATGAGTTTCCAAATTTGAAGCTATTGACGCCTGTAGGCTTCTAGAAGGATAATAAACGTCGAGCTATGTCTTTTCCCGGACCATTCCAAATATATTCTGTAGGACTGAGATCCGGAGACTTTTCAGGCCAGTTTATCTAGACGAAAATCTATTCTTCAAGAAGATTATCGACAATTGGAGCTCTGTGTGGCATCGCATTATCTCCCATAAAATGAAAGTGCGGCTCTGCAGATTCCTGGCATAGCATTCGAGGACCTCATTCCCATAGCGCTGTGTAGTGACACAAGCCAAATAAAAGCTGTGCAGTAGTATGCAACCTCCCAATAGGATGCCACACGAGGTTTATTCTGCCAAAATGAATGATAGAGAGTCCCTCGTTCTCGGCACATGAAGACTTTCCGTGAATCACTTTCTGTGGTAAATCTTTACTAGTATCTACACCAGTACAAAGATCACGTCCCCATTCTTGATGTGTCCAAGAATGTCCTGTTTGACTTCATGACTAGCTAGCTCTCGTGCGCATTATGCTCAAAGGGAGACATCCCAGCAAACACACGACTCACAGTTCGATAACTGAACTATAACTTCAGATAGTGCAGATATCATTTGGACACCAGGCAAACGTAACCGATCTGTGTCGAAAGTGTCCGCCAAAGTGAACACTCAGCGGACACGGTAAAAGATGTCGATCGGTTATAGGTAGCGGGTTAGGATTTCGATGTGCCACGAATCAAAACCGAGAGGTCGGGCACAGAATCGGAACTTTGAAATCATAATAATACAAAATTATAATTATGGTTTAAAAAATAATCCCATATAGCCTATGATATTCCCTATGATATTGTTATGGTTTTCGTGCATATCATTTTTGAGAGGAGAACCGAAACCTATTCGATGCAGTTCTGACTTCGCTAATCAAGTCAGCAATGTGGCATCTTTCTGAATACAAGAAATTGCTAGAAATAGAAGAGCATAATTTTATCGTACTTTAGGCAAAAGTTCGATGCCTTGAAATTATATATCTTGGACCCTACACCTAAAAGATTTCCGATCGTTACTTGCGATTCGGCATTGGTGACACAGCTGAGAAGTCGGATATCGAATCGTTAGGTTTGCGATAGTTATGTGTTTGCTGGGATGTCACTGGGCGTCTTGCATAGGGGTCCAATTGTGCAGGACGTCTGTGTAGGCTTAGCCTGAAAATTATTTTTCTGGAATCAGTATCTAGTTCTGTACTTTCTTGTCTTGCTATGTCGTCGTGCTCTTATTGTCAATTAACAATCCTTTCCCGTTGTTGTAGCTTCCAGGACGGCTTTGGCTGGACTTTCTGGTGATATTACGACTTGTTTTGAATACATTCCACTGTTTGAATACCATTTTCAGAGACACTTGTAACCATCTTGCCACCTCTCCTTGTGATTATACATAGCTTCAAGCCTACAAACGACGATTCTTGATCTCGTTCAATCATCAAAATGATTATGAGAACTCATTCTCACTAAGAACAGCCAAACTTATGTTCTTTAACACAACATTCATAACAATGCAGGCAACAGTCCCAGATTTTAAAACTGTCAAATTAAACATCGCGCTGGAGGCTATCATTGTGCTACTCGTTATTCAAAATAAATAAAATACAAATTTTACCAATTTTACTGGCGCCAGTTTTAAATTAACGGGAAAAGCGTGCTTCTGACCTTAATTTTGGACACAGGTGTAAGCCAAGTTATGTGTATTTCTTCCTTGAAAATTTGCATGAAACATTCTAAGATTATAATCGCATACGAATAAATATATTTTGAATTTTGAAAGGAATAAAGTGTTCCTTCAGGAACCATGCATAAAAGAGAAATAAAATCAATAAAATGTGGTTGCACTATTCTTTTGAGAAAAGGCAAAATAGGAATGTATCCTCAACAGGAAAAAAAACTGTAAAAAACGAAATCAAATCCGTTTGAATGGATTTACAATAGAAAGTGGGAGTTACATTATGTTACGGGGAAAAGAAGCTTTTTACAATAACAAAAAAATAACCAAAAGAGTTATTGTTGGGGCTATTCTGAACAACAAAATTCATACATTTCTTCTTCACTTTTCATTCAAAGATATTTTTAAATTTTTCTTTTAGACTCTTATGCACGTGTGCCCTTGAAGCTAGAGTAGTATGATGCCAAGAATTCTAGATCCTACGAAAAACTATTGAAATCTGTTCAGAAAATAAATTCTGGACTAGACACACTCTTGAAATTTTATCACAATGCAGAGTTAGCACTTGAAAATATACTCGATCCTCTTACATCGAACTGTTCATTGCTACTAAAATTATTGCACAAGAGTTTTCGATCACCCTCAAAACGAAATCCTTTATAAGTGCATAAACACTTTGATGTGAAAAGGCTTTAATGGGAGTCGTTCTTTGCAAGCTATTAACAAACTCTTACTTGATGGTAATGAAAATCTATTTGATCCAAACATTTATAATGATACGAGGAAAAGGATCTAGCAGGTTAAGATCGTATGCTGAAAAATGGTTATTGAAACTCAAGACCATAATGATAGGTTGTCGAGGTGCTAGCAACGGAAGAAAGGGGGAAAATAGTGTTGATTGGAAACTTGAAAAAAAGTATAATAACATCATCATAAGAGTGCAATTTTTCTTGAAATACCGGTTCATAAATTCAATGAAAGTGAAATCTGACGGGCTGCAAAAGAACAGTTGAGAACCATAACAATCATCGTTTAAATACCGAAGTTAGCAGTTATAAAAGCAGGAATCAAATTGGAACTTATAGTCATCAAATAGAATGGAGAATGGCTCTGCCTGTAAATAAAATCCTTCAAGGAATTCATTTCCGTTCGATCTGTTCGATTTCAGAGTCTTCATAAAACCGGTCTTAGTTGAGGACATGTTTAGAAACGATGTCATATCTTATTAAAATACTTTATTAAGAAAAAGCATGTGTACATACTACATGAGCTTACACTGGCAGTTCAGGAAAGAAATTCTACAATCTCGAACTTCTTTTTGGGAGTTTTCAGTAACATCGTGAAACTACGTCTTTTAGTCAATAATTACGTCTTTTATTACGATACCAGCCGATTATAATGTCTTAACGTAATTTAGTCCTAAATAATATTTTTCCTGTCCTCTGTCAAAAAAGGTTTACTGTATATCCTATTTGCTTAATTTATTTCGATCTACAGCATTGCATTTCATTTCAGTCTTTTGTATCGTATTGTGAGAATCTGTGCTGCGTAAGAACTTCCAAATCTTGGAGCCTGATACAAAGCAGTGAACTGAACTTGCGAATAAACTTTAATGGAAACCGAGAGGAGACGACTAAAGCTCTGTGCATATATCGACAATCTTAATTGTCCATTCCTTCAATTTTTGCTTTTACAAGACAGTAAAATTTACGATATTTAAATCATTTTTTAAGAAAGAAACGTAATGGCGCAGCTTACATCCCGTACAGAAAAGTAGATAAAGCAAAGAACCATCTAGTTAGATCACTCCAGTACTTTCCAATGTTACTAACCCCATTTAATATGTTCATAGCATTTGTATCTGAGTGACTTTGATCAAGTTTAATATTAAGAATAATTTATAAAACTTGTAGAAACATTTTTAAATATGTATTAAAACATTTATATCTTCCTACTAAAACTCAATCAAACATTATAAGTAATTAGTTAAATAATATATTTTAAGGTTAGATAATTTTCAGTTTATATAATGCAGTGTGATCAAAAATATGAATTTTTTTTTAACATTTTCATGGAAATCCTAGTTCCACAAAAATGTACTGTAAAAATGTATGAAAACATGTTATAAATTAACAAGCTTTTTCAACAATTTTTTTATTCGAAAAAGGTTCAAAGTGGTTTGGGCCTTTGCAATAAAAAAAAAACCTGGTTCCAGTGGTTGCTGTAGTGACACAACTTGTTCAAGAATTATTCCTAGAAAAGATACATTACAGAAGGATTCTCTTCCAGATCATACTTCACTGTATAATAATATTCCTCGCATTTTTCCCCTTATGCATTTTAGAGCATATTTGAATTCACGCAGACACTGATTTACTCGATATTGAAAAAGCAACTGTAATATTAAAAATTACTAAAACTGTATATTGTAACACAGGCAGTAACTTTGTAAATGTATAAAAGTTTATTTTATTTTTCAAATATTTATTTTCTTTTCATTTTTCTTTTGAGAAAGCTCATTTTAAAAATTTCCAAAATATGAGAAACAGAGGGGAAAATAAATAATGTTTAAAAGTGTGCGGTAAAGATATAGGCTTTGATACAAGTAATTTTTTTAAATACGAAATGTACAGGATTTGTTATACACTCTGAATTACATCTTTTGAATTTTTTCCTTGTCACTACAGAATTTGCCTTAATATTTATCATCAAAATTCCCTGAAATATTATCCTTTAAAATTTTCGAGAGAATGCAAGAATTCTTTAAACGAGGATGGAAAAATAAAAGAAATACTCAAATGAATTATTTTAAAAATGCTCTTTGTCGTAAATTTCAAATTTATTTACTTCCCCCCTAAAGTTGAAACGTGCTCCGAATGTATTTGATGTACCGTCGCATATTTCAAAACAAAATTAAATAAAGTGAATTACATTTTATTTACCGAGAAAGTAAACTTGATAACAAAATTTTCTCTGCGTAAAGTAAATATCACATATTCAAAGCTTCACATATTTTAAAAACAAGAGAATTTTTCTTTTAAATTCTTTTTTTTTCATAATACTAAAGGTTTAAATGAAATGATTGTTTTAATATTCAAGCGCAATATTTTTAAAACTCAGTTTTAATTTTTAGAGTGTTGTGTTCCAAAATTTATCTTTAAAACTATAGACTCTGCCTTGCATTCAGATGAAATTGTCAATAAAAAAATCGCTTTTATTTAAATAATCTTACACATCAGTATTAAGCTTTAATAACGATTATTATCCTACTAATAACCAATTTCTCTCATAGTTTTCTGACAGCATGCTATTCTATTTATTGTATCTTTACTGGACAGCAAAAGTAATGACTTGAATATTTAATTTAAAATAAAATTTGGGAATAAAACATGCAAAACTAAATTAATGAAATACGCCCTGTTAACTACAGGGTGTCTCAAAATTTATGCATGATTTGAATTAAATAGAAAACATGGTTCTTTATTTTGAATTGTGTTTTAGAAGTGAAACTTCTTTAGGCTTGTTGAGAGTGAAATTTCAAGGTCGCGTCACGGCAATAGCGTCATGATGAGGCTGGGACGATTTTGGATTTTAACAGACGGAGAGAGCTACCGGATAGATCGCAGAGAATGAGACAAAAATAGTAAGCATGCTATTCTCTATTGCTGCAGAGAGTTTTCTTTTTCCTCTTTGTGCTACATTCGTTCTTAAGAAAGTGTACGCATGCGCTGAATGTAAACACTCATTGTGCACTCGGAGACGAAAATGCTGGAGCGCTGACTTATAGTCGGTAAAGTCAATTATCAATGTTATATTTTGATCAGAATCTCCAGTATTTTGAAACTGATTTATAATTATTGTCATTAACAAACTATTATTCACAAAAACCGATATCCAAGTAAGTAATATTTTATATATTATTTTTGTATACATCTTCATTGTAATTTAAAATCCATGTATATTAAATGATTTTTATGTTTGTCTAATGACTTAGTGTGCTCAGTATATTTATTATTTCATTTATTATTTTCAAATTTTATTTTAATACTGAAAAATTAACCAAACGAATTTGTAAAATATTTTTACGTTAATTTTTTTTAAATCTTTTTTTAATACTATGCCTCAATCCTTTGACTACCTACAACATCTCACTTTTGATCTGTTTTCAAATGTTATCTTTAATTTTAGTCTTTAATTTTTATCTCTGACTACTTATTTGACAATCGAACAGATTTTAATCAATTTCGCCAAAGACGTTTCACTTCTGACACGTGTACTCTGTACACACGCTCTTTTTTTTATTGAAACAAAGTACATAATAAGGTTATGTATGGTGTAGCATATCTCTCAAACGACCTCCAAAACTTTGCTAATACATACGCACTTTAATGTTGCAATTTTCCCTGGTCACTTTTCATACATGTGACTGAATTTCGTCATGCAGTGTTGAATATCCTCTTTCAATGCACAGTTGGAGGAGGGATTGTTGACATAGGTCTTTGACTTCAAATAACTTCATAGAAAGAAACTCAGTGGTTTTAAATCACATAATCTAGGGGGAAAGGCAATTCAGACCACCACAACGAGAGTGTTCACGATCAGGAAGTCTCTTAAGTAATTGGATTATTTTACGGACTGTGTGGCATGTTGCACTGTCTTGCTGTAACCACATATCTTCAGCAGAAATATCATAAAAATTAGGCAGTAAGAATTCGGTTATCATTTCGCAATATAGAACACCAGTAACGGTAATTGCTAGACCAGATTTACTTTCGGAAAACTATTGTTCAGTGACGACTCCAGCCTAAAATCAGCAACAAATACTGACACGTTGTGGATACATTCGTTTTTCGACAGTCACATGTGGGTTCTCTGAACACCAAATCTGGAAATTTTGAAGATTAACGAAGCTATCAAGATGAAAATGAGCTCCATATCTTACAAAGATTTTGCTCTAAAAATCAGCATTCACTTGTTATTGTTCAATAATCCAGTCTTCGCTGTTCATGTTCCTGTCATTAGGCTTCAGTTCTTGTGTCAATTGAACATTGTAAGCATGGAAATGCAGATCTTAGTAAGTATACGATGTTGAGAGCTTCTTGAAATGTGCAGTTCTTGTCCACGTCACCGTGTCGATGTTCCTGGACTTTCATCAACACTCCCATGCACTGCTTCGATGTTACCATTCGAACGGCTTGTTATTGGAACGCTTTATGTTGCCAATTCATCCAGACTCCTTCAGTTTTTCAATTATTCTCTTTACAGTTGACGAAATTAACCCATTAAACTCCGCTATGAGAATCAGATAGAAATTTTTAAATGTATATACATTTTTACATACATTGCATGCCTCTATTATAGAACAGCTGAATTTTTTTTTTTAACTCAAAGCATTTAGGAAATATAGCATGTTCCCGTAGCGGGAGCTTTGGCGTGTTATGGGGATAAATGTCTTTCTCCATTTTGTATACAGCAATTCCTTTTTTTACGCAGATGCTGCTCAAAACTGCATATATAAAGTAATTATTTTTGTTGTTGATACTATAATGTACGAAATAACCAGCCTACGAAGTGCCAAACATTTCTTTATTGTTGAACGGTAGCAAAATTAACCTGGAAATGCTATGACTTGTGACATGGAGGGGAGGCCCAAAAAGGGCCAGGCACCGCGACCATGGGTCTATTGTATCATCCCCAAGCAATATGGAAAAGGCCCTACCAAAAGAGCCCAGTAGCAGATGCGACCATCAGCATAGACCTAACAGACATTTTGTGAAGCTCCCAGGGCTCAATGACATGGCGCCCAAGATGCTTAAACCTATAATCAGAGAAGTACTCACAGAGGATGTGTAAAGCAGTTTCCTCCTTAAGAAGACAGCCCCGACAAGTGGGATCATCGACAACCTTCATTATGTTAATACGCCTTTTAAGGCAGCAGTGCCCAGTTAACAGGCCAATAGCCCTACGGAGACTGGACCTGTTGAGACACAGAAGTTCCTTGCATCTAACACCAGGAAAGCCAAGATTGATCTCTTTGGCCTGCCTCTGGCCATTATACTTAAGCCAGCTGGAATACTGAAGCTTGCTAAAGTGGCTAAACACAGTATCCCTGTAACATTTACTCGAGATACCGAGAACCGGCTAAGGTCCAATAAAGAAAGAGCCAGAGCCTGGCAAGAGAATCCGCCATCTCATTACCAGGAATGCCAGGATGACCAGGAACCCAATATAGAGTAACTGGAAATGCTAACTAGTGGGAGAGCGCCAAAGCTCCCGCTGTAGGAACAAGAAATATAAGCGTTCATAACATTCCTTTATAGGAATCTATTCATGAAGGATTTTAATAATGTTGTTCTTCAAGATGTTGGTTTTAAATATGCATTCTACTTGTAACATTTAAGTGACCATTTATTTTATTTTTTTTTAGTTTTATATAAGACAGTCATAAAGACAAAATTTCACTTTTTTAAAAATTAGAAAAAAACATTAAATTAAAATATATTGTTCCGATAAAAATATATAACATACCCTATAGTCTAAATGTTTATATAAAATGTGTATTTCGTAAATTGCGTTAAAATATTTTAAGAAATAAAAATATATAATAGATGTTCCCGTAATGGGAGCTTTGGCGCTTAATGGGTTAAATCAATATTCCTGTCATATTTTGTGCGAAATTTGAAGTATTGTTCAACGATGAAAACGCGATGTTCTTTCGTGCAGTGCTACATTTTTACTAATCCTAAATTCTCACATTTCAAACTGTTTTCTTTTTTTGCCAATAATAAGAGTTTATTAATTACCAAAAAACACTCAAAATACTGGTAACGATAAAATAATAAAAACTTTATGAAAAAAAAACCATAACATGTTACTTTTAAAACAATACGATCGTTTCGACCAAAAATACTTTCTGTCTTCACGGAGGGCTTTGACTGATGAAGACCGAAAGAATTGTTGGTCAAAATGATTGTATCGTGTTATGAATAACATTTTATGTGAGTTAATTAGTTTCCTATTTAATTCAAATCTTACGTAATTGTGGAACACCCGTTATTAAGAAACGGCAAAGCAGATAAAATATTTTTCTAGGACACTATATTTTTACAAAGAAACACATATGTTATTGATCCATTATGGAACATACTTTTCAAATTCAACAACGAATTTTTAAAAAATGAAGTAGAGTGGATACTCATGCGCCCCATGCAAAGACACATACTGAAATAACTATTCTTATATTTATTCAATCATAAAAATTTCGGTTTTCAAAAATTAAACATTTATTATAAATAGTCATGTAATCATGCATAAAATAAAATTTGCCAATTAATAATGCTTAAAATTCGTTGCTTCGGTTAATATGAAAGTTTTTGTACCATCCAAAAATACACTTTTGCAAAGCATTTTTTGTGCGTGCTATGTTATTTTACAAAATTTTTAAATAATTTTATCAGTGCAGGTTATTTTTTATCATTTTTGAAAGTTTCTATATAAATAAATACCTTAGAACGTATATGGACAAACCCCAGCCCGCGGACAGTATGTGAACCGCTATAGATTCTGATCCAGCCAGCGGAGCATTTAAAATTCTTACCTATATAAACCATTCAAAATCTCATATGAATCCCAATTTTACGATCCGGGATTCTCTAACATCCTAAATTTTGGCCCTCAACTTTTCAAAAGTTGCCGATTCCTGTACTAGAATATTAAAAATGTATTGAAATTTGATCGATCGACAAGAACTACTTTTTGTGGATCAAACTAAAAGTGGCTAAACAGTTTTGTGAGACTTTTAGATTTGATCCACAATGATTTAACTCTTCAGTTAAAATCATTGGGAAAAAAGTAGAACTGGTGCTATATGTTATATTATTTTGTACATTTTATTTTATCGTTTGAGTTCCTCTGTCCTGATACCAATTCTTTTCTCAAATTTATCAAAATCTAGGCTAGTCGTGGATGTAGAATTTATACTATGAATATATAGATATATTATGAATATAAAGATAATATTTTGAATATAAAGATAATATTATGAATATAAAGATAATATTGTGTCAAATAATAGATTTCAGTGGAAACAATTTTCATTTGCATCGGCGGAATGCGGTAAAACCTTGTAAACATTTATGATGAAAAACTTTTTTTTTAACTTAATAGTAACTTTTTGAAGTATTGTAAGTGTATTTTTTATTTTTTATTAAATATATTATAAGCATCAACATGTTTAAGTTAGTTCGAGATACTTTTCAATATATCATCAATATTCTAAATAAAAACAACGTATAAATGTGAACATATAAAAATGCAATTTTAATCTCAAAAGTTTTCTGATTTGCGTTAAAATTTAACTGCAGATTAAACACGTCTATATTACTGCAGTAGTGCATGAAGAAAATCTCATTAAAAGATTTAAACGATACTATAAATGTTGCGAACTCATCAGATATAAAATGCACTTTACTTTTACTTAAGTGTAAAAATTTCCGAAAACACCAATGTCTCAAAAGTTAAATTAATAGGCTATAAATAGTTATCATAAACATTTTTCTTTTACTGTTACCGATACCGAAGAGTTTTAAAAATTTCTGATCATTTCGATATCTTCATACGCACTAATTAGTTTTCAATTAATGTAATTTTTGCAAAAAATGAACTTTTTATGTTCATGGGATGCGCTTAAGTTCTAATCGTATGGCATATAAGATTGTAAGAAGATTTCTCCTGACAGTTCGAGAGTTTCATAAGAATGTCAAAAAAAAAAAAAACTACATCGCTTAGCAAAATAATAAAATGAAATGCTTCGATCGATAGGGATTCCCTATTTCTTTTTCCTACAAAATCATTTCAAAGTTTTAATGAATTCATTTCCTTTAAACATAAAAATGTTTTTCAAGCTGTATTTATTTTTAATTTTCAAGAATAAATATTTCGCTTGTTATCTCAAAACCTTTATCGAGAGCAATTTAATGGTTGTTGAGTTAGAACTTTTGCCTTTTATTGATTTTTTCATGATTATTAAGAAAATGAATGTAGATTGTCAAATGAAATGCATTGGTAGTTTTTTTTTCCGGGAAAAGTTCTATCTTGTCAGTTTTCTGAAAAGTAATTTTGTTTTATTGTTTTTTTTCTGAAGTAGTTTTTCGACTATATACTTAAATGGACAGTTGTGGATTATCAATTAAATAAAATTGTTTTTAGGGCAATAAAAACTCGTAATTTACTTTGATGAAATTTTACAATTTTTCAAAATAATAATGAGGTACGTTTATTTCTCTTCCTAAATCAGCATTTCTTTCTTCCTTTTTTTTCTTGTGAGACACCTTGACTTACAATGTTAAGCAAATACATTCTCTTCAAAAGCAATGTTGCCGTTTTTCAGGTCTTTATGTTAATACATGCACACTTGTACATTAAAAGTGTAACCCATGAAAGTTAAATTGCTTTTGTAAAAGTAATAAGTCGTGGATATGACACATTAATAAAACTTTTGTTCGTGGCAATTATTCAGAACTATTTGAAACAGACGATTAGCTGACGATGAATGAATATTGGACAAAATCAATTTTCAATACTTGTCAGACATGCCTTTTGAATTGACTAGGTGTTTTTAAACGGTGCTTTTATTTATTTCTTCATTTAACTCAGCACAATTTTCCAGCACTCTGTCCCGGAGGAATGAATAAAGAAAATATAAAAGTATTACCCGTACTTCATATAGAAACAAACAATTTTCTTATTCATATTATTGAAATTCGTTCCTTCGTTGAAAGAACCAAAAAATGCGAAATTCTTTAACTCGTGATATAAATCTTGCCTTGTTATAATAACTTGAGCTGATGTGCAGTGCAACAGCAAGATAATTATACAAAATATGTGTCAGCGTTACTTGCTGAAAAAGAAAGAACGTATGAAAACCTTTTTTCAAAATAATCTGTTCACAATGTAGTCTTTTCCATTTAAAAATATTTTTCATTTAAGTTTTTTTTTTGTAAGTTCTGTTACTTATAGTAACAGACATGACTCTACAACGAAGAAAAACTCTTGTGGAGTCTAAATAATTCCACAAGAACATGAAAAGAAACATTAGTTTAGACTAAGAAACTAATGATCTGAATTAATCAACTGAATTAACAAATAAATAAATAGATTTTTTGCAACTAATTAAGGTAACAGACATGACATGCAATAAAAATATTTATCACAAATCGGCTTTTCCTTTTTCAGTCAAATGCCAAAAACTCAAGATGCCTGCTTATATTACTCTCTTGACCACATTCTAATGGCAAACAGATGTTGCTATTCTCAAATTTCAATTTTGTTGTTTAAAAAGTTGAAAATAATGCATGGTGATATACATGACATCAATGTCCGGACAGCTGTATTTAATTATCTAAAGTCTTGTGTTTTTCTTAAAACCTTAAAAAACCTTTTCATAATGTAATTTAAACTCTATTTCAAAATGTATAAGCATGTCAGAGTAGAAATTTTTGTTTTGGGACAGCCATTCTGCATAACATGTTTTATGTTCTATGATTCGGAAAGCTATATTTCAATACCTTCTCTACTCATTTCTTTTTTTTTTCTAATTAATAAATAGCATGTCTTAGAGAGTACGGAATCTATTGTTTCCGTCTCTCTATTCCGAGTACGGAATCTCTTGTTTCCGAATCTCTATTGTTTCCGTACTGGCAACTGATAAAAACCATGATAAATAGAAAAATCATTTAAATTTTCTTATAACTTGTAAAAAAAAAGTATTTTACAGTCGTACAGCAAATGGCACCAAATTTTCAGAATGACCCAGATAAGTACACTATTCATTTGATTGCGATCAGTGCGAAACGATTCAAAACTTCTACATTTTCCACCCACTTTGGTCCAAGGAAAAACAGCATTATTGTTCCTCTCGGTGCTAGAAAATTTGAACGTAAATATGACAAAAGCGTTTGGGGCCCAAACTTTCTTTCTATTTGTCTGATTTAGAATTTCAAAAACTTTACACCTCCTTAGATAAAATGATCACTGTGCCAAAAACCGCGCTTAAATCTGTCCATTAATTATTCAGTCTATTAATTATTTTGTCTTCGTGTACCTGTGAGTAATCACTTTGGAAGATGTGTTGAAGTAATAATGAACTTTTTGATCATGGTTTCTCAAAACGCAATGCATCTTTCACAGAAAACACTTGAATAAAATCGATAGATTACAAATTCTATCTCATATCATTAATTAAATGGTCGGAGAAACTCCATTAAGAAATTAGACGAAAATTTAAACACTGCTTAACTTTTGAATTGAGCTGAAAATAAAGTGATAAAAATCACTTTAATGTTAATAGAAGCGTGGGTGCTTGATATCAAATGTTTTTAATTTTTTTATTGAAAACTTAGTGAAACCGTTATTATGGAAATGTAAGTGTAATGCACCCACAACTGTTTTCGTACTTTACGAAATTGACTTTTAGAATGACGAAAATACGCAGTAAAATAAAAGAATCAATATTTTATTGGTCTATATTAATTATATCCATACTCAGAAATTATTATAATCCATTTAGAAAAAAACTACCCAGCTTCAGAAATAAATATGAAATAGCAGAATGATGATTATATATATTAAATGCACACTTTTTACAACGAATTCAAATCACGAATTCTAATTTTTTGATTTCTGGCTCTTGGAGTATGCTTCACGCGATACTTCATTTCTTCATACTGTAGAAAGCATTTCTGTAGATTTCCAGATCATCGTCTTCCATATCCACAAAATCCAGGAAGTCTGTTTTGAGCTCATCTACCATGGACCTTGAGCAAAACTGGCGGAGGTATTGACTCCTGCTGATGACTTTCATCATGGTTGATTGGGCTAATTCTCCACACTCTTTGAGGACTTTCTCAGATAAACAGGCTAGCTTGTAAGATTCTATCCTATAGTAGAAATATATCGAAGGTTATCAATGTCTGCAATAATTAAAATAATGTGGAACATTAGGTAAGGTAGTGTATAAGCTGCATTTGCTACAAAAATGGATTCAATTTAATTAAATTCTACTTAATATACCGTATATCTCGGCGTATAGCATTCAGCGTCAGTAAATTTAGGGTATGTCAAGAAATTTATTTTGCATTTCATTTATGCATTTTATATTCGTGCATAGCACGCATACGAAAAAATGAAGTAATTTTTTAAGTTGAAAGTGCGAGTTATACACCGAGTTATACAGTATGTATTTAAAAATGCTTGTATTTATTAAACAAGGAAAATACATTTTCTTAAACTCATTAATAAGAAAATCATTTTACAACTTAAATGTCTCAGCTTAAACATATTCAAAAACTGTCGCAATATCAAATGAAACAAAGAAGCATCTTTACGAAATTCTATTCAGCTACTTTATACTCCATAATTCATGACAATAATTTTGCGTGTCCCTGCAAAATAGTTGTCCATGGTAACAGCGTCGTTTCGTATAGAAAATTTTATGCAGCAGACGTTAATGACATATTTGTAAATTTGATGATAAATTTATGCAATTAAGAGCTTGAAAAGTTAAATTACAGTCTAAACAAATCTACAATTTTTTTAATTATATATTCAGATGCATTAAAATTTTTATTTAAAATAAAACACCGTCATTAAAATAAATTTCAAATATTAAGTGCTCACAGACTTTGAATGCAATGTTATTAATTTCTACATCCCTGTAATTAAACTTGTTGCAATTACGAATTCGATAAGGATCACTTATCTACAACTAAAAATAAATATTAATAATGTGCATAAATAATAAACTCAATACTGAGAGTCTGAAAGAAAACGGATAGACATACTTAAAAATGAGGAATCATTATTTTACATTGTGATTATGTATGGATGTTGATTTTCAAAAAAAAAATTTCTTTAGTGTGTTTTCATTCTTACAGACACATTTCAGGGATTTAAAATAAACGTCATCAAAATATTCTTATTAGAGCATCAACCCTGTGAAATGAAGACAATCTATCACACACTAAGATCAACTGAAATGTAAATACAATTTTTTCTCAATTTCTATGTATAAGCTGTACAAAACAAACTACTGCATATACTAGTTTTAAGTGTTTTTAAGATGAATAGGTAAGGCCTCTTCTAAAGAAAAGAAGTACCTATTTATTATTTTCTGGAAAACCTATTTACGTATGCATATGCACTTGACATGTACTTTTCAAAGTTTAGATGCTATTTCTAAAAGTCTTGTCAAGAGTAAATACTCTTTAACATTTTTAAAATATAAATGTAGAATTATGCAAATGATTTTTTACCACAAAAATACCTAAAATTAATTATCAAGCTTGTTTCTGCGTGCAGTAATGCAGTTTGAGTTTGAAATTTGAGAAAATACATCCAAGTTCGTTTTTCCTTCAGAAATACGACTAAAATACTTATTTACCAAATTTTAAACGAAATGATGAATGGTTACTATATTTAGATAAATAATGCATTCAGTTCCGTACTTGTTGTGTAATAACAAGAAAATAACTGAAATTCGAAGTAAACACATTAATTCTCGAATTTTTAAGTTTATAAGAATGATGACTTGGAAATACTCTGTGCCAGAACTACTTTAAGTTTGACATCTTGAATAGCTCAACCCCGATTTAGCCTACAAGGGTAAATATTTTTCGAATCTACGTAATTTCGGTTATTTCTATTAGTAAGAAGACTGCTTTTTTGGCATATCAATATTTTTTAAAATTTCCATTTAAAGTACGATTAAATTTCAGCTGAAGTTTAAAAAATCCATGCAATCACAGACATATAAATTAACGTAATTCTTGAAAAAAAAATTATGTTGTTCAAAATAAAATGTTCAGAGAAGATGAAATTTTTAAGCCCTTTCAATGAGATTGGATATTTTTTTAATACTGATGATAATGGAAGAAATTTTCCATCCCATAAGTTAACATGAAACTGCGGGAATAAGAGTCGTTAGACATACTACGACCAACGTGCATTTTAGAAATAAACGCAATTTAGGTGTATAAACGTTATTGAAAAAAAGGTTTTTTCGATATCTATATCGAAATTAGCAGAAGTGAATAAGAAAATATTTTAAAACATGACTCCGGATATTAAGTTATCACGAAAGAACAGTTACGTATTATACAGGCTAGCTTTCTCCGAATTTTCAGATTGCAAAATAGTGGAAGTAGACTAACCAACGGAAGCTGGAACACTAGTTAAATGTGATATTTTTTTCATTAATTCCGTGTATGTAGTCATTTTTCAAAGGAAATGCGCGATGATTTTTTAATATATACGTAAGCATACGTAAGCACTTTGAGTCCCTAAATTAACGCTTTTGATTTTCCCAGATTGATTTTTTAATGCTGTATTATTCTGCAGCTTTCTGCAGTTTATTTGCTTTATACAAAATTCTACGTAACACAGAACTTCGTTCACATTTTACGGTAAAAGTCTTACGGTAAAAGTTACGGCTAAAGTTTTCTTCTATCTGATAGCTACTTTTCTTTACAACAGCTTTAGTACAATTTTTCCATTAAAGCAAGCTTTTTCTTAGCATTGCTGTGTCAATTTTATTTATCATGTTGACGTTTGCTTTGGGTTGTTTTCCAAAATCATTTTAGTGCTCTTACATGTCGTCTTCTTAAAATTCATTTCAACAAACCAAAAGCACAAAAGTTCAATTGAAGAAGCATCGAGCCATTTTACAGATATTTCATTAACTGATGTACACTTTACTTCTCTTCTGATTCTTTCTTTCCTAAGTCAGCGGCATTTAACTTAGACATGTGACATGAGTCTCTGATCATGTGAAGCTTAAATTTATAAATGTCTTTTTCATGTAAGGTTGGGATTCCCCCTTCAAAATTTGTTCTAAACTATTCTGCTGACAATTGAAAGAATTAATTTAGGCTTAACTTGAGATTTCTTTTTATTTTAAGTTTATTGATGTAACGAAATCCTTAAAGTATCATGAATCCCTTCCAGAAGTTTTCAGTGGACTGTCGAAGCCATTTCACAGGGTCAGTTGAGCAACAGAAAATTGATTTTTTTATTACAATCACTTAAATATAGCCCATGTCTCATAGAGTGTTACCACAAATTTCCATTTTTCAACAGTAAGGTGATTTTTGTTTAATTTTCCATAATTTGTTTTCTTTCAGCTGTATCCCTTGACAAAAGATAAACTTGATTTTTAAACCTGATTTTTAACTTCAAACATAAATTATCAGATATCAATTATTTTGCCAGAAAACATTCGTAGTTTCAATGCAATGAGTCTTCCATTAGGTGGAATCACGGACGTGCTTAGGGCTTGGTGGAGCATAATTTAGCGGCCCAGGACAAAAAATAATTCCGGGTCTTTCAAATTTATTTACTTAACTAAAAAATGTTCCTTGATCAACCCCCTCCCCACACTCCGAGTAAAATCCCGCTGTTGTTACTGACTCTAAGTAAATTTCATTAATTAATTAAGATTTTAACGACATACGATACGTTTCCATCATGTAAAAACTGCATTCTAGCTACTTATCATGCAATTTCACAGTCATTCCTTTCATTTTTTTTTTCTGTTACAAGGCTCTTTCCTTTTAAATTTAATTTATCATAAATACTTTTTTTTATGTAACAAACGGGATTTGTATACCTCTTCGTAATTTGTTGATATAAATATTTTGCCTAGAAAAGCTCAGTTAGGTAACTTCTGAGTCTATCAATTTTAGGAATCTTTTGCAAAATAAATGTTTTGTTCAACATTCAGAGCAAAGCAAAATAGCAACAGATGATTGTTCTGAATTTGTCAAGTTATTTTCCAAGATTCAGTCAAGAAGAATAAGTATAAATCCGTTACCATAAAGTGTGAGTAAAATTCTATAACACATATGGGCAACCGCCGACTGCGGGCGGAATGTGATCCGCCGCGCCTTTTGATCCGGCCCACATAACATATATAAACAACTTATAAAACCCATATGAACCATTTGAAACCCCATATAAATCCCAATTATACGGCCCGCGACTTCACTAATATCCTGAAGTTTGGCCCGCAACTTTTCAAGGGTTGCCCATACCTGTTCTATAACATTCTGTATCTTAGCTCTATTTCATAATGTCCTGTAACTCATTCTGTAAAATAATACATAGACCTAATTTACAATTTTTTTTTATAAAAATCGACTTTTATTCTTTTATATTTGTATTTGGATAAATATAGTGTCTAATTCAGGGCTAGAATAAAGGAGCAGAATTTTAAATTCAGTTTATTTATATTTGGAAGTCCGTCATTTTATGCCTACAATGTTTACTTATTCCGGCGTATTGACGTGCTTGGGTACTTTGTTTAAAATAATTCTTGAAGTATCTTTGGTTTATTCATCGTATCGTTGGCTATCCGCAAGCGTATTGTATGCGATTTATTTTAGATATGCAATACAAAACAGTGAAACAATGGAAGTGACATGGTGAAAAAACGTCCTTTGCAATTAAAAAAGTTCTTTTAACAAGAAAAATAAAAACAGCCATCCAGTTTTTAGAAATAAAGTAAATTTGTGATTACAAATGACTGTTTTTAAATTATAACTATTTGTGAATATGTGTCTATGGTTGTGTATTATGTTCATACCAGTTCGGAAATTAATGACTAATTATCACAGTAAATTTGTTAACTTTTAATTACAACAGGTGAAATTCGAAGGTTCATTAGATTAAAATTTTAAGTAAATGCAATAATATGAATTTAATTATCATAAATACAATTATTATGAGTAAATTATTTAGGCTTCATATAAAATAAAAGAATAAATTACTTAAAAGGGGGCACTTGTAAGCTTTTTAATGACGTTTTGCGGTGGTATGTGATCCTTTTCGGTCATCTTATGGACTTCGATTGTTCGTAATCGTCATACCATCCAATTCCACAGATAATTGAGAGTCAACAATACATGAAAACATTTCGAGGAAGAGCCTGCTCAGTCTTCTCCCATTGCATTTCTTTAGTGTGTTAATCCCCCTTCACATAATATACCGCCAGAAAATCAAAGTCTAAGATTTGCTAAATAAAGAAGTCCAATTCATTGATTGCAATCAAACAACTTGAATTTAAAAAGCAGTTTTTGATGTTCAAAGTCAGGTTTCTCCCACTAAACAATTATTTTAAATCGTTACAAGAGGTTTGTTTATGCTATGCAATCGTATTTGCTCCACTCGTTACTACTGTCACTGAAATACGCTATAGAAAACATTGTGTCTTTAATAGAATGTTTTATTTCCTTTCAAGAGAATACTTACATACACATCTGCTGGCTGCTCTTATGAACTGCTTCTACTCGCTCTGGATGCGCCTTCTTTATATGTTCAAAATAGGCGTTGTAGATATCCTTAGCTTCTACCTCGCAGGCTTTTCCTTGCCCTTCCAGAGTTTTGTAGCATTCTGCACTGGCAATGTAACCTGAAATCATCGAATAACGTGTTTATTGCACAGCACAGTTTTACCATCAACAACAAGACATGAATTTTTCTGAGTGAGAATACGAACAATTAGTTTTTACCGACATTTTGCTTACTTTTGTAATTTTTTACTGAATCATGCAAAAGCAGTTATTAGAGAGGAGACGGGGTAAGCCTGGGCTCGGGAAAATTTTCGCCTTTATTGAACATACTTCTTGTAAGCAGATTTTTAAAAGTGATTCATGGGCGAAATAAACTAATTATTAATATTTGATAAACTTGAATAGCCAAATTATGAAAGAAGCGGCCAAAACAATTAGAAAGGGCATTAAGAGTTTGCTATTATAGTTGTCTTTAATTTTCACAAACTTCAAAATCTATGATATTCTATCAATGAAGTAAATGATTCTTATTTATCTATTAGCTGAAATTTCAGGCTCGGGATCGGGCTCGGGCTCCCACCTAAATAATATTGCTCGGGCTCGGGCTTTAGAAAATGAACCAGAACTCATCTGTATAAGTTAAGTCCATTTACTACAGAATGGCTCGTTAATGTACAGAAAAGTTAATCTTTTATGAAAAATAAAAAGAAAGTCATCTTGAAAATGTCATTACCAGCCCGATTCTTAACCCTTTGAGGCGCAACCCTTTCCCAATGCCTAAAAAAGGGCAGCCGTTGCCATCGCTCGACTTAACTACTAGCAAGATGGCGGACGATCGAAACGTTCATCTCGTGCCACAGATCGAGAGACCCTTCTTTGACGCAGCTGGCTGTGCGCGAGCACAGCCAGTTGTCGTTAAAAAAGGGTCCCTAGATCTGTAGCCCGCGATGAACTTTTCGATCGTCCGCCATCTTGCTGGTAGTTAAGTCGAGCGATGGCAACGGCTGCCCTTTTTTCGGCATTGGGCAGTCTATCCAGCTGTTCTCGCGTTCTTCCATCTATCAGCAGATGTCAGTGCTGTTAAAAATAATCGTGACAATTTTTTACGGGAAAGGACGTGCTCAAAAGTAAAGGATTCTCGTGTAGCTAGGTCACTCGCAACTATTTTTATAGAAATCCAATCTATTCTTCGTGACTGGCAACACTCAAAACGTCAGAGTTGGGTGTTCCCAGAGTAGGATCGCTGCGCTTTAAAGGGTTAAACGTTTTTTTGACATGCCATTTTCATTTCATCTGGGTTTTTAAATAATAAAATAAAGATGTTTTTAAAGAGTGAAAATCCCTGATCGTAAAAGTTTATTCGTCTATTGAAACAGAGAAAATATGTGTTTAAGAAAACTAAAAACAGGATTTGAAAAAATGGCTTGAGAATTTTTTGTATGTGCTGAAATGCTGTTTTGAGGATTTACGTTGCGCAAATACTGCAGCTTACAGCATTCAATACAATCATTCAGTGTTTTTTAAACTGCTATATTGTATTTATTATTTTTGTTGTTGTTGTTGTGCAAGAATAGCAGTTCAAACATGAGAAATATTGTATTTTATGAATAGTTTTAGGTTTGTATCACAAACATATTTTAAGCAAACAGCCAAAATAATGTGCTCAATGTTTTGAAGAATGTCTTTTAAAACGTCTGAGCCGTCATAAAAGGATTTTTCAGATCTTCGTAGGATTGTTAAAAAGAATAAGAGTAAAGAAAAGTAAATATTTGTTACCAAAAGTTAGGCAAAACGTGTTCAGTGATGTGAAAAGGACCTGAACGTTGCCATGAAGGTCTACTTCGTCGGTATTTTTTGATCATTAATACCCAGCAATTGTCATCTCTTCACTGAACTCAAATATTAATTAGGCTTCTAAAACTTCGAGACCAATAAGGAGCTTCAAAACCCCATTTCTGGCCCACTCACATCAAGAATAAGAGTAAAGAAAAGTAAATATTTGTTACCAAAAGTTAGGCAAAACGTGTTCAGTGATGTGAAAAGGACCTGAACGTTGCCATGAAGGTCTACTTCGTCGGTATTTTTTGATCATTAATACCCAGCAATTGTCATCTCTTCACTGAACTCAAATATTAATTAGGCTTCTAAAACTTCGAGACCAATAAGGAGCTTCAAAACCCCATTTCTGGCCCACTCACATCAAGAATAAGAGTAAAGAAAAGTAAATATTTGTTACCAAAAGTTAGGCAAAACGTGTTCAGTGATGTGAAAAGGACCTGAACGTTGCCATGAAGGTCTACTTCATCGGTCTTTTTTGATCATTAATACCTAGCAATTGTCATCTCTTCACTGAACTCAAATATTAATTAGGCTTCTAAAACTTCGAGACTAAAAGGAGCTTCAAAACCCCATTTCTGGCCCACTCACATCATCGGATCAGCTCGCATCACGTTGATGGAAAAATCGTCTATTGGTTATTGAGAGATTGTGCCGAACTGTGCGGAATGCTGCGTCAACAGTAACTCCTTTTTTGGGCCTCTTGCACGTGCGCCTATGAGGGAGGTATTCTGCGTTCTCAGACTTAATGTTTTTCTCTTTTACAGTTCTTCGATATGTATCCAAGATATAAGACGTATTTTTGTATGTTCTGATTAAAATTAATTATGTGTGAAAAATTGTTGTGTTCTAGTGAGTCTACGTGCATTTATTGTAGAATCCTATTGGAATACGATCCGAACATCCCTGAACCCGGACAGAAGGTAAGAGCAATTTTATACTTTAATTTCGAAATTTTGCTCTTATTCCGAAACAGAAAGTCAAAAATTCGTAACAGAGATTTTCATGTATTCCCTGAACTGCAGAACTCGGTAAGCTTCCACACTTATGATGAAATGTGTCGCGAAGTTCAGGCTCGATTCACATCGCTGGCGCAAACGTTCTTCGAAGAGTGAATCGGAAAGCACGTCTGCCGAAAAGTACTTTTTAAAAGAATACCAGTACATTGTAGGTTTCTCCTACAATTGTTGGTTAATTCCTAGTTTATGGTGCTTCTTGGCGATTTTCCAAAAATCGCCAATTTGGCGCGTTTTCCCGTCTTGTCTCTGGGAGCCAAGATGCTCCCAAAGACACTACCGGAAAACGCACCCAAACTAGCGATAAATACACAAAATAAGCAAATTAAAAAGCATAAATATTAAAGTTTTAAACAACAAAAATTATTGTACTTACATAACTTGTTGAACTGATTTTTTATTTTATTTAAATAATCATATTCGTCGTCTCATAAGTCATAGTGGTTTGTTTTTTTTTTATGTTTGTGGATACTATTTTAGAAGAGATTTTCTGTAATCTAAAACGAATTTTAAAATCTAAACACTAAACCATAAACCTAAAATCAAAACACTAATCATAAACCATTCAGGTAAAGCAACTTTCTGAAATCTAAAACCGATTTTCTGAACTCTAAAATTTTCTTTTAGCTGCAAAGATTTTTTGAAATCTAAAATGAATTTTCTAAAATCTAATGCTAAAATTTTTCGTTTAGCCACAACCATACACCACGCAATTTAGCAAAGCACGCTTACCTTCTCTCAAAAACCATATAATCCACAGTGAAAATCCACAAACACAATTAACGGAAAAGAATTAGTTTATCCAAAAAAACGGATCCGAAAAATACGAGTACAAGGAACCGAAAACTTTGTCGTTAACCCCTCGGAGTTTCCATAAGAAATGGCTTTTGGAATTCAAACCAACCGCCGCGCATGCGCTCCGTTAACACAACGTATCAAAACGTTCTCGAACCAAAACTAAAATATACCATAATATGATTCTGCTCCCATACAAACACAGCTGCGCATGCGTTAAATCGAAGAAGCGAAACGAGGTAACTCATGTAAAGCAATACTAACAACATTGACTAAAACATCTCACAAGTGCTTACATGTACTTATAGATTCGGTTAGGTAAAACTTAATTACTTTTTATAAGAGGGGGCGCTGTGCCCCCCCTTTCTTTTTTTAGTAGAATAAATTTAATAATGTAAACAAATAAGAGTCCCGTCAGAGGCAAAAACGCGCACTACAGAAACAAAATGGCGGATTTCCACATGGTTACCAGAACGCAAACTAAAGTCGCCAAGGTTGCCAGAATATACCTATTATCGCCTTCTTGGCGAAGAAGCACCATAAACTAGGATTCAGCCCAATTGTTTTTTAAACATGCAGAAGACCTGTATTTAGGCCAGATCTAAAGGGCAAATTTTACTCAAAAATAAGGTTAATTTTTTCCTGAAATCTGCACAATGGGTTTTGTATACTGCTAAAGTGTTATGTAGTTACAAAAAGTTGTCAACAGGTGGGAGCAAACGTTGGCAATCGGTAGAAGTTTTATTATTTACAAGTTGGTAAAAACCATTATATCTCATAACCAAGATTGTATAATTTACACAACGTTTCTTTTTATCGGCTGAATTACTGACATACTCCAGCTGCGAAGAAACTGGAAATCAGTTGCTTGAAACATTGAAATAATCTTATTTTTCGAATAATGATCTTATGATTGAATGTTTAAATTGAAAAATGTTTTCTAGACTGTGGTTAAAATGGAAAATTTGATTAATTAATAGAAGATTAGAAGAATTAATAGAAGACAAAGAGAAATACAACAAAAAATGCACAAAGTATTTTAACCAATAAAAGTTACTTTAAGCTCGTTAAAAACATTAATAATGAAATTAATTATGCATGAAAATAAAGTTATTGATATCAAAATGTATTATATAATTTTTTAGCAATATATTGTTGAAAATAGTTTAATAGTTTTCTATTAAGAAAGATGTGATAAACTATATTAATTTTTTGGTTTTACTAACATACATATACTTACATAAATATGAAAAAAAAATGTGCTTATGTAACATAATTATTCTTTTTTATGTGTTTTTCCAAGATGAAATTTAATTTTAAAATAATAGCCCTTAATATTTGAATGATGGAATTTTTTCAGAAGCAAGAGCAGGTGGAAATCGCTGGGAGAGAGATCGGAAGTGTAAGGCGGGTGATCAAACATTTCCCACTTGAGCTCTTGCAGCAAATGCTTTTCTACCATTCCCAGTATGTATTCGAGCATCATTGTGGATCACCGGAAACACCGACCTGAATATCCCTCGTCTTGGCGCGAGACTGAATGACAACCGACAGTTTTGACTGAAACAAACTTAAAAACGATCTGACTTGAAACAACGACTCAATGATTCTTGAATTGATCGAGAAATGGCAAATGGTGCATACAATATCCACTCCCACAATACTTACTATAAGCACTCACTTTCCGCAATTCATTACCTTCTATCTGTTGGAGGGGGAGGAAACATATTTTCGAGATGCGTCCCGTAATCGTATGAAGAAGTATAAAAGTCTGTTTGTTTGTCCATGTCGCTTACAAATCTAGACCGTTGGACCGATCGATTTGAAATTTTGCACAAATATGTAAGAAAACACAATAAAAAATTTGCCCTACTTTAAAAATCTGAAAATCCACCCCTTATACAATTTTTAGCGATCTTCCGCCATTTTCAACTCTTTTGAACTCCGAAATAAAAAAAATTTAATCATTTGAGTGACAAAAACTTGGGCATCGTAAGTGAGATTGGCGTCATTTCAAGGTCACGGATACCAGGCTTTGATGGGAAAATTGTGATTCCAGTTCTTTTGAAATAGATTTTTGAAATTTACCATTGTGAGCTTTTTTCACAAATAAAATGCTGCTTAAAATAAATAAAAACTTTGTGAAAAAAAACACACATAAAATGTTACTTATAAGGCGTACGATCGTTTCGGCCAAAAAATTCTTTTCGTCTTCATTAGACAAGCCCTTCCGTCTTATGTGGGTTTTTTTTAACAAAGTTTTAATTTATTTTATCATTTAACACCAGTATTTTGAGTGTTTTTTTAAAATGCTGATTACCTCGTCAAGAAGCATTCATTGATGTAAGAGAGCTGTTCCCAGCAAAACGAAATCCTAGGATGCGAAAAGTTTCTGCAAACACACTCTCAGAGAGATTCCGCACTTTTTCAGAAGAACATTTAATTCCTATGACAGGAATACGCGTGTTTAAAACGTGTGTTCTCTGGTTGTGTTTGAGGGAATTTTTCGCATCGGAAAGATTTCTATTTGCTGGGAATAGCCCACAAGGATTAATAAATTAAGTATTTCCATTTTTTAACTCTTTTATTTCGGCAACAATTCAAGCCTTGTCTTGCAAACGAAATTTGGCATTCTGATCATGTGTCAATACTTAAGGATAGGAATGTTCTACGGCTAAAGCTCTCAAAACGGTCTACAATAATCCGACACCAGAGGACTCTGATTAACGCTGGAGGATAACGAAAGTGCATATGTGTGGCTATATTTTACGATCTGCGAATGCAAAAAGAAATCTTTTCATACCAAAATATTTCGTATTTGTATCAATGAAAATTACACTCGAGACATTTTATTTTTGTCCACTAAAAATAAACAATTAATTTCATATTCATGAAGTATTGAACAGATTTTGCAAAAATACTCGAAATTTTGATGGCCTCAAATGATTGACAAGATCTACAATTAGATTATGAAATTGAAAAATAGAAAATTTGTTACGATATTATGATTTAAAGCACAATAAGCCATGCTAATAAATATTTCGCGTATATTAAATTACTTCAGATTTTGTTTCATTGTCGAATTTAACAGCTTAAGTAACAATAATGGATACTATTGCTGTGGTAACTAAATGGTAATATTAAAATTGAAAATGAAATTAATTACTCTTTGACTTTATTTTTACGTTATGCGTTTATAACTGTGCATTAGTAAGTTAAATGCTAACAAACTCACTAAAAAAAAATACATCAGAATCAAGATAGTATCGCAAACATGAAATATGGAACAAGATATAAATTATTCCTGAGACACAATTTTGCTGAAGCAGATAAACATATATTTTGTTTTTTCATTCGTATTAATCATTTTGGCAACCTCGATTTCCGCCCAAATAACGGGTACTTCAGCTGGTACAGATATACAAATTCATACCTGCGTGCAGCTCAGAATCTTCATCACAGAGATCTTTGGCTATTTCATACGAGTTCTCCATGAATTCAATGACTATAAAATGTTCGGTCATTCTCCCACAATCGTCGATGTGATCGATGAAACACTGAAAGTATTGCAGTTGACCTCTAGAAGTTAATAAAAGCATTTCCAGTAACAGTCTTAAAGCTAAGCTAGCAAACTCTTTGCACAACATAAATTGAATTTTTAAAAAAATAGTAATCAAGTACCACAAAAGTAAACAAATGAGAATCTACGAAATTTGCTTATCAAATTATATTAAAGTTTGATGATACCAGTAAAAAATAATAAGAAGTGTAGTACTTACGGACAGATATCCATAAGTTCATCTTTGTCAGGCATTACATGTATTCGTCTTATTTTTTCTCTGGGAACATGATGCAAACACTTTTGATACGGGCTTATGATATCACAATCGTCTTCTCCATTGACACCTGAAATATGATCAAACTGTTGCAATTTCTAATAAGTTTGTTCTATTCACTGCAACACAAGTATTGATTTTGTTTACTGCAATTACTTAATCTGACTACTTTCAAATTAACACTTTTGAACAAAATTATCATTTTGAAAAGTTACTTCATTTGAAAAAGTATGCAAATTTAGTTTCAGTCGCAGTTTTATGTACAAGGTAATAAGCCCTACTAATATTATAAATGCGAAGTGTATTTTTTTTTTTTTTTTTTTTTTTTGGTATGTTTGTAACACTTTCACACTGAAACGGTTGGACGGATTTATATGAAATTGGAAAGAAGATAGCTTATACCCTTAATTAACACATAGACTTCGATTTATCCCCCCCCCCCAAAAAAAATGCTTCTTGTGATTTTTAAGTTATGTGGCATATTCCAAAGCATAACTTAAAACCCGATATCACGTTACCGAAGCAGTAGGAAAATAAAATATAAATACATAACTATTCTGCGGTTCATAAAATGTGATTAAAATAATTAATGAAAAGTTAACTCAAAATACTTAAGCCAACACAGCCTTACACAGCAAAATTATTTAAATAGATTTAGAATTAGGAATAGCATAAATAATAAAAATTCGTGTATTTTAACGAAAAATCAAACAAATCAGAGCATCACTGATTGACATCAACTCACAATTCTTTCTTTTTTTTTCAAATTATGCCCCATTGCACCCGAGCAACAAAGCTCGTACAAAAATAAAATTATAAATATAATTAAGGTTCAAGACAGATTTCACTAATGTATTTAGTGCAAGAAAACGGTAATTTATACCTCATCAAAACCAATCGGCAGTTTTTATTATACTCGCTGACTATAAAATAACGTGAAGTGTTCAGTAGCGTCTGGCAAGTACACTGCTGGACGAAAACTTACCAAATGTGATGGGCATATATAGTGGACAATGGAATTTTGATTTTTCTAGAATAATAAACTCGTACCAAATGTCGCCATTAGGTGAAATGTTAGTGCTGTTTACCGAGTAAAATGCATTAATTAGCGCAACCGTGTTGTTTGTTGCGATTATGCGTATAAAAGGAAACTCTGGGAGAGTTCTTATCATTCTGAGGTTAACTGACTTTCGATGGCTCATACTTAGAGATCTGCGCCGCCGCCTGGCATTTGTACCACGCCGCAGCCGCCGGAGTCTAGGCCGCGTACTGCGCAGACGTAACCCGGCGGACAATTGGCTTCAAAACTTTTTGAAAAATTGTACCTAAACTTTCAACTGCTTTTTTTCTGGATACTTCTTAACCTTTTACAGGCCAAAGTTCCAAACTGAGAAAATCAAATAAAAAATTTATTGAAAATTTAAATTTTATTGATATTGACTTGAAAAAATGAGCAGATATAAGTTAAAAGATGAATTGATTTTTTTTTAAATAGAATTTGCATTTCTATCATTAGTGGAAAACTGGACAAAAAATCATGAAAACAGCCATTTTCATAAATTTTGACAGAACTTCTTGATACCCCCTGGAAACCTAATTCATATCTTCACCTAAATTTAAAATTAAATCTTTCATTAATTATTAATTTTTCACTTATTATTCAAACTACCCATCACTATATTCCGTTGTTGAAACCAATGTAAAAGTTTGTCAGAGGTCATTAGTTTTCCGTGGTTTCCTCCGAAACTTAGCGTAGATATGGGTTAGGACCCCTTAGAAAGACCCCCCACGGAGGGCACCCCATCTCTCTGCCTAGAGCACACGCGTAGCTAAATGGCCGTAATCCCGCAACAACACAACGCAATAACATCATATTCAAGACTAATTTTCATAGTCTCGAAAAAAAGTCCCAATTTAACGCCAATTTATACATATGCATATATGTGTGTGTGTGTGTGTACGCATACGCTCATTTTCATTATGCTCTTCTTTAAATATACTACCACGCCACGTCGTGCCGCCACCGCCGGGTTTCTGAGGTCGTTAGGCCGCCGCCGCGAATTTTCGTGCGGCGCAGACCTTTACTCTTACCTTACAGATCCGAGCTTTGTCAGTCAGTCGCTTTTACCAACAGAGCAAAAATGCCTTTGCTGCCCTTCGTGAATTTCGGCTGTTAAACAAGTAAGGAAAATTGCCGATGATCATAAAAAACTTACGAAACATGATGCAATGGTTTGAAGCTGCAGAAACTCTAGCACTGCAACCAGACCGGGGGCGCAAAATGTTCAGTCTGCTAAAGAAGAAATTGCAACGGCTTCAAGCCAATTGGCATCAGAAGGATGAGAATACTCCGAGTTTTCCCTTTTACACTCATAATCACAACAAGAAATGCAGATATGCAAATTAATGGCATTTTAATCGGGGAACAGCGCCAAAATTTCTCCTGCTGGCGACTTTAGGTACTAAAACTTAGGGTGTTTTTTTTTCTTTTCTTCTTTTTTAAAAATCAAATCCCGTGGTCCACTATTTAAGCCCTGTCGTCCACTACTTTATTCGCTAGAGTGCTCTGAACGCCCCCACGTTACTTTATAACCGCGTGTATTTATTACTCTGTACATGTAGCTGTGTCTAATATTTGGCATGAATTAGCAATTTATTGATTAATGATTTTAGAATGAAATACTTTTTTTTAACTATATGAAAACTATAACAAAGATTATAACCATCTTTGCTTTAAACTGATTCTGCAGTGTCCGGCAAAGGACATACTCATTTTAAAATTACATATCTCGAAAACAAAGAACAATAAAGGAATGAAACAAACTGTATATTTATTACGGAAGCAGTAAAAATTGTATACGGGAATTTTGAAAATTGTAATAAAAGTTACTAACATAAAACATATAAATTAAATGCATCAAAAATTTGTGTATAGGGTCACCCATAAGTTTTCAATGCATTAAGGTCTATGACTAGCTTCAATATATTTAAATAGTCATTGTTTTTTGGTCATGCCCGAAATCTTACCAGCTATCAACAAGTTTGGCGAGTTTTCCCCCAAATGACGCCAATCTGGTTCCAAACATTCCAAAAATAACCCCCTGGAAAATTGAAGAACTGAACCCAGTTTGTCAATATCTTTTATATTTGGCGAGAAACCATTATATTAATTCAATTATCATATCTCAATTTTAAATTAAATAAGTCTGAATGAAGCACATCGAAAATTTGTAAAATTTAATATGTGTACAAGTAAGTCTTGTAGTCTCTTCACATTACAATTTATTTTTTATTTTTATTTATTTATATATGTATATTTTTAATAAACTACTTTGCTAGTTTTCAAAACTTATCTTAATTATACTGATTTCGAGATCGGGGCACATGTAAATTAGAAATAATCCATTTAATAAACTGCATCGCGATTTCATAAATTATTAATTCAAAAATTTAATCTAAATTAAAAAGCTTGACTTCTTTAATTAAATACCTTTTTAAGAAGTACTACTCAGAAAAGAAGAGACTCAAATCTCAGGCTCAATTTGATTACACAAGATACATAAAATGAATAATTCACGAACAAGACAAAAGCTAAATGCAAGATTCGAATGTTATTTAAAAAACTGAAACGTCCATGTTAATTTCAGTTAATTAAATTAAAAGCTAATTTTTCTCTTCATACTAACAAAAATGCAGACTAAATATACGTATTACGACTAGAGAATTGCATATTTCCTGTCTGAGATATATGAAACGATTCTTTTCGAATGGAGGTTCTAAAGCATTAATTTAAATTGTGTTTAAGTAGTTTTTGTGAAGTTTGTTTGCTTAAGTTTCTCGTTAACTTTAATTGCAAAATTTAATTTTTGCAACTTAACATTATATACCGAGGAAAAGCGTTATATTCATATATATGAACATTTTAATTGACTGTATTTCTTTTTCCTTCTTGTTTTTCGGAAAAACACGGTGTTAAATGATTTCAACAGTAGGTTTAAGTTTAATCTCTTCAGTCTATTCTTTCACTTACAATATACATGGAAATATCTGCAAAACAACACATAAATGTTAAAATGAAATTTATCTTTTTTTTTCATATAGATAGTTTTAATATAGTACCACAAAATTTGAATGTTGTGTAACGTATCATGTTTTCAGAGGAAAAAAAGAAAATAATAACTCGAAACTCTGTACCAAATCAGAAAGTTTTCAAATGTGAATTACACGGTCTAAAAGTGTTTTGCAAGATGACAATTCATTGTTGTGCGTAAAGATAAATTAATTAAGTTATACTAAAAAATTATGTATATGTATATATATATATATATATATATATATATATATATATATATATATATATATATATATATATATATATATATATATATATATATATATATATATATATATATATATATTATTTTTTATTGTACGATAGGAGACAATTGAAAAAAAAACTGTACTTTAAAGTGAATTAATATGCTACACAAAAATGGCACCGATTTATTCTTTCAGAATCACCAGTTCTTGAAACAATATTTTTATTTGCCATAAATTTTCGAGTCAAAAATTTAAAATGTCGTAGTATATATAATTTATTTAATAACTTGCAAAACAATAAATAAAATTTCTATCAGTCTGTTAGAGCCTTGTCGATAACTTATAGTTTTTGAGAACTATTTAATAGTAAATTTTTCATTGTGGGTACTTTATGTAAAAAGTATATATGTTTTTAAAGAAACAACAAAAAATGAAAATCTTAAATAACATTAGTGAAAAGTTACAGGATGAGCTCTCTTTGTTTGTTTAGATGTTTATCTTATGGAACTAAAAGATTACCGACTTTCTCGACGCGTTTCAGTTAATTTATATTAAAAGCCAGACCTCAGTTTTTCTTATTGGACCTTTGGATCAGTAAGTCATATTTATAGTTCTATTCGAATCAACATAGTGCACTACAGTCTTCATGTAAAGATTATCTTATACAAATTTAGTTCTTGAATAGTTAAAACATATGTGAATTTTAGAAGAATTTTAGTTTCTACTGATAAAAGTACAATTAAAATTATCATTTTATAATTAAATTTTTTCATGTACAGTAAGTTTTTAAGATTTTATTTACAGATCAAAAAAGAAAACAATTTTCCTTAAGTGCAATGGTAACATTAATTTTTTCATCCACAATTTATATTAGAATGTCAAAATAGTCAAAAACTAATTATGTTTCATATACTTGAACATTTCATTTATTTCCAGAAAAAAAATAAAGAACACTGAAAAATATACAATCCAAAACTTTTAAGTCTTAACTGCTAAAATAACGAATTCGTCATTATTTTACGAATAGCTCAAAAAACTTTAAAACTAAATAAAACGCTTACTTAAGATTATAATTTATTTTTCATCGGTAAAAGTTAGGATTTAATGATTCATCTATCAATTGAAAGCGGAAAATATATAAATATTTTTCTTTTTTGAATCTAGGGTTTAAGAGCTTCGAAGGTTTCCATTCCATTTTGAACGTTAGAATAAAAATATCAAATATTATATTCAAAATTAAGCTTTTCTATATGTAGGAGAGGGGCCAGGTGATGTGTTCTTCACTGTGAGCATTTTGCCCGGGGCAATCCGATTTTTAAACGGGCAAGTTAAACAAAAATTTCAGTTGCCCCAGGGGCAACTAATGTTTTTTACTTTTAAAAAGCGATAAAAGAAGTGATTTTTGATGAAATTCAACATGGCCGGCCTGGCTTAAGTGCTTGCTCAGACAATGTCCAAAAGCGTCTGAAATGCCAGCTGTATTGTATGCTTTATTGCTGTAATATATATATATATTTTATAAGCCTTCCAAACTCGGGAGAGAATTGTGACACAGCCTATACATAATGCCGGTATTGTCCACCTAAGTCTATATTCACGATTTCCCCCCCCCCACAAAATATCTTCATCGAGCCTATACATGTATTAATATTTTTACAACCTTAGATATTTTGTTGCCCGGTACATTGTTTAAAAGTGATTTTGATTCTTTTAACTAAGTTAGTCTAGCGGACATTGAGTGATTTTAAGCTGAATCTGTAGAAACTTATAAAAACACTAAAATAAAAATTTAAATTTTTATAAATAGATAAACTAATTAGGCTTAGCTTTGATATTTTCAACAAATTGAGTAAATACCCAGTTATTTTTATGTTTCATATTATCCCTTTTTAAATATATTGACAGACAGTGTAGATTCTTTTGCACTTCCCTCTTCCTCCATCAATAAGAATGTTTCCTTTGGGCGGGTCCGCCTCAGTTTATCACAGTCCTGCGCATGTCCTTGACGCATGCGTAAATTGAATGTGGAGTGATTTCAAATTTCATTCGTTCTGAGTTTCAAAAAAACGTTTAAAATTAAAAGCAGTTTGTTAAATCAATTTAGTTGAATCAAAAAAAAAAAAACTTTTGTTAAGTCAGCAAAACAAAGATACCAAACTACTTAACCAAAGAACTTTTGTTAAATTCAACAAAACAATTTTTTGCTTGTGAAATTTTACAATTGCAGTAAACAAGGCGTAAAAATTGATAAACTGATAAAAAAAAGTTTTAAAATTAAGAGAAACGAAACAGAATGTTGATAGTGAACTTAATCCTTGAATGCATAGTGATGTAGATCTTCCTCGTATGTTTCAAACGCGCTCACTGCCTTATCAAAAGTATTAGAGTACGAGCCAAATTTTTTACGTCAATTTCACATATAAAATATAGTTTTTAATAATAGATGATTCATGTAATAAAGATTTCCCATATCTCTTTCAAACTGCTTGTTTTTCGAAAAATTAATTATTTATTCACAAAACAGAAGTAGGAAATTTAGTTTACACTCGTGGCTATCGAGTGCTATCCCATGATCAGCAACTAACGTGTTTAAAATTCATACATTTAAGGGTTAAACATAATTAATACAAGAAATATAACCTCAGACATAAGTTAAAATTGCTATATTCTGCAAGAGTAAGAACTCAAGATATCACTCGCCTTTGAAAAACTGTTTTACCGCACAGTACATTGATATTTTTTAACATATTTGCAAATATACACAAATTTTATGCATAAAACATTAGACATGCACATATTTTAAGTATCATAAATCATTACGAAGCATCTATTAAAGTAGTCATTTTCTATGGAAATAAGCTTACCCAAAATCAAGGCAATGGCACCAATCAAAAGAATCATGTTGTGGACCAAATACATTAACTTCTAAAGCTAACTAAAAAAGAAAATGTATGAAAAGCGACCAGTCCAATTACTTTTATACGAAAAGGAAATAACGTCACATAAAGAAATCAATGGCTTGAACTCTGATAAACGTCCATGAAATATTTATCTGTAAAGTTTATTTTTTCTCCCTCAAGTGAATACAATGTCATTGAATGAGAATGGCATTGTGCATATATTTAGAGCGTTTGTCGTCGGAAGTTCTTGTGGGGATTTTGAAGAATCAACGAACTCGGAATTCTGTCAAAAGAGCTTCCTCTTAAAAAATGATGCACTGAAAAAAATCTTTTGCTGATTCAACAAAATTTTAGTTGGCTCTATTCCAAAGAAATATTTTTTAATCAACAAAATTTTGTTAATTTAATGAAAGATTTTGTTATTTTAATAAATATTTTGCTAAAAATCATCAAAATTGTTCCGTTGAAAAAGAGCGAAACATATTTGTTGATTCAATAAAACATTTTTCTATCGTATGGTCATACAGGAAATTTTGTATTTGCTTATATAAATTATCTGTTGTTAATTAATACACTGCGTCTTAAATGAATGTCAAGTATTGAAGCTTCTTCAACAGCTGAATTAATGGTACGGTTTCAGGAGTTTTAAAACGTTTGTAAAAAAAATTAAAATATTTTGTGCTATAATTTCAGATATCAACCTTCTTAATTTCGGATTTTTAAGTATTTGAAGTATCTTACGTTGGGGAATCTCATTTATGTAATATTTTAGAGGAGAAAGCAAACCATGTCCACTTTCCGAGCATATATGAATGAATAAAAGTGCTTTCCCAATGAGCTTGCACCATCAAGTATTCCCATACACGTCTCAAGCTCTTTGGCACTCAACCCTCGTAACTTAGAAATAGACAGAAGGAATCCAAAATACCTTTTTTCCTTAATGAATAATACTTTTTGATGAATGAACTTTTCTTAGTGCAATTGTAAATTTGTTTGAAACCGCTTTGACACCGATGTGCCCGAAACAGAAATTTCCTAGATACATTATGCAAGCATTTATTCCTTTACTCCTTTCTACCCTCCTTTTTTGAGTTGCTCGATGGACTACAAAAAAAAAGATCTAAATTATTTTCAAATTATAAAATTACATTCTTGCATAATAACATTGAACATATGTGTCAAAGTTAAGATATGATAAAATTTGGCTTGTATCTTTTACGTTTCTCGTATTTGAAATTTTCTCAAGACCATTGGTTTCATTCTTCAATAGGAACTGAAATGTTTTTTTTTTCTCCAGATGCTTTGATAATGTAAAGCCTTACACATAGTTTACCTCGTACATTCTAATTATTGACTTTCAGAACACCTAATCTTTACCAAACTTTTCAATAAATTTGATTCAGTTCAATCGGATGTTGGGTTTTGACGTGAATGAACTTCAAATTAATTGAACCGCAATGTATAAGAATATTATTATTTAATTATAATTTATATTATAATTTTTTGTAGCCCTGTAAAAAATATGGAAGCCCTACACACACCAAAATCTATACAGTATATAAGACAGTGACCAATAATTTGCTTATCTAATTTGAGCTCAATCAAATGCACCATATAGACATTAGCGCACTTTCAAGAGTTTGCGGGTATAGGCCTTAATGTATAAGAATTCGTTTTTATATTCCGTGGACAAGAGCTATAAACACTACTCACACCAAAACTTATACAGATTGTGTGACTGTGATCTATAATATACATATCCAGTTAGAACTTATTGGAATGAACCATTTAGACACTAGCACACTTTAAATGGTTTACGTCCATAGGCCGTAATGTATAAAAATTATTTTTTCTAACCCTCTGAACAAACTATCAGCTCTACACACACCAAAATCTACGCAGTTCATGTGACCGTGACCTTTAATAGCTACTCATTTTGTGCTCAATTCAATGCATCCTTCAGACGCTAGCGCACTTTCAAGAATTTCCGTCCATAGGCCATAACATAAAAGAATTTTACTTTGAAGCCCTGTAAAAAGGCTATAACTCTTATACACAGCAAAATTAATATCGGCCGTGTGATGGTGGTCTATAAAACATATACCAAATTTGATCTAAATAGAATGCACCGTTTAGGAGCTATCATGTTCTTCACATGCACACACACATGCTGACATCACCGTAAAAAAAGCATAAATGAATTCAAAAAACCTCAAAACGTGTAAATACATCAAAATCTCGAAGTCGATTGTTTTCATGATTACAATACTTTCCTTACATTCGGAAAGTAAAATGTATTTTCTCAATGGCGGCATTTTTCAAACTGTCTTCTTTGTAAAAAACATATTGTTGCGAAATAATAACATAATTTGCTCTCGTATTGCATGCGCCGCCGTGAAACTAGTTTTACAGGCATAATAGCGGAGTCCTCAGGTAATGCTAAACCTGTGGAAGTAACCCTGTAGTCTTGGCGACAAACTTGGCGATCGTCTTCGCGACCTTGGCGACAAATGGTGACTTCTAGAAAATTCATGTCTCGAGACCATTTTTCAATTTGATAAGATTGTTCCAGAAGTTTCTCGGCAATTCCAATCTCTATATAAACGCTAGGATTTCTCTCCGGGGAGTTCACTTGAGTGATAGACTTTGAAGCGCACGGTTGATTCTGTGATATGAATAGCGTTATTGTTGTGCTTATTTATGATTTTAGTTAGTGCATGTTAATGTTTCTTGTATTATTTTGAGCTATTGAGCTGCGAGCCGTGAAATAAAGTGTTATTTTTGTTTACGGTGCTCATTGGACTGTATTTAAAATACACCCACTTGGCGATTTTCGTAACAATATACTTAAAACTAAATCTTATTATCGGAAAGCAATCTTCATTTCAGAGGTTTCATCTACAGAGCTAAGTGTTTCCTCTAAGAGTAGTAATAAGATTTTTCTGTTTTGCTTTAAGAATCTTTTTATAAAATGCCTATGTTCGTAATTAAATAAAAAATCTTTTTATAAAATTCCTATGTTCGTAATTTAATAAAATCTGTGTTTTATAATTTGATTCATATAAAACACAACAACAATAGAATATTCATTTTCATTAATTGCAGCCTTCTAATTTTATAGGGAAGGACGAATTTTATCCACTGAATTTCTTTAAAAAGTAAATTGAAAACTATTGTGATAGTTTCATTGCAATTTTCACTTTAGAAAAAAAAAATAAAGTTCTATAAATTGTACATATATAAGCTGCCATGCTGAAACCAAGCTCATAAGAGATTATCACAATTATAGAAAAGAATTCAGATTTCTAAGAATGATAAGAAAAATTTGCCAGTAAAATATTGATTTAAGATAAAGGAAAACAGCAGTTTTTAGAAATACATTTATTGTTGCTATTTAACAAAGCTGAATTTGTGGATAGCCATTGGCACTATCTTAATTTTTTTAATGATAATGAAATGTTGTCGATTTTAATGGCTTCATAAATGTGAAAGGAATATTACGTATTTTCATTCTTTAAAAATTAAAAATAAATAAATGAACATACAGAAATAGAACAGATTTCAACGAAACTGCTCGCATAAATTAGAAGTGATTGGAAAAATTCTTAGTTTTGAGTCAATTGATGAAAATCGTTTCAAATCTTAAACATAAAACTGAAAAATTCAGTATTATGCACTAAGTAGCTCTCGTAAAATAATGAAACTATTGTTTGAAATTTGCAGTATCTTGTGTATAAATCCAATACCCGTAAACACTGATTATAAGGCAATCTCAATGCTTTTCTTATTATAAATAGCAAACACAAGTTAAACAAAATACTAAAACACCGTCTTTAGAGGTTATTCGCAAACCAACTTGCAGAAACCATAAGTTTTGAGCCAATTACCTTGGATTTTCATAAATGCTTGTAAGAACAATAATTAACAAGTTATTATAATTTAGATGGAAAATTAAACTTCTAGCATGCTCATTAGTGTAGGTTGTTTTGTCTCTGTACTATGTTATTATTTAATGCTTTGTGTTTCAATGACGCAAAGGGCATGCGGTGGAATGGAATACAAAGTTTGTTTAAAAGACATTTCGAGAGATAATTTTAATATTTATCCTCTAAAATGAATCAGAATAATCCTCTGAAATTAATAAATTTCAACAAAGTTGAAAAACGTTTATGACTTCGGCTTGTCTGTAAGTCCGTCCGCCCAGGCTCTAATTGCCATAAATATGCATCAATAACTACTCAATTTATCTGTTATATTACTATGTACTGTAACATGCACCCTATTGAAAAGGGTGTCTATAGCACTTATAGGTGTTTTACACGAGCACTAAAAAGAATTCCAATAGATTATGCTCTATGAGCAATCATTCTTTAAAGCGTACTTTACAGTTATTTGAATATTTAAAACAAAACAAAATTGATATATGTAATTAAGGATTACAAAATAATGTTCTCAGTAAAAAATAGTGTATGTAGTATTTACAGTTCTACAGTAGCACTCAACAAATCCCAATACATTACTTCATCCATTTCAAGCAAAATTCGGAAATTTTACAAACGTTAATAGCAGCTTACGCAAAAGTGCAGCAATAGTAATATGCAGCTTTTTTTTTTACGTTTTTGTTTTTTTTTTTTTTTCCAAAATCGCCACATTTGGCGCAAAAAAAGATTGTTTACTTGAAAATGTTTTATAATTGATCCGTTTAGCATGATTTTTTTTTCTTGTTTTACTTATTCGCTAGTCTCGCAGAACAACAGAAAATTTTGCCGGTAATATCTTTCAGTGAACTTGTCACAGAATATAACCTCTGTGAAGCTATTGTATTACATACATCATATGACAATTGTATGCATATATGATATATATTGCATGAATATTACACTTTAGTTTGCTCTGTACATACTTTACTTATGCTCGTATTTTAAACGAAATGTTTTCTCACTAGATATAATTAAATTTGTCCCTTTTCAAAGGCTATAGTAAAATGTGTAATTTCGTCTGTTTTAAACATCATGGCATAAAATATAAGAGTGTTTTCTAGACCTTTTATGGACTTTCCATTTCATCAAATACATTTTGCAAATATCGATTTAGGAAAACATCTAAAATACTCTGCTCCCAAAATATCTCCTTTTTATTATTAGCATTGACATCGATTGGCCGAGACGCATTTCCGATTGACCGAATGGAAATTTTGACCTTCCTTTAAACAAAGGATGGAAAAGAAACAAAAATAGTTTTATGAGTACTCTTTGTTTACTAATCATAAATATAACATGTCTAAAATACATATATACAATGGTTTCTCAATGTTTTCCAGTTACTAAAATTTGAAATTGCGCAGAATATTCAATGTGATTTTAATATATAAAAGAAAAAAGGCGCTTTTCGAGCCTCGTCAAGGGGAGACCCCTGAACCCCCCCCCCTAATTTTATTTAACCATCTTATTTTTTTTAACCAGGGGCGGTACGACACGGTAAGCATCGCATCTGGGCGCCGGCTTCGAAGGGGTGTCATTTCGAACTCATAAACTAAGTAGAGCATAAAAGGGGCGTCTTTTTTACGTTAGCAGGGGACGCCACTTACCCTAGGGCCGTTCCTGTTTGTAACCATCTTAATTTTAAGTTCCATACAGAATCTGAGAGATTTCAGTGACAAGGAAGCCAGTGAGAAGCAGGATTCTCTCCGAACAAGATTTATTAAGATGGCGAACCGACTGGTCGCCGGAGGCGGCTAATAAAGAAATAAAATAATGAAATAAGTCGTCGGTAGACTTGAATGATATGTCTGCAGAGCTCCACTCTTCCTAAGAAGCACCAAAATCGTAGAAAGATAAACTTCCCAGGTTATAGATTCAAATCTCTAAAATGTATCCAGCGTTGTCCTAGTAACCGGAAGATTGCATGTTAGATTCTCTACCTACCACTATTCTGGCAAACAAGTTATCAAGTCTATCGTGTGTGAGAGGCGATGCTCTGTCAGCGTGTCAATCATACGCAGAATTACGATTAAAGAAAATTCAGTAACTTTTCATTTCAAAGTGAAACTATTAATTTAATGCTGAGTAAAATACTAAGTGTGCCTACACAAAGTAAACATAAAAATGATTTGCATTTTAGTATCGTATTGCGTATACACATTGTTCAGTCACAAAAGCTAAGTCGCTATTTCAAGTATAGTCTTCTTGAAATGAATAGGATTAAAGCTGTTCCTTTGCAAAACATTTTGCTTTTTTTTAATTAATCGCAATTTCGGTGCAATTTTTTGAAAGAATCTTACTACCTTTTATATTAAAATGAACTTTCAATCTATGCCAATTAGCTCTATGTCTTTCCATTTTGTCTTGACGAAAGGAGTTTCAACGGAAAAAAATACGTATATAGTCTAACATTCTATGCCTTATTGTAATCTTTCAATGTTGTGAATTCATTTAAAAATATTATAGAATATGGAATTCCGAATCTTTTTAACCATTCGTTTAATTTTGCCTTACTCTTGAAAGACTTCCTATCAGCAGAGGAATTGATTCATTGTTCATTCAACTACAGCGATGCCTGTTTGATTTTTAATTTCGATATGCCTGGAAGAACAGAAATTAAATTTCATGTTTTCAAAGCGCGTGTCTCGCTCTCAGCTTATTTAATAGTGTTTTACTAAGATCAGACATTTTTCTGTGAATTGAAATTGTCTCTTTTATTAAAATATTCCTTCTAGAAGTAGAGCTGTTTGGGCGAATAACACGTAAACAAATGCCATCTCTGAATATTTTACCGTTGTTAAATTTTATGTGTACACAGTACACTTTAAAAAATACGGTATTAACGTACGCTTACGTTGGTAACAGGATAACCCCGAGAACAGATGGCCTTTTTCGTTTTCAGAATCTTTTGCTCTTGGACTATCCTGTTATCAAGCGAAACCCCAGATCAGGAGCCCGGGTCAGCAGAGCAGCGACTTATAATTTCGAAAAATAATTTACATTGTTTTACATCGATATTAATATTCAATAGAATACAATAAATACAATAATCATTTCGTTTTCACGAAGTTCCTTTGTCGTATTACTATATTTTAAATTGTACTATGCGGTAAGAATACGGAAAAAACAATAAACCGGAGCTCAACATGCGCCTTACCTGTTATGTTTTAAGACCCGACTTCAAATGTGGTTTACAACCACAACTCTCTGTGGGTTTAGAAATTTTTACAATTTACGTATATTTATCTGCGACTTTTGAAACCATTTTTTCCATGATATTTTAATCCACCTATCAAATTGATAAAATTGCACGCGGATAATGCGAGCCACAAATGGCTTAGAGTAATATCAGTTTAATACTTATTTTTCTAATCGTTTACCTCGTTGAATGAGTTTTTGTATAAATTCTATTAAGTTAATAACTCTATTTAAGTAGCTATAACTGCTATTAAGAGCATTAAAATATCACGGATAGTAATTAAAACGCTCATTTGTCCCATATCAGTTGATAATTTAATATTCTGCATACCTCATCTCAAATCACATGATTCATTTATTTTTCACATTGATGCACAAAAGTTACTGAATTCCTTTTTTGACTGATTGAATTTGTTAAATCCAGGTACTGACGTTCTAGTTCATGCGCTGCAATCCATAGAATTTTTCTCATACAATAAATTATAAATATTTACGTTGTTAGTTCAATTTTAACGGTTTAAAACCAAATTTACACGATTTGTATTACACTTATCAATCATAATACAATACCTGAATATTTTGGCAATGGTTTATTGGTATTTAAGTATACAAGAAGCCGTAAAAATAGAGTTTTTTACCATTAATTTTAATTCCATTATTTTTAGTTATATTTTATCATTGATTTATTCTATCGGCAATTCTACAGTTGTTAATTATATTTTACCACTATTTATAACAATTGCAGCTAAATATATCTCAAAATTTCTTTCTCATAATGAACAACAAAGCAAAAATCTATTTTTCTCATTAAAGTATAAGAAAAGCTAACCAAAATCGTTTCAATCAGATTTGAAATGTATTGACCGATTCATATATTAAACATTCTGTAAATATGAGAAACCCAATTAAAAACTTTTTAAATTCATCATATTCGAGACGTGATTAACGTTCTCATTAGAAAAAGATAAAATGTGATGTTTTATTCATTTGTTAGCAAGCATGCAGTCCATTTTACTGACTTTTAACGATGACAAACGAACGAAACTTAATGAAACATCTTAAGCTGCATTCAGAATCGCCCTTATCGTTTAAACGGACAAACACGGATGTTCCTAACTTGTTGCCAATTCGTAATGACTCTTTTTCCCAAGAGCGGATGTTCTTAAAAACTTCCGCAGGAAGTTCCAAGAAGATAAAAAACTTAGATGAAAATTAATAATAACTTTTTAAGATTTCTGTAGAATCACGAACAGGCTTCGATAGCTCAAAATGCTCTTTTATCTTGTTTTGGCTTGTTTTATTCAAGGTAAGATGTACTATTTAATGACTTAGAATCTATGTACTTTGTGGAGGAAGGGGGAGGAGGGGGTTGTATGGATGTGAATGCCTCAAATGAAGTATTTCAGAAAAGAATTCTAGACTTTTCCGGACAATCTTTTCAGGGAAAATATGAATTATGTGCTCTTTTAATAGCTTTTGTGCCTTCAAGTTTGTGTATAAATATGTTTGTGTTTGTGCGCATGTTCCTTCTTCACCACAGCTGATTCTCTTGCAGTTCAACAATTAAATAATCTAATCTTTTCCATTATCATTTTCATGATTTTCAGTAGTTAGTCTTGTTAAATTTTCTTTCATCATAGTAAGATGTACTAAAGAGACTCAGGACCTCTCACAAATTCCTTCAAAAAACATCCTGTTAGAGATTTTTTACTAAAACTGTCCGAGTATATTGTAGTGTCGTATTCAGATTCCTGAGACGCTTTCCAATAAGAATATCAGCTAAATTTGTTTTTGCTAACACCTATCACCTGCTGACCCATTAAAAGCTATGCAAGAGTGAACGCTTTTTATCTCAGTTTGTTTCGGCATGAAAATCAGGGGGGGAAATCGACCGTAGTTAACCGGCATGTCAGAAGTGAAAACTTCTTGTTAATCTTTCTAAAATTTATATTTATGCAGTTAAACAGGTTTTCACACATTATTGCATTCATATTAACAAAAAATAAACATTTATGAACGTTTATTCACATTTTTATACATTTGAAATTCTTTGAAAAAAAAATTTTAAATGTTTTTTTAAGGCTGTAAGGGTATCGCACATTTATTTATGATATTCTCACAATTTCACATATTTTTGTACGTTTGTATACATTTTAAAACAATTTTCACTGGGTTAGAATTGGAAATTTTTTATTTCATTATATTTTAAATTTCGCGCTCGATTTATGTGCACATTTAAAATTTAAAAAGAGCTAGGGAGTGCGCGCACAGGCCGCAACGTGACACAGCTGGTATAATGCGTACTGTATACATCAGCGATACACATTTTTCTCCACGTGGTGGGTTTTCTTCGATTTAATCAATAAATATGTATGTGAATTTATTAATTATCAATAATTATGTACTTACGCTGTAATGAACAGCAATCCTATTTATTTGTAATGAATGATGGATTTACAATTCAAATTCAAATGCACTGTAGTATAACACTTATAATTCAAACAATGTACAATATATAATTACTAACACTCTCCACATTATCAAATTAACTTTATTGCACAAGAACTATATAGCTATCCAAATTCAGTACAGTTTTTTAAATAAATAATCGAAAATTATAGCATCTACCCAGCTAGAAAATGTCTGCACTTTCTTGCAAAAACATATAGATTGTACACAATTTGTACATAAAAAGTGGATATTTTGAATATTTTGAAAGTATACACTTGTTATTCAAATTATGTGCAGTTTTTATGCATACTGAAACAAAAATTTAAGCAGTTTGAAACAATTTTCACAAAAATTTCAAAATCTAATCAAACACTTTTTAAATCCGACGCCTATAATTTATGTTGAGTGATCACCTATCATGTCACCAAATCTCATTTCTTTCACTGTAGTCGTTTTTATGTGATATGCGAACGAAAATTTACGCAGTTTGAAACAATTTTCGGAAATCTCAAATCTAATGAATTTTTTAAAAATTTGACGCCTATATTTAAGTTGAGTGACCACCTATCACATCACCAAATTTTCTTTCATTCGCTCCAACAGTTTTACGTGATGTGCGAATAAAAATTGCTCCACTGACAAAACGACATACAGAAAAACTTTTTTTTTGATAGCCGTACTGGGGTCCCAAATGCTTAAAACGGATAGAAATCGCAAATTTTTTAATACCAAGTAGTGTACAGGCAAAGTCTAATTTTATTTATTTAGATACATAAAAGTTCCCATTCCGAAATTGAAACAACAATCACTTCAAACTTTAGTCATTTCATCCCGAATCGAACCCGTCTGGTGGTTAGAACGCTGGCCTACCCTGCTTTGGGCCTACAGTTCGATACCAGTCTCTGAAGCTAGAAGACGCAATTTAAAAGTAGCTTGAAATTTTTACATATGATAACAGATGGCAGCACTAAAATTCAAAGAAAGAGGAACAAAACTCAGCGGGCAAGAGACGGCGTGGATATGACGACACGATTGACTTTTAACCGTATGTATCTGAATGTGATGGTCACGCGAATTCAGTGATTTTTCTCCATCCCAAAAGTGCCCAACGCGCCTACTTTTTTTGAAGTTTTCACTTCAAAATATTAATTGGATGAGTGATATAAGTAAAAGATTGAAGAATCAGATTTCAAATATATGGATTTTCTTTTGAGAAATTAAAAACCTCGTAATAATGTACGAAAATTTTCTATTTAACATGCGGTTGTTAAAATATTTTTCTCGAAGAATTCATATTAAATAAAACTATACATTAGTGTGTCCAATAACCTCGTGTGTCCTCCAATAATAGCGTGTTGAAAATTTATTTGTTTGAATTTTTTTACATAAAATTCAAACCAATAAATTTTCAACAAGCTTGAATAGCAAAGAAGCTGGGGCTAAGCATAGTACTCATATTTGTTAAATTTTACAGTGAGAATTTTATAAATATTCTTTTCTTTCGAAAAAAATGGACACTTTCCCCCTTTTTCCTACTCCCATGGAAGATTATATTCGAAATGTTCTGAAGGCGATTTTTAGGTATTCTTGAGTGTTGTACTTTACAGTAAGAATTTTATGGCTATCTCTTTTCTTTTGAGATCACGAAGGACATGTGAAAAGAACGATTTTGTCTCTCAATCCTGCATAAATTACGAATTTTGGAAAATTCTCTCCAGTTTAGCACCTAATCTAAAATTTCACATACGTGCCGAATTTCGTATTATTAGCTTCGGTAATTTTGGTTAGACAAAATACTAGCATACGAAAAAAAAATGACATTAACTTTCTGTTACACGTAATATGTATAAAAAGTATTTGCCCTAACTGAAGGAATAATCATTCCCCAGTCGGAACCACTGAAACTAATGACACGATATTTGGCATGTATATTAGGTGCGTAATGTGGGCGCTATGTAACAGGATTTCACAAAATTTGGTTCCTGAGGAATGTAGGCAGCCAAAATGTAACTGGCCAATATCACTGGAAATGTATTTTCAGTTGTTCAGTCATGCCATAAAAATTCTTGCTTTAATATGTATCTAAGAAGATTACCTAAAATTTGATTTTAAGAATTTTTGAAAAGTGTTAATGCTTTCGATCTGTCTATCTGTCCACCGGTCTGCCTGTGCTCTACTTGCATCGATTGTTACGAAACTTGCATAGGGTAATTCTGGGAGTTATGCCGCTTTTTGTGTGTGTGTGTGTGTGTGTGTGTGTGTGTAAAACATATAATGGTGCACGTACAATAAAATAAGTCATGCTATACCATTTAATGAAGAATGTGAAACATGTATACTATGACAAACAAACATAAAAAAATAATTAGTATACATATATATATTTTAAATTTCTAAAATCTTCCCTGCGGAGCGTCATCCCAAAATTCAGGGTGAGGCGGCGCTCTTGTGCGGGAGTTATGGCGAAGCTGTAATAAGAACAGAATGAAATACCAAATAAAATGTAACTTTTTATTTATCACCTACGAAATTCTGCTCATAGAAATCCGCATATTCAGTCATACACTCACAAAATGTTTTGGAATTAAGCGCGGTGCATCATATTTTGTTTTGGTTACCTTTAAAACAGATTCATCATTCATATCAAAATATGCATTTCTGGAATATAATTACCTATCTAATAACAAACGAAAGCTAAATGATTACAAAGAGACGTAGTAGTAGGTTTAAATCAGTATCAGTATGTAGACTTAATTCACTACTAAAAATTATTTTTTTAATTGAATTTTTATTGTTAGTTTATCAATAGCTAACATCGGTGTATCTGGAAGGGGGGGAAAAAGAGTAATATAATGTTTATACATTGTTTTATTTGTTTCAGCTAGGGATGCAACGGATATCCGGAAAAAATACAGCATCCGGCCTACCCGGCCAATATGCCGGATAATCGGCAGTAGCCGGATAATCGGCAGTAGCCGGATATTGCAAATATCTGGCAGTACATCCGGCCTAAAATTATGTACAGAGAAATAACATAAATAAGCATAATAAATGAATAAATTCAAAAAACTGCAATAATAAAAAATGTGAAAAAAGAAAGTTTTTCGAAAATAATATGTTTTCAATACTTTTTAGAATGTATTTTTATCATGTATAGAAAATGGAGGGCGCAAATTAAGTATTTCTATCTTTTTTTTAATATTGGAGTGAATTATTACTGGAAGAAATTATTGTACAAAAACACTGTATCTTTGCAAGAATTTGGTTACCTTTTTTTCCACCATAAATTGACTGGTGAGAAGTGCCATCCCACCCCCACCCCCAATTTCTATAAAGTAAGAAAATTTGTTAGATTGCTTTCCAAACAGTTGAATGGAGATGTCTTTCTTATCTTTTAAATATATTTATCTAACTCTTGAGGGAGAACAATCATGACATCGTTAATTGTATGATTTTAATTACAATAAAACTGGTACTAAATTCAAGGAAAGATCCCAAAAGGGTTTCTGATTTTTTAATCAAATGATTTGAAACTAATGAGAAAATTTAAAGATAAAGGTAATATCTCAATGATCTAAGAAAACTACTGAAAATAAAACAAAAAAAGAAGAAATCATACTGTAGCCGGATAGCCGGATATCCGGCTGAAAGTTTGTCAGGATATTCGGTATCCGGTATCCATCCAAATTGATACCCGTTGCATCACTAGTTTTAGCAATGTTTTACTCCTTTGTTTTTAAATTGTTTTATTTCTTTTAATATTGTTTTTATCTTTTATATGTGGGCGTTCCTAATAAAATCTGTAAACAAATTTAAAAATCATCCAATTTTTAAAAACAATATTTCATTTAAATTGTAAAACTATTACAATTGACGACTAATAACATGCCCAACTTCGTTAGTCTGTGCAAAATTAAAAGATAAAAAAGATAAAAACACTTAATCAACTGATATCTATCGACAGTTTCCAGGAGTACAAGGGGTGTAGCATCTTCCCCAGGCGACTCCCTGGATTTACCCTACAAGTATTTACTATGTTCTGTACTGAACATAGTAATACACCCATCTGAAAATGTTGAGTCTAACATAAATAATTCTCTCACAAATGCACATATAAGAACTGTAATACGTTACATTCTATGGTCTGTCATTGCTTAACATTTTTTTTTTTTTGTAAGCTTGTTTCAAACAAAAGAGAATTAATAAATGTTATTGAAGTTAACAAAATAATGCTCTCCGTCAAAAGTCTGTGGTATTCATAGTTCCTTTATAGGAACACACACACACACACATAAAAGTTAAATATTAATACGGTTTGAACACAATAAAATACGAATACGTATTTATGCCAGATACTCTCCATCGAATTTGCTGCTATTTTACAGAGATTATGTCCATAATCTTGCCAAATAGTCACGAAGTTTGTCAGTTGTTAAAGATATATCGCCAAATTTGGTGCCAAAAATAAGTCTTTATGCTGGTTTTACCTTGGTGTTAAAATGTTAAAGTAGATTCTCATGAAACTCACAAAATAGCACTGATTTTGCATCATTTTCGCCACATTTTTTTTTAATGGAAAGATTCTTTTTCTACTTTTTTTAAATCGAATTTTTATGTTTGATGTCTAATGAAATTTTTTTTTTGTCTTTGGCATTCTTTAGTGTTTTCTCTAGCCCTGGTGTGACGCAAGTGATGCATATGGTACAGAAATAACATGAACAATGAACGAAATGACAAAAACGGTTTTTTTCGGCTCTAAAAATGTAAAATTAAATCCTATGTATCCAATAAATTGTGCTTCTTTTCTTAAATTCCTCCTTCAACTTCATTAAAAACTCGTAAAACTTGAAAAAATAATTTTTAAACTCTTGAAAACTGGCAGGGACTAGTTTTCTCCCGTTTTGTGAGAATCGCCCGTATCCCAGTGTTAACTACTGATAATATAGTTGTCATTTACTGGAGAACTAATTGGGGGATTGACATGAATACGGATGCTAATTTTTGACTGTTCCTCACGCTTTCTATTAATTTTTATGCGTTTATGTATCTATAACACACAAAAGATACAATTTTATTGGAAAGTGATTTATAATCAATGCGTTTGGAATGATTTTTTTTTTCATTTTTAATCTTGTAAGGATAATTGTTCGTCTCCTATTGCTCTCATTGTTAATCTTTTAAAGCAAGTTGAGTTCCAATCGAGCATTCTAAGGCCCGTGCTAGTAAGCAACGATGGATCCAGAAAGGAATCTTTAATGGACATAAAGCAATATGAAATGAACAGAGAAGGGAATAATTATTGCTGTATCTTTTTCTCAATAGAAAAATGTCCTTCTTGATAAATCCCCCTTGCGGCTTTGGGAAAGAAATGCGAACGTACATTATGCTAGATATTTGCTACTGCAAACTTTACTTGTGTGTAACTTCTTTTCTGCAAAAGTAAATTCATTCCTGCATTATTCCGTTACTGGATTATTTATAGTTTGTGAATCTGCCACTGCAAATTTACAATTAATATTCTGCTGCTGGGCTTACGGTAGTTTTTTTTTATTAGCATGATTTGTCGTATATTTACTTAAACTGTGTAAATGGTAAACGAACCTATCTGTTGATGTTCTTGACATGCTTTTTTATGAAAAAAATACTCAAAATACTGGTGTTAAACGATAAAATAAATAAAAAACTTTGTGAAAAAACGCACATAAGATGTTACTTGTAAGTTGATAAGTACGTTTCGACCAAAGAATCTTTTGGTCTTCCTCAGTCAAAGCCCTTCGTCATACTAAGAACAGAGGGAACAGAGAGCCCTCTCTTCTTAGTATGACGAAGGGCTTTGACTGAGAAGACCGAAAGATTTTTTAGTCGAAACGTACGTATCAACTTACAAGTAAGATCTTATGTGCGTTTTTTCACAAAGTTTTTTATTTATTTTAGCCTTTTTATATTTACCATGCGCAAAGGTATGATTCCTTTTTTCCCCACTTGAATTTTCTTTGTCTTGTTGCTTCTTTGTCTTAATCATCGTGAAATCGCCAATTCAAAAGTAGCTTTAAAAAAACTGTGTGTTCTTATTTTATGAAGCAGGTCTTGTGTCTGCAGAAGACGAAACGGAGAAACGCCTGCAGAGATGTGACGAGCTGTACCCAGAAGAACTGGACGAGTTCGCCCTTCCCGATGCAGAGCTACTCGAGGATGCTTGTCCGTTCGTATAAGTTATCTTAGTGGACTGCTGTTAAATGTTCAATCTGTAAATTCAAAGGCCTTTTCTCTAAATTTCATCCAGCTTCCAACATAGTTCAAAAGAAATTTTTAAAGATACGTCTGTTGTTTTAACCCTTTGAGGCGCAACCCTTTCCCAATGCTGGAAAAAGGGCAGCCGTTGCCATCGCGCGACTTAACTACCAGCAGGATGGCACGCGATGAACGTTCCGATCCTCCGCTATCTTGCTGGTAGTTAAGTCGAGCGATGGCAACGGCTGCCCTTTTTTCCGCATTGGGCAATCTATCCAGCTGTTCTCGCATTCTTCCATTTTTCAGCAGATGTCAGTGCTGTTAAAAATAATCGTGACAATTTTTGTTACGGGAAATGACGTGCTAAAAAGTAAAGGATTCTCGTGGAACTATGTCACCCGCAACTATTTTTATAGAAATCAACCTAGTCTTCGTGACTGGCAACAGTCAAAACGTCAGAGTTTGGTGTTCCAAGAGCGGGAACACTGCGCGTTAAAGGGTTAAACAGACAACGATCATCATAAAAATTATATTACTGCTATGAGAACTACCATGTACACTACTGAAAAAGGACTACACAGCAGGACGTATCCGAAATTCTTCAACGAACTTAGAATGATGATGATACTCATCAACACGAATGAAAACTGCAGAGGAACATCGGGTACTAATTGGCGTTTAATGGACAAAAATCGCGTTGTGTTTTGGTTTGCATTTGCTGTACCGTTTTTGAGGAGGTGGAAAATTTGCACGTATCACGTACGTGGGTTCAAGTTAACAGGTTCTCTTCCTCGATTTTCAGTATCTCTTTTTGCCCGGACGTGTACAAAAGGAAAGAAAAAACAAGCTCTGAGCTATTAGTCACACAGCAAAAACTCAGCATGAGAGGTTTCGATGCCTGTTCATTTTTACGATTTTCACCCATTAAACGCCGTCCCGTGTTTCTTTGAAATATGTATTCATCTTGAATAGTTTGTTGAAGGATTTTTGGATACACTCTGAATAGAAGAATAATTTGTTTACAGATGCACCGAAAATACTTCCCGTATATTAATTAGTGTAGTTTAAAATGAATGGAGACGTTCATCTATTCCAAAGAAAATCAAATCAATACAGATAATTAAATATTATGCAGTTAAATACTTCGTTTAAAATAGTGCATATGGCTCATATTTTTTATAGAGACGAACGAAAATCTCTTATTGATTAGTTTATAATTACAGAAAAAAATGAATTTTAAAGGAATTAGAAATCAACATTTTAGTGCTCTGTTAACTTAACTTGCTCGTTCTCATCGTTGCAACATTGCAGTGATTTCACTTCTGTGTCCACCGTTGCTGTTTGGTCTCAATCGTTGAAAGCCTTGATGCCGCCCAGCTTTTTCTGTGCAAGCTCAAGGTAACCATTGTTGTCGCACTTTTGTAAAGATGGAAGCGAGCAAGTCATTTATGCTTTAAGCTGTAATACATGAGCAGATTAGAGATGAGACGGGCTCAGCCCGAGCCCGAACCAGGCTCGTGCCCTGTAATTCATGATTGCGTTCGGGCTCGGGCTCGTGAAAAATGTGTCCTTTATTGAGCATACTCCTTGAAAGAGATTTTAAAACGCGATTCATCGGTAAAATAAACGTACTGATATGATGTCAGGACTTGCAAAAAAGTAATTGATGGGTAAAAAGCTAGCTTTTTCACATAATTTATTAAATGGTGTGATGTGCTATTTCATTTGCGTGTGTGTGTTAAAATGCTGTTAATTCAAAATTTTGGTCTGATTATTTACTGGTCTTTCTTAGTTAATTGCTCGCGTTGTATATATTCACATCGTATCATAAAATATTTTTTTTAAGTAATTTTGTTTCTATCAACTAAATTCTTTTATGCAAATTTCTTAAATTTATTATGCAAAATCTCTTTTCTGGACGTGTTTTAAATATAACATTTTTTAATGTCACTATATGAGATTTGTAACTTGTATTTTTCTGTATCTAATATGTCTGAGTGTATACGAATGTTTAACACTGGTGTGAGTACTCAACGGATTTTTTATTTTAAATTGAAACGTTATTGTTATTATTTGATAAACATCGATATAAAGAATTAGAAAGTGCGTTAAGAGTTAGCAACTCAATTTTTCTTTAATTTGCACAAACAGCAAAATTTATCGTATTCTATTTAACGAAGTAATTGGATTTTATTTATCTTTAGCTGAAATTTCGGGCTCGGGCTCCGACATGAATAATATTGCTCGGGCTCGGATTAAAAGTCCTCGGGCTCGGGCGGGATCGGGCTTCAAAAAATGAGCCCGAACTCATCTCTAGAGCAGATAAGGATGTGTTGGAAAACGTTTTATAATTCATACATTTGTCATTATTTGTTCTTTTTGTTACTGTTGTCTTGTGCATGAAGTTGTAGACCTATCAGCAGTTAAAACATAAAATTACCGTCAACTGCCGTAGTCAGTCATCCTATCGAGGGCTCCACCTTCACACCCATCCTCAGTCTTCTGTGTTGTGTCTCTTTCTGGTGTCTTTATTAACATCGACGATGTTTCAAACGGACGCCGGTTCTCACTGACATCAGCGGATGGCTGGAGGAGATTTTTAATGACACCACAAAGAGATGTAACACTGAAGACTGAGGATAAGGATGATGGTGAAGCCCTCGAAAGAACTATAGAATACGGCATTTGAAGGTAATTTTATGTTTTAACTGCTATGGAATAAATCCATAGTATTTTTAAATTTTAGTGCTATCCTTTATAAAAAAATAAATCAATATCATTCATGTCATTCGTTCCAGAAAAATGATTGCTTATTTCAATTGCGAGGAAAAGAAAATTGATGAAGACAGAGGTCAAGGAGCCCCAATATTTTACGGCATGAAGGAAGTTTTAAGGGGCGTTTGTGAAACGGATTCCAGACTACAGAGAGGTAAACAGGGTTTCAAAATTCATACATGGTCTCCACAAGTCTCTAAGTTCCCGTGAAAGGTCCATTATTTACCCAAGTTAAAAAATCGGGACATGAAAGATCTTGAATTTTCAAGTAAACACCTAAAATGGAACTAGAATTTGTTTCTGTGGATCTGTAAAACGAAAAAAACCGATTTTGGATTGGGAAATTCAGAGATTTTATTAATATTTTTGGATTCTATCATGTCCAAAGCAGTGTGCAAGATAGACGACCACCTACAGGGAGAAATGTTTGGATCGGCCGCTTAAACTAGAGCATAAAAAAGAAGAGTTCTGGTGCTTGAGTATGTTATTTTTTGTTTTACCTAAGAAACGTCATATTCCAAGGATGAGTGCTCGCATGACAAGTATTTTTACAAAGAAATATGATCTTTTTACATGTGATGTTTTGGCTACACAAATCGTCATGTTTTGTGTATTGGCCTGAAAATAACTTAAATGTTGGAATAATCTCTAAAAAAGAAGTGTGTGAATCATTATCTAACAGGGCAGTAAGTGCTTATGTCTTAAGGAGGAACTGATCATTCAACATTAACATATATAATATACATATACATAGCTAATTGATTCTATATGTGTGCCTAATATATATATAGAATCAATTATTTTTCAAATAGAATTCACCCATCGGGAATGTTATTACGTGAAAGTAATTAAAATGAATGTAAAAAAAAATAATCTTTGAGGAGGATATTAATTTACATCATAATGTAGCTTAAATTTTTTCAAGCGTATTTAATTGAACTTTATACTACAATTTTATGTTATATTATTCTAGTAATAATTTATTGTCTTTGGAAAAACTGTCGCTCTCTATGTTTAAAAAAATTGTTCACGAAATTAAATTAGGAAAAACAGCTTTCACTCGTATATTTTTGAGTGATAAATAACTTTTAATTTCACTATCCTTCATTTAAAAAAATATGTGTTTAAAATATACCTGATGTTAATATCTGCTATGTACTTGATCCGTCAAGCAAAGAATAGCCGAAGAGTTTGTAATTTATGCAAAATTTATCAAACCTTTTGTGGCCTCACTGGTTTCTTCAGAAAAAAAGCCAATCCAAGAAATTTAATAATTTCAATTGAAGTGTTGTTAAGTATTAAAATCATATTTTGAATTTTTTTTCAATGTAAATCCAATTACTTAATTATGTATGTAATTTAACAGATTAATAGCTAATATATTGAATAACTACGTCTTTACCAACACTTCTTTTGTAGTAAATTCATTTCAAATATTTTAATTTCCAAATACTGAATATTTAAAAAAGAAACTTTATATGTAGTGTAATGAAAATTCAAAGGTTATAATATGATCGGTAATCTTTAATTTAATTGTCATTTGAAGTTTAATATCATGAGTTCATAGTTAGCTTTTTATATTGAAATTTTAGTTCATGCTTACGTAATTTAAATAGTTTATTAATTTGATATCCATCCGATGAGATTGAGACGCGAGACCTTAAAGACTGTTGCTCTGTTTAAAAAGGGATATGATAATTTTCAAACACACTCTGATTATGCGTTTCATCATTTTAGTTTATATTTTTATTTACTGGACGCGGAAGGCCAAATAGTAATTGCACACAGGCGACCAAATGTCCAGAACTGGTCCGGCTAACTTAAATACACAACTTTTGAATACTAATGCTTTATATTTTTATTGTTTAATATCCGCAGTTGTTTACTTCTCATTTAATGCTTATTATTTACTCAATTACTTTTTTTTCATGTGCTACTCGATCTCAGCATACTTAGAAAGTGTCGATTGCTTCAGAGATCTCCAAGATAAATGGCCTGATTGCTATGAGGCAGGTCAAGACGCCTTCTTGAAGTATCGAGAATTCATCACTGAGTTTTACGTAAAAAGGAACGCTGCAATCACAGACGAATACGGATTTGAGGATAACGATGACGATAATTATATTACATTTTTGGAGCCGTACTGCATGTAAGTAAAAATAGTTTGTAATTATTAGTCAACCATGCGATGAAATTTTTTAATCAAACCAAAGGAAGTTTTTTTTTATTAAATTTTGGATTTTAATTACGTTAAAAAAATTTATTATTCTGTAATCTCTTTGAAATGGGAATACGATTAAAATTACGTTAAAAATACGATTTAAAAAAAAGGAGCATGGGTTACCGTGGAATCACCCTGCATCTTCGAAACTGTGCCATTTCGAGCTCAAAAATTGAGGACAACTTGATCTGGAGCATAAAAGGGGAAGCCTTTTTAAGTTTGTAGGAGGGTGCCACGTACTCTAGGGCAGCCCCTGAACACATGTACCAAAAAAGCACATGCCCTTTGAAAATTTCATAATCGGTACATTAACTGCGTTTTTTCAATCCTTCTGAAATAACACATTTCAACAGGGTTAACAAAAACCTGGGTTTTTTCGAGTTTTATCAAGTACAAACCCAAAAAACCCTTGGTAAAACTATTTTATTCTTTGAAACAAATAGTATTAGCTGAAAGAAAAAAGATCAGATTAAACATTTATAGTAACAGCGACAGGAAATATTTTAATGATAAGAAATATATTCATAGCATAAACAAACGAAATTTTTGCGTCGTGTGTAACACATCTGAAATCTCATGCTAACTAATGTAAAAATTTCGGGTGGGGATATATCTCGATATCCCTTCCCTGTCTACGCCCCTATCTGATTACATATGTATACATTATTTGATAAATTTAAGTTTCGGAAACTTTTTTTATTCGGATTTAGCAGTGTTATTTTAAACTTTCAAAATTCTGTATTAAACACGAAGTTATGCTTTCTATTGTCATGAAGCTATCAAAAATCATAAAAATTCATTTTGCCTTTGGGTAATTCCGGGAGAGGTGCGGCACCTGTCCCAGATGCCGCACCTTTTGTATTTCTGGTAATTGTCAATAAATAGCAGTTACGCAATATAGGTGAGCAGTGGGATTTCCTTTACTAGTGTATAGCAGGAATCCCGTTCAATGCTTTAGCTGTAACTATACTATCCTTATTTTGAGATAAGCGTATGATTTAACTATCCAAACTTTTAAACATGTTACGCTTAAGTGCTTTTTTACGCTAATTATTGAATCCATGTATGATTTCGAAGTCAGTTTAGCACCTGTATAGAGTACTGTGTGTGTATGGTTACGCCATTTTCCGTTGCGTAGACGGACAACTGTGATGTGTTAAGTCTGTACCGTATAAAATTAGTTCCATGCAGCATTGTCATGCTGGTATGCATGCCGCAGTTTCTTTTATACGGGATGCCGCTTTTAGTAAAATTTTAATTTATCTCTCCGGTCTTATTTTTTGTACTACTGAATTTATATTAATGGAGAGTATATTTGCTGAATTTAACGAAGTGTTATTAACTTTTTCATTTTGCACAGACTCACTAAGTTGGGCATGTTATTGGTCCTTAATTGTAATTGTAATAATTTTGCATTTTAACGTTCTGGCTTTAAAAAAATATTGATCTTAAACACCAGATTAATTTTAAATTTCTTTAAACTTTATTACAAACGCTCTCATTTTATAAAAGAATACAACAATGTAAAAACGGAAGGATAAAACGATGTTAAAACAAATAAAACAAAATAAACAATAATTTACTCTTTTTCCCCTCTCAAAGACACTGATGTTATGTTGTTGATGAAATAACAATTTAAATTCAATTTAAAAAAATAATTATTTAACTTTAGTAGTGAACTAAGTCGGCAGACTAATATTGATTGAAACCTACTAGTACGCCTCTTTGTACTCATTTAGTTTCTTTTTGTTATTTTTAATTATAGTCCAATAATTAATTATAGTATGAATATTTTTTTTAATTTTTTATTTATTATTTCATTAAGTTCTTATGACAATTGCGGCAAAAAATTGTTTAAAAATATTAATTATTTTTTTATATTTTTTGTCACAATATACAAGTTTTATATTCTGCATTAAACAGCAAAGCATGACTTATTTTAATGTATGAGCAACCTGGGATTTTTTACAGATATTCAAAAAATGCGTAGCATAAATCCCTGAATTACCCTACTAATTGGTACCTGGTTTTATAACTTTAAAGATAAACGATAACCAGTTGTTTCCAGGAAATATGTTTCATGAATATCTTATTGAACTTTACAAAGATATACCTTCAAAGTGGTGTAGCTTTGGTTTAACGGAAAGAAACACACAGAAGTTTAAAAAATTACGGAATGGATTTTGTTCTTTTTTTTGCCCAGTTGCGTACTTGTCCACCAAGTTCTGCATCGATAGAGGGTGTCTTTTCCACATTCGGAAATATATGGACAAAACTAAGAAATGTGGGTTAGGATCAGGAAAAGGAGGTTAAACTAGGTTAAAGAAAAACTTGTAAAAATTCAGCGTTTTCTGAAAACATGCATGAAAGAAAGTGAAACTGAAGAATGGTATTAATACATTTAAAAACTTCTTATAACCTTATATTTTTGTAATATTTCGGATAACGTGTTTTTTTATTTATTTATTTTTTTGTAAAACAAAAAACTAACTGTTTTGTTAAAGACAGTCTTTTAACTTGAAAAAACCTAAAAGTGGGCAGAATTGTCGGTATTTTAAATGGTTTTTTTATGCCACTGGGTCCAACCATTGTCCAACCCAGCCAGCCCAGCATTTCAGAGAGCAAGGAGTAGTTAGCCTGCTATACTTCTCCGTTTTTACGCTTAAAACCTCATCCTAAAGAGAAATTGTGCTCAAAATACACATGCATATACCGCTTAAATTCTCCCGGATTTGGTACGAAACCTTCTAAATAAAATCGTTCAATTTGCCTTAGAAACTGTTAATATGCATGCGATCCATTTGAGAGCCTATTCATCCTTCCTTGTTCGCTAAAGTAATTACCCGGAAGAAGTTGATCAAATTGGCCCACTCCGTAATTCAATGGATAAACGGGATTGATTGTGGATAAGAAATCCAGACGGAGAGAGAGAGAGATTTTCGGAAGGGGCAGACAGATCGGAAATTTAGAAGACGTGATTACACGGAGCACATGAACAGCTTCTAAATTCTTATTTATTGTTGTTTTAATATATCAGGATTTGTTTACAACCTTTCCCCAACATAGACTTTCTGAGATCTACTTTAACAAAACAAAAATTTAAAGATCAAACGTATTCTATTTTACCTGTCTACTAAAATGGTTTCTAATTGTATGTACTAGAGATAAAATGTAAAAAATATTTTACTCTTGGTAAAATGTAAAAAATATTTTACTCTTGGAAAATTAAAAATATTTTAACCTTTAGCAGTCGCAAAATTTCTAATATAATACTCTCATATTTTCTGTACACAATTATTTTTCCTTTTTCTCTTCTCCGGAGCTATTTTTATCTCAAATGAAAACATAAATCAACAACACAGGAAAATAATTTACCCCTCATATTTACTAAATTATCTTATTTTATATTTATAGAACAGTAATAAAAACTGCACTTACGTTTTATGAATGCGCAAAAGGTCCTCTCTTCGTCAACCGTGCACACTTAAATCTATTGATTAAAACTAACACTCCTTTATTGATTACATTTCTTATCGGCTGATTTAAATCCTTTTATGCTAAAAATTTCCGAAAAATACTCCTTAAAGACAATAATTTGTAAGCTCCTCAATTAGCCTCAATGCTCCCAATTCGCTAGATTCTATTTAGCTCTATTTTCACTTAAATCTTGTCTATTTGAGAATTCTGTCTCTCCCCCACGAAAAGATGCCTGGTAAGATATCCTATCACTATCACGTGACCAACGCTCGTCCACGGATAACGGTACATAGTCACAACGCGGGAATCGTGGCTTACAGCGGGCATCGAAGAACAAACATGTCGTTATCAAAATATGAATTAAAAGAATTTCTAAAGAGGATACTGGATGTACTTTACTTGATGCTAAGTCCTTTTGCTGTGCTTGGTTACTTCTCGATGTATTCGCTGGTGATAATTTTATTTTATATCGCATACCAAATGCATCTTTTTCATATTCAGAGGTGTGAAATAAAATTAACCTAAATGTGGAGAGGATGCTTTCGGTAGAAATTTTGTTTTAATGGACATAGTTTCTTACGTTTGGATTATAAAAATCTCGTCGCTGTTGTAAAACAAATGAAGTTGTGATATCTTCAGTCAATTGAGTAAGTACTATTTTACTTTTTTCATGTAAATAAATTTGGTTGCTGCTTTAATTAAATCTCACAGCTGGTTTAACTATGATTGCATTTCTGTATTCTGACTGTACTGTGAATTCGTTTTATAACTAGAGACTATAGTGAAATTATATTCTATTTATTAAAAAATACTTTTTTATCGTGTATTAAGATATATGTAATGTATTTGCCTTAATTTAAAATTTATTTTCTCGGGCTTATAATCATATATTACAGCTCTGATAATAAAAATGAAGGAAACGAATAATTCAATATATTAATCAAAAACAGCAAATTGTCATAAAACACCCTTTTCTAGCTTAAAATAATAATCTTAATTAAGTACAGATATATTAATCAAAAAAGGACTGATTTTGTAAAAACGCTCATTCTATATCTTAAATAATAATCATAATTGAGTACAGTTATATTAATCAAAAACGGACTGATTTTGTAAAAACCCTCCTCTATTTTTATTATTATTTAGGCTAAATGGAGCTGTTGTATAATGCTCAAAAATTGAGAATTTTTCGCTCCATTGATTTTTGTCGATTAATGGAACAAATTTTAAACAATCGGGAGAATGGCTGTTTGAAATCAAAAATTGAGTAAAAATATACTCCGTTTGATTATTATTTTACTCAGTAATTTAAGCGTGTGATATCTTCATTTTTAGAAAGAAATTATTTTGTAAAGTTTTTCATGTCTAAATGTAATTTTGTTTCAATCTCTTTTCATGACAATAGTAATATCCATTTAATTCATCTGGAATTTTACGAAAGAATTTTCTAAAAGTTACCATTGAAAATACTTCACCAGAAAATACGTAATACTCAAAAATGACAGCAAAAAGCTAGAAAAAAACTGAAAGTTTTGTAAGATTCTGGAATAATGAACACAGAGTAGCAGTTAGCTTTTCCTTGGAGAGTAAAAAAAAAGTAAAAAAGAAGTAATACAAAAAACATAATTAAATTTTCAGGCATTTGGAGTACGCAGCAGTTTGCATTTAAAAAAAATTAAAGGTTTTTGTATGCATAGTGTGTTGTGTGTCTCCAAAACTTGAAAAACATATATATGAAACATTAGCATAGAAATGAGACGAATAAGAGTTTACTTCAAATGCAGATGCAGTCTTGTCTTTTAGAAAATAACTTTTTTTTTCATAATTTTACGCTTTGTTGTTCTGAGTTTTAATCCACATACGTATTCAATAATCTTTTAAATAATACAAATTTCCTGAGTGTGTACTAGGATTTATTTGCATGTTCCACTTTGTTACATAACTTTATTTTTAGAACAGTGACAAAACCATAACCGTAAATCCGTAAATTAAATCAGGTAGTCAAGTTTATAACTGCTTTGCTGAGTTTTTCTATGGTGGGGATCGCGTAAGAATATGCATGGTGTATACGTAAATGATTGAGGCTGAATCAGAAGATATACTACAGCAAAATAAAGTACTACATCAAAAATCGTTTGCTTGAAAAAATTTACAAATAAACTAGACAATGCATTTCTCAGAAAAGAAATGTTGTACACAACCAACTGTTTTTGCCAACATAAAATGAAATTTGATTTTAATAAAGAATGCATGGAGTTAATTTCTGCGTCTGTTTGAAACATTTAGCCAGACATGCGAGATATTAAAATGATCGTGGGCTAAAAACCTGTATCACTTAGGTGATTCCAATTATCTTAAAAAGGAATAGGTGATCAGGATCTATTTCATGAGTGACTCGGCATCTTTTTCATTAGTGTCATTTTTTTCTTTGCTTTTAGAGCTACAATTGGTAAAAAAAACAATGCGTTTCTGCCTCTGATGGCACAAGGAATACGACACCACATAACTATTGTACTGGTTAAGTATGGTGGTGATCGTAAAACACGGTTGGTTGGTAAAAATTGTTGTCACATATTATGGAGAATCTTGAAGAGCACCAACACTGCTTTGTATTGAATCAAAAAAAGGCATCGAGCTCCGTAGAAAGTATTAAGATTTACCTGCGAATGCAGCGCAGTTAAAAAGATTTTTGTTAAATCGACATCGTAATTATTTCCCTTCGAATACGAGCAAACTTAATCCGATTTCATAGGAATGAATGAATCATAACTGGTCACGAAGCACAACAAAATGAAGATTCACCCACGTGAAGGAGTGGGCCAACAAAATTTTGACCCATACTACTGTTGTGGTAAGAGACATCCATCTTTGCGCTCGTCGACTCTCCTTTAGTAACGAAAGGAGCACTGAAGCACATAACAAAAAGATTAGATCACATATCACATTTTTAGACGTAATTATTTATTTGTTCAGAACATCAGATTCATTTGACTATTAAAAACTTGAAAAAATACACATATAAAAACACGATAACCAGGGGAAGCATACTTCAAAAAATTAATGGCGTGCATGTCATTTAGTGCCAACGTTCCGGTGGCGAAGGTTCCCCACTTAAAAGTGAGGACCTCGCCACACAAGTACCAACTCTGAAACTGCCAAAAAAATTGACCGTTAAACATATTTCTATAGAAAAGAGAGCCTCGATCTTTCTCGAACAATCGAGGCATTAGCAGGTGTTTTACGAGACGCTGTAATATGCTCCTTGCGCAGCAGTGCAAAACCGCAAAAGAACACATCTGCTTCAGCTAGAGCAGAGACATATGCGAGCGGAGAGGAGTTATTATTATTATTCTTTTAGCAGGCGAAAAACTGGCGTCAACTGTTATTTTATTTTTATTTAAGCAGCTGATAATAGCGAAATGCTTTTTCAGTACATTATTGCGCTGCAAATGAAATGGCTAAAAGGAAAATTGAAAGCTTTCAAAACAGTTACTGTTAAAAACTTTTAAATTAAATTTAGAACAGATTATAAGTTTAAATTTGGATAATAGTAATTTGTATTAATAATTTGTATTAATTACGGATTTGTATTAATAATTTTTCATAAAAAAAATATGCACGTTGTGTCAATGTGACAACTATACTCAACCCAAATCCGTAAATAGTTCAAGCTTCTCAGGAACTATCTGTACTGTACTCAAAAATCCTAGTGCCTCCAATACTTGACGCTGCTTGCCAATCGATTACTGTCCATTGCCTTAGATGTTTAGGTTACTCTCATTTTAGAGTTTTACGTAAATAAAATACTTCTGTATTAAAACTCCACTCATCAGCAGATAACACCGTATGATAGAAACCTTGTTGTTCAAGAATGCAATAAATCAATTCTTCAGCTGCCTTCCAGGGAATAGTATTTCTAGATTCGAAGCCTGCATATATAATTGGAAGAATTACGCAGCAGTTGAGAAAAAATCCTGAACAAAACATATCCGCCAAAACCGACAAGAACTGTGTAAATTTGCACGGCCTCAGATATGTAACATTTGCAGATCTGAAGATCTCTAAGATATAGAATGTGTCGTACTATCCGCATAACTTATATAGTGCTAGAACCGCCTCTTGAGCAATATTATTTTTGCGGACCCCATCCCAGCCCTAGGCACTTTACGTCGTTCTTGTTCTTGGAACATAATTTTTTGGCTCCATATTGTCTTTGGCACTACGTTTTAATATTGGTAAAAACTGTACTGCTGGCTTTTGATAAATGGTCTTGCGAATTTGCAAAGATGAACATCTTTTATTGGGACATAAAATAAAAGAAAAATTAATAAAAATATCAGTAAAGAGAATTTTTAAAATTACAATCATAATACATTAAACTCATCGAAAAATTTCTTGGTCAAAAATAGATATTAATGTTTTCTGCAAAAATATTCTATTTAGTGAGATGAGTATAGTAGTTTTCTTGTAACCACACACGCACGCCCTTAGTTTCGGGCAATATGCTGGAAAGTTTTATTCTGAGGTCCGATTCTACATTGTTTGTTTCTGTACTTTGATTTTATACACAACATAAATAATATGTTGTGCACAACTTAATGTTAGAGTGATTAATTTTTAAGAACCTCTGATATAAGCTATCTTATATTTCCTTCACTAATATTTTAATTAGCCGATAGCATCCAGTTATGAAAAATATGGGGGCAGCTTTAGAAACGATGTCAAAGAAAGAATAAATACCTTACGTAATTATCTACATTGCCACTATCTACATTTATCTACATTGTATGGTTGTTTTATATAATTTGAAATGTTTAAAAATTGGTGTTTTACTCACTTATCTAAACTGAGTCGCCCGAAAAAATATTAAAAATTTCAAAATCTAGTTAAAGGATTATATCATTCGAGAAATGTATTATTCAAAGTCGTAGCTCCTGCAGTTATGTCGTGATTCACTCTTTTTAAGAACATTAAAGAATTACTTGCTCAATAATCATCGGAAGTTTCCCCAATGTTTATAAAATTGTGTTTCTTCCCTTCCATTTCACTGTTACTTATTGACCCTTCATTGCTTACACATGAAACAAAGCAAAAAGTTTTCGTATAATATTCTACCTCTTTATATACCAAAATTACAATTTGGTAATATGCAGAGGTTAAAATTCTCTTTCTCTAGGAAAAAATCTGATAAGATGATAATGAATTGTAGTTCAACTTACTATGTTTTTTCTTTCTTAGGATGAATGCTTTTGCTATTTCTTGTCTAAACATCGACGTCTTAGAGAGATGTGGTCGTAAATCACAAGAAACATTTCTCGAGCTGACTCAAAAACTGCGGATTGTTCCCACTTATTGCCCTCCTGAAGAAGCGGAGAAACTAAGATCTGGATTTTTCGACTTCTTGATCGAAAAAGAGCAACCGCATATAGAAGCATATCGTCAAATTTTTAACATTTGAAATATAAAGTACCTTTAACACAAATGTTCTGAATGTAGTACGTTCAAAAACTACTCGAATTATTTCCGAAGAGGTTGAATAGATAGATATATTTAGATTTAATAAATATTAATTATTGACACGTGAACGGCTGAGATGTAAAATTTCATTAAATGACCCAGTTTCACTGCAGAACACCTATGTATGCTTTTTGATAATTGCAAGAAACGCATATCATTTGTACATTTTCCCTCAACTTTTACATTTTCAAGTACTTTTTTATTAATTACAGTTGATTTTTATAAAATTTATTAATTTTCATTGTGATAAAATTGATTAAATTCAGTAGTTAGCACTTTTGAAAATAGGCAGAACATCTATTTTATTCTTTCCATTTTAGTCTTGGATCCAGGTTTAACTGTTATCGCTCATTTTTTTCCAACAGCAGTGGCGGAGAATATTATTTTTTATGCTTACAATTGTTCCCCTAGCATGAATTTGCAATGATGTGCTGAATTTGTGCAAAGAACGCTGAGTATAGAAGACAAAATTAACCATTAATTTTTCGAAACTAGGATGAAACAGATTAAACCTGCCCCCAACGGCGAAGTGTTGAACTCAATAAAAATCCCCCTTTTATGTACTTCACTGCTTGAACTTGCATTGGAGGGAAAAAAACTTTCATTCTCGCTCTTTTAGAAGCCGATCCAAAAGTTAATAAAATTTTAGTGTTTAAAAATTAAATTTAAAACAGTCCGTTGTATGGAAATATTTTTGACATATATAATCCATATTTCGTATTCGTGGCACGATTTAATTCAAACTAACATATTACGTTGACAGATGCTTAAGAAAATATTTACCAAATAAATGTTTTTTAAAGATCAATTCTGAAAAATATAAGAAGTAAAACCCTGTGCCCTCACGATTGAAAACAAATTATAATCTCATTCAACCACAATTTAAATGAAATTTTAAAGCAAATCAAACTTTCAAAGTTCTTATTGTCATTCAAAATATGATTGTTGTAATCTTATTAATAATTTTAAACCTCTCCTAAAAAAAATTAATCTTTCATGAGCTTTAAAACACTTCTTCAGGAGTAAAAATTACCACTATTTTGAAAGTGAATCACTACCGGTAACTCACTCAGACCATCAGACATTTTATTAGAATGATGAAAATTATTTAACCCTTTGAAGCGCAACCATGCGCTCACAGACAGCTGTGTCAAAAATGGTCTCTAGATCTGTGGCACGTGATGAACGATTCGATCGACCGTCGTGTTGTTGGTAGTTAAATCGAGCGATGGCAACGGCTGTCCCCTTTTTTTTTAGCATGGGGCCGTCTATCCAGTTGTTCTTCTATATCGATGTATTTCCATGGTATTCTCCAGTTTTCAGCAGATGACTGTGCAGTTAAAAATAACCCTGACAATTTTACAAATAATCGACAATTTTGGGGGGAGATGGTATGCTAAAAAGTAATGGATTCTCGTGTAACTATGTCACCCTCAAGCATTTTTATAGAAATCAAGTTAATTCTTCATGACTGACAACAGTCAAAACGTCGTGTCCTCACGACGAGGACACCGCGCGTTAAAGGGTTGACGATACTGAATTCTCCGGCGTGCTCTTTGACTTTGTGCACGTCATTTGCTTCATTTTTTTTTTCATCGAAAGGCTTCCATTATTTGATAAGCAAGATGGCATTACTGAGAGGAAACCATCTTCAATTTATGAAGTTTTAAGTTATAGGCATTTATCGATGAAAGCTGACCTCTTGTGAGCCTTTGTGGCAAATTTTCTATGCTCTCAAAATAAAGAAAAGAATTTGTTTCAAAAATACACTTCTTCTAGCTGCACGGACTTGGATATAGGACAATCATCCATTAACAATTAAAATACTAGATCCTCTTTTAATGACAGCTTCATAAGCACCCTCTAGCGAAGCATAATGGCGTATGAAGATGCAATGTACGACTAAAGCAACGCATGCATGCGCAAAATATAAACTGAATGATTACGACCCGTGGCGCCATCTTACAGTCAAATTTCATTTAGCTCTTTTAGAATACGTTGATGATCATTCTATTTCCAAGTCTTTTCCTAACAGCATAAAATCTGGAACGTGTTTAGTTATCCTGATCCAAAATCAAGAAACAAGAAAAACCGTCAGAATAATGTGTTTTCACTGATAATTAACATACTATGCTTTAATAACTATAAAGTATTTGTTTGTTTTAAAAATCTTGAAAATAAAAATAAAAACTTGTTTTGTCTAATTATGATTGTTTCTAAAAAAATAAATTCTCTGAAAAGATTTTCTATGAGAGGAAGGTTTGTCATGGATTTTCTTTATTTTTGAATTTCGAAACAAAGTTTAATCCCGTTTGCTTTTTTTCTTTTCAAAACAGTCACAACTGCGTACATTTGCCTATTGTTGTTTGTGAAGCAACGCTGGTCACACAAGAGAATTCTGGGCTACTGCTGTCTTCACAACGATGGTCGTGAACAAGTTGAATCTCCGTTCAAACAAACAAAGGGTAAACTCAGTGCCTGACTACTTTTAGAGTGTACTCAACTTTATAACTTTGCCCTTTTCAAAATCACCAACACGATGATAAAGTAGACCTGATGGAACATTAGCTTTAAGGTTAACAAACTCATGTTTAGAAAGCATATTTACTTACTGCTCGCATCCGTAATTCTAACGATTACATTTTGTTCTGAGCTAAGCTAACAACTATTAAAGTTTAAATGAGCGAAAATCGTTTATCGCATAATTTGCACTTTTTAATCCAAAAATATCCTTTTATCAAACCTCCAGTCCGTTGTAATGACGACGCGAAGATAAATTCTCTGCAAAATGACACTTATATGTGTTTATCTTTCCCACTTGTTCTGAAAGTCGCGTCCATCAAATCTCCTAAAACTGAGCTTACCATGAATGTTTATTTTGTTATCTCTGAGTCCCAAGAGGGCTAGCCATTATATTTCCTCCAGAATCCGGACGGCAGCATTTGCTTGAGATTATTAATTCCGGCAAAGGATCTTATCAAAATTTAATTACGGATTTTTTTTTAATTTCAAAGTGAAAAACTTAGAATAACAAGTGAAGAAATAACTCATCAAAATGTTAGTTTGTATTACTAGATTTTGTTTGCACACGAAAACAAAATTATTTTGATATGAATGGAAAAAAACAGCATATCTGTGATTTAAAATTTATATACAGGGTGTCCAGTGCTAACGGTGCCCAATGGCTATTTCCTAAACCGTTAGTCAGAGACACATAGTTTCTGCAAAAATGCTTAAATTGTATAATCTATTATATCAGAAAGACAATGAATCGGTTCCTGTAAAAATTAGGAAATTTAAATTTCTATACGGTCCCGCTGTCCTACCAGTTATACATAGAAAATTTTTCCTTATACAATTCCATGCAAAATTTAAAAAAAGATCGCCCTTTTACGACCAAAATTCACCGAGTTATGAAGCAGCAAACATTTTGACTAATTCGCACTTTTCCACGTTTAAAAATGTCCCGTTGTGGCAAACCGTCTACGGACCATATAAATATTGAAATTTTAAATCATAGCTTTTATTATCATTTTCTGGCATAATCCGGAGAAGAAGTAAAACTAATTTTAGAATACTAATCTTTAATCAGAGGGTTATAGTCAGGTTCAATAAAAATCTATCCGGGGTGTTTTGATTTGAATGATTGATCAAAACCCTGTACATTCATTTTTCTCAAATTCATTCGGTATACAACGCCCTATTTCGAAGCAGAAAAGAATGGGCAATTTCTTTTTTTTTTTTGTGCATGAAATTGTATAAATGAATTTTTTCTAATTATAACTTACAGGACAGGGAACCGTATAAAAATTCAAGTTTCGTAACTTTTACAGGAATTTATTTATTGGCTTCGATTATTTTTTTATATAATAGATTACATAATTTAAAGCATTTTTGCAACTGGAACTATGTGTGTCTGATTAACGGTTTAGGAAATAATCATTGAGCACTGTTAGCACTGGACACCCTATGTATTAGCTTTTTCAATACTAAATTCCTACTCCTTCCAGTCATTTAAAATTTGTTGTGGTTAATTTAGAGTTGTATTACTTTTAGAAATTAAACTCATAAGAGAACCACATACAAATGTAAAGGCCTTCGTCCAGGCAATTCGTAACAGCAGAGCTGTGAACTTTTATTCAGTATTATCTATATCATTTAATATAATTATTTTTTAATACTTATTTATACTTTGATTTTATTTTCAAGCCCAATTTCAGTTCCTGTCACTTAGTAAAATAAATTAAAACTTTATATAAAAAAAACACATAAAATGAGACTTATAGAAAGATCTTTCTAACATCTGCAGACCGGACTGGTCATTTGTCTAGCGAAGTAATCTACACCTCTCGAAAAAATTAGGGGAGCAAGCAAAGAAGTTAAGAAAACCGTGTCAGACAGCCACATATTGGCATAAAATGGATAGTACACGCGTATCAGTGCCGCAGTACGTAAAAAAAAAAATGTAATTAAGCTTTGATTCTTTGAAAATATGGAAAAAGCATGAAAAGATGATATAGGGCAACACTTTGGTTACATGTAAACGATAAAAAAAAGTATTGTTTAGAAATAACGCAAGATTTTTAATATGGCGTGTTGTCACCTCGAACAGCTAATACTGCTGCACACCTGTTTTCCATGGATGCCATGATGTTATCAATAAAACTTTGGGGAATACTGTTCCCCTCCTCAAGAAGTGCAATCTCCAAGTCTCGGACAGTAGAGATGAGTTCGGGCTCATTTTTTGAGGCCCGAGCCCGAGAACTTTTAATCCGAGCCCGAGCAATATTATTCAAGTCGGATCCCGAGCCCGAAATTTCAACTAAAGATTTTAAAAAAATTTTATTACTTCATTGATAGAATACAATAAATTTTGCTGTTTGTGCAAACTAACGACAAATATAGTTGCAAACTCTCAACGCACTTTCTAATTCTTTATATCCATGTTTATCAAATAATCTCCGATCTGATGACTAACTAAGCAATATAAGCCGCCTTTCTGAAATACGCAAAGAGCTTCATGCACCTTCTAGGCGTCCGTGCCGCTAATTTTTTTATAAGTACTTTTATTTTCCTCATGAATCACTTCTTAAAATCTGTTTCAAGGAGTATCTTATAAATAAAAATGAAATTCTGTTTGTTTGTTTGTTTGTTTGTTTATTTGTTTGTTTGTGGATTTGAGTTGTATACAAATCCACAAAAATGGACCTATCAGCCTGAAATTTTGCATAGATATGTAAAATAATATAGAATAAATCATAGTCCACTTTAAAATTTTGAAAGTCCACCCGTTCCCGGAATTTAAGAGATTTTTTATGTTCTCCACGCAAAAAGCTTTACGTAATTGTAACCCCTGTAGTGAAAAAAGTGTGAAATAAGGATCGTGGTTGCCATATGTGGCGATTTTGCCGAATAAGATGTTTTAAATTCTCAAAGTAAAAATAAAAGAATAATAATGATTTTTTTTTGTTAGTTTATATTCGTAAGGTTATATTTTTTTTAATTATAATATCGTGTGCATGGGAAATCGGAGCAGGAATGAAATGTTTTATACGCAAAACAATAAGAATTGAAGATTTCCGAGGCTAATATGTTAAAATTTTTTAGTTTGGCGAAAAAATAAAATGGCTCAAATGCCGAGAAAGTGAGTTCTAGCGGTTTGCACAGTTTCCGGCTTGGCGAATTTACTGAGAGCTTAAGGAAACGGATTTTTGAAAACAAGTACAAAGGTTTTATTAGAATACAGCGTTAAATTTTAATGATCCCTGCGAAAATAATGCAGTTATTAAGGGATTTCAAGCGATCTATCTTCAGCATTCTCGCGATTTTGAGGAGGATTCTAACGCTTGGCGCTATTTATCGTAATTTAATCGTCTGCTATTTGGGTTATGAATACACCTGCGTATAAGTTTTTGAAATTTTCATTCAGTTGGAATTGTGCATTTTTCAGAGCAGCTTTTCTGCATCTAATGTATTACATCCAGAAAAAAGGATGTTAGAAATATCAATTTTAATTTTGTTTAATCACACTCATGAATAATGATACACTTTCCAACTTAATGAAAGAAGGAACGAAAATAGGGAAGACCCATGGATTATAACTCTTTTTATATATAGCACTTTAGTGCGTATTTAAAAATCTGAAAGTGTGTCAGATTTTCTATGATTCTAGCGCTTGGCGCAATTTAATGAGAGGGTATTTTTAAAAACAAGCGTAGGTTATCTTATAAATAAAAATGAAATTATGTTTGTCAATTTGTTGATTTGGGTAGTATACAATTCCACAAAAATGGACCTGTCAGCCTGAAATTTTACACAGATATGTAAAATAATATAGAATAAATGATAGTCCACTTTAAAACTTTGAAACTCCACTTAAAAACGTTTTCCTCCTGAAGGGTTCCCTTAATTTCCGTTCCCGGAATTTAAGAGATTTTTTATGTTCTCCACGCAGAAAGCTTTACGTAATATTAACCCCTGTAGTGAAAAAAGTGTGTGAAATAAGCATCTTGGTTGCCATGTGTGGCGATTTTGCCGAATAAAATGTTTTAAATTCTTAAAGTAAAAATAAAAGAATAATAATGATTTTTTTAGTTTATTTTTTTGGTTATTTTTTTAATTATAATATCGTGTGCGCATAAGAAATGAGAGCAGGAATGAAATGTTTTATACGCAAAACAATGAGGATCGAAGATATCCGAGACTAATATGTAATTTTTTTTAGTTTGGCGAAAAATAAAATGGCTGATAGGCCGATTTTTAGAGTGTGAGTTCTAGCGGTTTGCACAGTTTTAGGCTTTTTGGCTCAATTTACTGAGAGCTTAAGGGAATAGCATTTTTGAAAACAAGTGTATAGGTTTTCTTAGAATACAGCATTAAATTTTAACTATCCGTGCAGAAATAATGCAGTTATTAGGACATTTCAAGCGATGTAGCTTCAGAATTCTCGCCAATTGAGTACATTGATTTAACTTGGGGGAAATCCGCCAAATTTCAGAAAATTGAAATCTCCGCATTTAGTACATCGAGGTAACGATGAATAAAACATGTTATAGTTGATAATTTAAAAAATGCGGCTGTATTAAGGGATTCCACTTTTCAAATAAATGCCTGGCGGTCGAACCATTTCCCATTTTGATTGCTGCTAAGTCAATGCTTCGAATGATTCCCTGAAAAAACTCTTGCAAAATGGCGTATGCTGGCACTTTGGCGAGGCTTAGATTTGAAACTGGATTTTACTTGAGACTGGTATATACGTATAATAAGACTGGTTATAGATAAAAATGAATGTTGGTATGTGTGTAGGAGGTTGAAAAACTCCAGCACCGTTTCACCGATCACCATGAAATTTGGTTCACCTAAGTCTTTTATCATGGAGAAGGTTTTTATGCTATCCGTTTTCCTCTAACTTTTCACTAGGTGGCGCAGCAGAACGTCGAATTCTATTCCGTTTAGCCGTTTGCTATGCGAATATGGTCCAACAAATTTCGATGAAATTTGGTACACGCGAATATTAGAACACGGAGAATATTTTTCACTATCCGTTTGCTGTAACTTACCGCTAAATAGCGCTGCAACGCATCAACTTCTATACCGTTCGACTGATCGGCATAAAATTTTTTATACTTACACATTTGAGAACGAAGAATATATTCTAACTGCGTTACTTTTGATGTTACTCACCACTAGATGGCACTGCAATGCATTATTATTTTAACTCGCCACTAGATGACGCTGCAGCAGGCCAAATTTTTGACCATTCAAACGGTGGCTATGAAAATCAGTATACATAGCTATTTGAAAAATGAGAATATTTTGGCGTTATACATTTTGCTATAACTCGCCACATGACGGCGGTTCAATAAATGAGAAATTTTTTACGAGCCCGAGCCCGAACACAATTGGGAATTACAGAGCCCGTCCCATCTCTATCGGACAGTAAAAGGAGACCTTAGTCTCGCAGCGATGCGTCGTCCGAGCATGTCCCTAACATGCTCGATTGGATTCAGGTCAGGAGAGCACGCTGGCCATTCCATACTTTGTATTGTTTCAGCTTCAAGCTTGTTCTCCACAAGACGAGCTGAATGTGGTCTGGCATTATCATTCTGGAAAACAAAGGAATCTCCAAGGGCGGCAGCGTAAGGCTTGCCTTGAGGTCTCAGTATCTCGTCTGCATACCTTCGGGCCGTCAAAGTACCATTCCGAATGATATGCAGGTCCATATTTCCCCCAATGGTGATTCCACCCCATACCACAGGCGCGGAGCCAGGAAAATTCTTCGGGGGGGGGGGGGGATATGCGCCTGGAAAATTTTTCGGGGGGGGGGGGGATATGAACTTATTTGTGTATAAATAGACGGATTTTTATCACTAATCCAAAAATTTCGGGGGAGGATATATCCCGATATCCCCCACCCCTGGCTACGCCCCTGCCATACCATCCAACCAGCTCGTCTGTATTGTGACCTTTCACGAACGAATGGGGGGGGGGGGTTATTTCGAGTGCCCTTTTCCCTCCATACCAAAACACGTCGGGTGTCACACTCCAGACTGAATCGGGACTCGTCTGCAAACAGCATTTGGCTATAGTCATATTGCTCCCAATCTCGATGTTCAGCAGCCCATCTTCTTCGGGCCGCAAGGTGGCGTGAGGTCAACGGAATGCAGACTATTGGCGTACGTGCACAGAGACCTCAATGATGAAGCCTATTACGTACTGTTTGGCTGGGGCATCCTTCGTCCTTTTGCCAAGAGCAACTGTCTTTGCAGCTGAGTAGCATTGTCTGTTCTGTTCGACGAGCTGACAGTATATACCGGTCATCAGTAGCTGTAGTGACGCGTGGCCGACCTTGCCCTGGTCGACGTCCTACATTCCCTGTTTCTTGGAATCGATTCCACAGCCTTGCAATGATACTTCTGGCGACTCCAACAGTGTCCGCGACATTACGTTATGTTTGCCCGGATTCCAGTCTGCCTATAATACGCCATGCCATGGATTCCAGTAAATCACGTTGTTGAGAGATTTTCAAGTCACCTTTTCTCATAAAAACAAAATACTGAGCGATCAAATTTCACAGTTAAGGCAGTGAAACAGAAGTTTCTGCAACATCCCGGTTTCTGCCCTTATATTCTTTTTCTGGTTTTTGATTTGAACTGGTCATGAACTTTGATTTGCATATGAAGTTTTCTTCTTCTGTTTTCTGCAAGGATTTAAATTATGGGTGATTTATTTTATCTTACTTATCGGTGAAAGTATTTGCGCAATTTCGTTAAAACCATGAGCTCCCCTAATTGTTTTGAGCAGTGTATTTTCTCATCGTAGATTGATTCCATGATGCTATCCTAACATCACTGTTACCTTTTTAAGTTATAGCTAAAAAGATTTCGTTCATAAATGAAGTTTAGTGTTTCTTGTAGAGGGAGATTTCTGTAAATTCTAGGTGACTGAAAGTGGAATTCCTAAAATTTGTTCCGGATAGTAAAGAACTGCTACATAACAATGTTGAGTAGACACTGAACGACGAATGACGTCTTCTATCAATATGCTACTGAAACTTACATCAAAAAATTATTATCAACTATCTGTATAAAAAAAATAACTACTAATGCACATAATCTATAAACTTATATAAAGGTTCCCCAACAAGACCAAATAAACTCAGCACAATCAGATTTCTCGCTTGCAGCACATAAAAACTCTTCAAAGAACTATACCTCTACGATCCACAGTTTTCGCGAAAAATGAGAAAACAAAAGTAATTATGGCACATATTAGCACAAGAAAAGACAGCTGAAAACATGAACATTGGCCACTGGGATATGGGGTGCGCCCGGTTTTACAGCCGCTACAATCACCAGATCTTGCACCTTTGGATTTCTTCCTAGTACAACGTCTAAAGGAATCGGTCTATCGGGACCCAGTTACTAAGAAAAGTGACTTAGCCTCTCCTTTACATACTTTTGTGGACACAAGATTTATGCGACGTGAGCAGTCAGGAATTACCCAAAGTGATCATTCATCATTTTATGTGATCGCATGAAAAAAATCCATGCTCATGCTTCCAATAAAGGTTTTTTTCATACACCGAATATGACATTTCTGCTTTTTTCAAGCATTTTTCTTGAACACTATGAGTCGCAGAGGTATGGATCTTGGACATGTATTTTTTTTTACGTACTCGAAGAGGGGAATCTCACTGTGAAGAGTTTATCTGATCTTGTTGAGACACTCTATAGATTAAAAAAAAAAATTTAGTCGCATAATTAGCTTAAATACTCTTATGTACAGCTGTTACACTGTTAATAAAAGAAGTTAGCATTTCACCATAAAAAGTTACTGAATTAGCTGCAACCTACTTTTTTATTTATAGACGTGTAAATGTACAGTTTGTCCCATAATGAGATTTTAAAAATACAGAAGGCTGTTCAAAATGCTTAGCATAATCATAAGAACTATAAAAAGAAGTATTCATCAATGAATTAAAATGTAATTTTTAATTTCCCCCCTACAAGATGTCTTTTGAAAGGATTATAATGCATTTTAAACTTCCTTAAATATGAAAGTATCAGTTCACAGCATATTATTTTTATTCGTTAATAATAATAATAATAATATTTAACTGCATATAAAATGTCATTGTGGGGTTATTATAGATGAGAAGAAAAAGCGCTGAACAGAAAAGTCATTAATCAAATTTTTCAGTGAGTTCGACCATCGTAGAAATATTCATGCTATTAAAGGACTTACACAAGAAATTATTTTTCACTAATAATAATAATGAATAAATAAGTAAAGTGTAAGTTTCTAATGGCTTAACTATTCTTTTAATCAAAACTATTGCAGCATTAATTTTCAGGTGTTTTTATACACAAATTGTCACAGAAAATTTTTAAAAGGACTTTCATTTTGAAATCGAATAAAAGGCTTCAATATAAAACTCTCATTTTCTCTATAAATAGCTTTAAACGGAGATAAGTAGCATTAAAGGATCATTTAGAGTATTAGGAAAATGGAATGAAATTTATATTTTGAAGGAAAAACCCCGTTGGCAGATTATTGAATTAGGTTTTGTTTTCAGTTATAGTATATTTTATTTATGGCTATTTACACACATCAAAGTTTACTCCAAACTACGAAGTTTAGACCCAATATTATACTACGGAATGCAAATTTAGTTATTTATAAAAGGAAGAGAGATGACATAATTTTATGTTTAATAATGAATAACTGTGTTTTATATTAAAGAATAAGTGTAAAGTATTGTAATAAAAATTTATTTACCCCTTCGGCTGTCCAGAATTACTCCATTTTCTCTAAGGCCGTGAATTAACTCTTTGAGCGACTAAGAAGGAATGTTCAGTTCTCCTGGTTTTACAGAAATGCACCTTCATTTTTTGACAGTAAAAGTATGTTACCGTTCATTATTGCACGAGCTCAAAATTTCAAAGTGATATTTAGAGTTCATTATTCCTTAAACTTTTTTCTCTTTTTTGCCTAATTTATTTTTTATATTATTAAAATATTGTAAACTTATAGCATTCGCAAGGAGATGAGTCATCCTCAATCATGAACACATGTTTAAAGTTGTTCGCTTCTATTTTTTTTTTTTTCCATACTAGGGGCCAAACCCCCCTAGACTCGCTACGCTCGCATTTCGTATGAGGCATTCGGCCCCTCAAAAGATTTCGTAAAAAAGACATCATTTCAACAAAAAAAAAAAAACCAAAGGTTAGAATGTTACCGAGCAACGCACTGCTTGGTTCTTGCATGTTGCTTAGAACATAAAAATTTAAACCTCGCACTATTTGTAATTATGTGAAGCCCATGGAATGCCTTACGTATTAGCCAATTATGGAGAATTTTCATAATTTGGCGACTTGCGTATATGTATAGTTAATAATTAACTCTAAGAAAACAGTAATTCATATGTTTTCTTTGATAAAAACTACAGAACAGCTAGGACAGCTTTGACGCCACATCCGGTGAAAGGACAGCAATTAGAAACATTAAATTGGACACTGGATTAAATACGGAGGACACCGTTTTATTGGCAGCTACGCTCATTAGATCTGGCACCTTTAGATGCCTTTCAATGAAAACATTTGCAAGAACTGATCTATCGAAACCTAATTACAACAAAAAGTGATTCAGTCCCCCCCCCCTTCATGCTTTATGTATGACATTGATGCAACGTGAACAGTTAGCCATTACACGGCGCACGCATGCAAGCCTTAATATGCAAGATGGACATTTGAAGATGATTTTATGAAAGCATCTTCAAAAAAGATAAGCTTGTACTTCCAATAAAGACTTTTTCCGTACATCGGATATGACGTTTCTGAAAGATGAATTGCTGATAAGTATGATGCGTAATAAATATTTACCAACTACTTTTTGAGAAGGAAAATCTGAAATTAACTCTTAAGTGCAAAAATAATTTTGTAAAAATTATCTAAATTTTACGTTTTACGTGCTTATCTATCCATAACTGGTCGACCGCCACGCTTATCTACATCCTCACTGTGCATTTTCCAATGTACTAGAACCACCCTGCAGAGTGTCTGAGATATTGTTACATTACGAGAATATAATTAAACCTCATAATGTCATTTTATACCTTTTGGAAAACGATCTGCCTCGAGAACGTGAGATCCTTGTCATCAGAACGGATTTACAGTTAAGAGATTAATGGATTACTCTGTTAATGACCAAAACACTGCAGGCACGCAAAATTGGCGGATGGGATCTCTGTTATTCCGTCGAAAATGGTACTGTTATGTTTATCTGAGTGATTAACTTTCGGTAAGTCATTAAAACTGAAGACGAAACGGATTAATTCGGGTGCATGAAATAAAACGTGGCGCTACCCGTAAGTGCAAAGTTCTTGCGTTTATAGCTAAATTTTTTTTAATGAATATGAAAGATAATGTTTGAAAGCCACCCTTATCGATGTGTTTAATGCGGTGCTATTGAATTTGGTAACATGCACCTAGTGTCAGCTTTATATTGTGTTAGGCTGCTGGTCCTCAGGGATTAATTGAGTCTGCAGAGGACAAATAATCTGGCCTTAGATCGCAAATGCTTCAGATATTAATCGAGGATGACGTTACTGGTAAAATATTTGAAATCGGAAAAAAAAAAAAATCAGGTAGTCTCTTTAGCTGGAATTATAATACTAACTGGATATAAATTTAACATGGAGTTATTTTTCGTTTAGTTAGCTCTAAGGCGCCCGCCAAAAAATGGTGAATATACCAAATACTACTTTTTAGTACACAAAATACTTATTAACGGTATACTGCGCTTTAACTCTTTTGAGCATAGTGGTATGAAAAACATACCGCATATTCAAGCTTTTTCTAACTCGTTACATGCTAGTTTAATTTGACTACCAGTTGTTATTTAACCACTTTGCCACTGTATCGGTAAGTACTAAAAAAAAGTATTGTTTTAATTTTCAATAGCATTCATTGCCTTGTATTGTTGCTCTTCGATGCACGAAACATTGTTTTATCGACAACACAAAATATAAATTACTTTTTGCTGTCGATAAAGCAATATTTCGTACATCAAAGAGTTAATTCATATTTTCGCAACAAATCTTTTGAAAAATAGTCTCTTATTGAAATCCTTCACGGTTCATCAGAAGAAAATATTTTATTTATTTTTCGAAAATTTTCAAGCTGTGAAATCTCCAGGAGCTATTTAGAACAGCACAAATTGACATGCACAACACTTGAATTTTGTGGCAGAATTTATTAATCGCGCGAAATTTTTAATTTATGACATTATGGTTTTCACTGCCGTAGAAGAAAACCTGGTTTATTCACCCAGTTAGTTGTTAACGGGGTAACATTATATGTTTAAAAATACTGAAATTTACAACGACTTTGGAAAACTAGATAGACTGTTAGGGAAGCACGTAATCCTGCGTTAAAAATACAAGAAAGATAAATCAAACAAAATGAGTTTACGAGCATGTTGGAGGGGAAGGTTAAAAGACATTTTCATACGCCAGTTCACAGTCACTTTGAAAAGTATAAGTGAATTAATAATAAAAATCTGATTTGAGCACCAAGTGACTTCCTCGTACGCCTATTAATTCTTAAATATTTTCGGTGCACTTCTTCTAAACGTGTTTCATTTGAAAAGATACCAATAATAAAGTTTAGATATTTCTAACCAAATATTCCAGATATTGCCACGCTGGGCTAACTTTTAAATCGTTTATTTTGGCACTTAATTGGACGATATTTCGCCAAAAAGCCGCCAAGCTTCAGATAGTTTCAGAGATTTTGTTCTTAGCGGAAATAGTGATTGAACACAGAATGAATATAATTATCCATATACCTTAATGTATTGAAAGTCTATTTTTTGGGGGGAGGGGGGGGTCTGCAAATAAATTACCCAGTCCGTTGCAATCAAAATCTTTATGCACAATTAGATGTTAGATTAGTTCTAAATACAAAATCTCAGCATTCTAAGGTTTAAAGTATAGAGTTATGCGAAATGTGTAATTATTTTTTGTACCAAATTTCAAGATATTTCGTCTAACATCTCCAAGGTCGATGGCAGTTGCCAAGATTTTGGACATGGCTCAGACAATGGTTTACTACAGACATAATATATTGAAAGTGTCCATAGACCTTTAATGTATAGAAATTATTTTGAATAGCCCAGTGAATAAAATATCCAGTAGACTGAAACAAAAAAGGGACGTGCATAGTTAGATGTTACAACAATTCTAAATATTAAAATTCAACATTCCACGACTAATATTTTTTAGATATGCGAGTTACATACATGCATACATAAGTACTTACAGACGTCAAGAAAAAACTAGTCAAAATTGACTCGCAGTTGATCAAAATGGTTGTAATGTTTTGATCATCAAGTGGATCAAAGTGGATCGTACATACATACATACGTGCATAATACATGCGCATTTTGGGACGTCACTCAAAAACAATCGATTTTTCTAATAAAATGAGTATCGCAATTTTTCGCGATCATATTACTTCCTTCTTACTTCGTACAAGGAAATAAAGACACTCAAGAGAATAGGTGTACCTATACTTTCAAATCACAAATTTTCGATTCGATCGAGAAATTTCTATTATATACTGCAAACTTTTGAGTATATGTCGATGTTTGAAAGATTTTTGAAAGATAATCCCTAAAAGGCCTATAGAAAAAATAAGAAAAAATTTCAATTCAAAAAATTCAATTTGGTGATATTTAAAAAATCGCCAAATAGTCGGATTTTTTGTGGCAGTTTTATTTGGCATAGCCTGTGGTATGTAGTTACTCGCAAATGAAGAACAGTCGCCAACTAGTAGGCCAAACCTCATTGCCTCATTTTAGTTCTTTTCGTCTCTTACAATATGTAGAAATACCATATATTTAAGGGTATTTTTTAAAGTTTATTAAGATAAAATATTAGTAAGACTTCTGCTTTATATACTGAAAATTCTGCATAAAATCAGCAAAATTTTATTTCTCTTGTGAAAAGATTTGTTTTACATTAAAGTTAAATTACCTATTCTTTATTCACACCGAATAACGTAAAATCTTTTGTATAAACAATAAGTTTTTCCATTCCCTTATTTATATTACTACGTACGTATTTATTGGTAAATATTTGCCCCGCTTCCAAATTTTTAGAAAACATATATTAAATTTAACAAACATTTTTGAACTCAAAATCATAAAGCGCAGTGAAGATAAATATTTATTTTTACAATCTTTTATTTTAATCCCTAAAATAATAGGGAAATAAGAAGTCAGCTTCGCATTAGAATGAATATCGTAAAAATGCGTGTAGATGAATTAAGATCTGCTCAAATATGCAACAAATGTTCAAATATTTACTAAAAATAATTTAAGTGAAGTCTCTTCAGATTAATCGGGTCGACTTAAAAAAAAAAAGTAATCAAAATATCTCATAAACCCAAAGAGAATTTTAGAAAACGAGAACAGCTTCTATGAGAATATCCTGTGTTTGTTCTAAGTCCTTAAAAACTGCATACTTGGAAAGAATAAAATAACCTTTCAGCTGGAAATGTAAATACTCGAAAGAAATGCTTTTTTATTTATTTAAAACTTACGCTAACTTTTAACGATTAAGAAAATTACCTGAGTTTCAGGGAAAACAAAACAGATTTTAAATATTTCTGTTTCCACGTACAGCTTCTAATTATTTTTACTTTTACTAAACTTCACCACTTTTTCCTTGTTATATTAAATGGCGGTCATTTGAGTAATTTTATTTTCATGTACAACTGAATCAGAGTTGCATATTATTTCCTAGTAATCCATTTATTACTTTTTCATAATTTTTGTACTTAAAAAAATCTCATGTGGACAACACTAGACTTAATTGCACGTCTATTAAATCAAAAATATTTTCGGCGCACTTCATTTAAACTTATTTTGTTTGAAAGAGATAAAATATCAGTAATAGTAAGATTTAGCGATTTCTAGCCAAATATTTCGATATCGCTAAGCTGAGTTCAGTTTGAAAGATTTCCTTCTGACACTTTATTTGGCGATATTTCACCAAAAGCCGACAAGCTTGAGATAGTTTGCGAGATTTTGGGGATAGCCAAAGTAATCATTGGCCACAGAATGAATTTCAATGAATTGAATGCATCCATACACCTTAATGTATTTAAAGTCATTTGGCTGAACCTGTAAATAAATTCCCAGTCGATTGCAGTCAAAAAAGATATTTTAAACAGTTAGATATTACAATAGTTCTAAATACAAAAGTTCAAAATTCTACGGGTTAAAGTTTTAGAGTTATACAAAATACGAAATAATTTTTGGCGCCAAATTTGGCGATATTTCAGTGAAACCCGCGAAGGTCGATGACCAAAATGACTGACTATCGCCAAATTTGGCGATATTTTGGTAAACCTCTCCAAGATCGACAACAAATGGCGAGATTTTTGCATGGACCTAATAATGACAGACAATCGCCAAATTCGGCGATATTTCGCCAAAAAACGCTAAGAACGATGACAAATGGCTATATTTTGGGCATGGACTAAATGACTGACTATCGCCAAATTTGGGGATATTTCGGCAAAATTCGCGAAGGTCGACGACAGACGGCGAGATTTTGGGCATGGACCAAACATTGACTGTCTGTAGTCGTATTATATTTAAGATGTCCATAGGCATTATAGTATTGAAATTCTTTTCGGTGGTCTTGTAAATAAACTCTCCAGTAGATTGGAATCAAAAATCGATTTGCACAACTAGATGTTACAAGAATCTTCTATGTGAAATTTCAACATTCTATGACTTTTTGTTTTTGCGATTTGAGAGTTAAATGCATACACACGTACACCAAAAGTCGCCGTGTCGGACAATTACCTAACTTATTTGGTAGGACGGTATTGTGCTTGAAATGGATGAATGCCCCTAAAATTGCCATTGACCGTTATGTATTTGAAATCTTTTGAGTATTCCTGTAGCAGAACTATAAATGATAAAGACACTTTTTTTAATGGAGAAATTCATTTTTTAACTCTTAACAACATATATCACATCTGAGTCGTTTGAAATAGCCCAATACCACTAAAATACGCTCTAATGAATTTCGGCCCTTAGAGCGTAATGTATTTAGAATCGTTTTAGCCGCCCTGTAGATAAAATATGCAGTCGAATCGAACCGAAAGAGGAGCGGCACAAGTAGATGTTACAACAATCCTAAATACGAAGTTTCAACATTTTACGCCCAATAGTTTTTGAGATATGCGAGTTTAATGAATTTCGGCCCATAGAGCGTAATGTATTTCGAATATTTTGGGCGGTCCTGTAGATAAACTATCCAGTCGAATGGAACCGGAAATTTTTCGGGATCACATTACTTCCTTATACTCCGTACAAGGAAGTAAAAAGGTGTTTTCGGTTAGGGTTTCTTTTTTACTTTTCATAGAAGGTTTAATTTTTTTTATAATGGAACTTCTGTGTTTGGAGGGTTTTTTTTTAGATTTAAGCCTTGCAATAGGGTGAAAACATTTAAACCCTTAAACGGATAAACGCATTTTTTTATATCCAACATTCTCAACATTTTTCAGAAAAATATAAAGAAACTTGATTTTTTTTCATGTTCCACGGGTAAATTCGTAGGAAATACGACATATAAATTCCAAATTTTCCTCTATTATGCATAAGATTTTTTCAAATAACATGGAGTTGGGACATAGAGAATGCGGGGTTTTTCACATACCTCAAATTTCTCTCCTTTATCGGTTCTCAAGTTTCTTTTCTCAAAAATAAAAGACTTGATGAAATGGTATACTTAAATAATTGACGGGAAATAAATAATTATTTGTCAGATCTTTTCGATATTCCACAAAGATCTGAACCCCATTAAAATATCAGTCACTGACTTTTATCGCCAAATCTCATCATAAATTTTCAAAAACATATATCCGAGTCTGACTTCTGTAAATCTTTGTCATAAAGGAAACCTCTATCTGCGTCTAACAGCAAACACAGATTAAATCAGGTATTCTTCTCAACTTTGTAATTAGATCTTCCTCGAAACTTTGAATTATAAAGTGTTAATAATCTAACATCTAAACATTTCTACAATGACATATCTGAATTCAATACATTTTATGAAAGTAAACTCTATTATTCCAGTGATATTCCGATATAATACGCATCATAAATTTCTAATTAATGTGTCACAAAACTTATAGCTTTATCGAGCAACTTCGGATAAATGCCATGTTACTTGAAGTTGGTTTATTCGAGAAACATACGACTTAATTTACTCTTTGAATGTTTCTGTTGACTTATTTGATAAGGAAGACGTTATACATGTAATAAAGTTCCTTCATTTGTCTGAAACACTAATTTCGTGAATTTATTATGTGGAATGTATCCTTTTAGTAATAAAGTTTTACACAGTAGTACAGGATACATATTTAATGAAGAAAGTATAACAAATACATGGAGAAAATCACGATTTATCTCATATCATGTGATATGCTTATCATATCACATATCCTAGTAGCACAACTAGTTTAAAAGACGTTCAAAAGACGTTTAGCTTGGTCTATGAGAATATATGCTGAGCGTCTTTTGAACTAGTTGTGCTACTGGGGTATGAGGCATGATAAAAATATCATGTGATATGCTTTCTCAAGCTATATTAGAAAAAAAAATTGTTAAAAACGTATTCTGAAATGAGATAAAACCATGGTCGAATTTCGACTGATCAGCGAAATCGACTAACCAATTTGAAAAACACTGTTTAAGAATTTCATGGACGGACAAGCCATCTAGAAGTCAGACAGATTCAGCCTCAGCCGTATAATTCATACTTCTCATCTATGATTTATGATCTGAATTCTTATTTACTAAAGACATTGGTGAATAGTATATGGTGAGGTAAAATGGGTAGTGGGTTAAAATAGGTGAGTATTTCTTTTTGATCAAAAATGTAAATAAATGGTTGCTAAATATTTCGTTTCTAACCTAATGTTTCGTTTTCAAACTATATTAAACTGAGATAAAGTCATGGTCGAAATTCGACAGATCAGCGAAGTCGGCTAACCAGTTTGAAAAGACTGATTAAGAATTTCATCGCCAGACAAGAAGTCAGGCGAATTCAGCCTTAGCCGTATGTTTCATTCTGGTCATCTGGAATTCTTGATCTGAATTCTTGTTTACTACAGACATTGATGATTAGGATATGGTGAAATAAATTGGGTAGTGGTGGGTAAAATGGGAAGGTATTTCTTCTAAATCAAAAATTTAAATAAATTGTTTCTAAATACACTCCGTAACAAAAAAAATGGACTCCCCAAGGAGTCGCCCGATTGCAAAGAAATTTCGCATGCAAACATTTGGACCGAACATGCAAATGATTAAAATCTGCAGTCCAATGAATGAAAAGTGGAAGCCCTAGCTCATCGGAGCTGCGCACTCAGCAGGTACATATAAGGAGCGATTCTCAATATGATGGTTAAAATTTCTGTTGCATTTCGACTGCAATATCTTACATTGGCTGTAACAATACATCGCCGAAAGATTCGTGCGCAATACAAGCAGATGTCGGTGTTTAAAGGAGGTCGTGCGATGGGACTGAAAGAGGCTGGTTGGGCGCAGAATCGCTCGACTTCTGCGTCGATGCGATGCAACGACGATCATATTAGACGATGCTTTCAAGAGTGGGTCAATAACGGTAGATATCAGCGTCAAAGTAGCGGCCGACCGTGGGCTGCAGCAGAACGGGAGGATAGATCAGCTGTCACAGCTACGGATTCGTCGCGATTAACTGTCCAATGTGTGACCCTCACACATTAGTGCTGTAAAAGTAACGACAAAATGAGTATCCGTATGTATTTGTTTCTTAGATGTTCACTATTCGTTACTCGTTACTTTCGTTACTACTAATAGAATCGGTAATAAGGTGTTATATGTGCCTCATAACAACACATCCGGCACAGTGTTGTTATGGGTATATGCCGCCCATACATAAACCCATAACAAAACCTAACCAAAAAGAATTATTTTTAGCGAAGTTGTACAAAGTTGTATTTAGATCTTATTTTCTCTGATTTACAGATTGTTTTTATACACATTTATGGTTTTATACAATGCTAAATTATATAAATTACTAAGAGTGCACATAGAAATCTTCCAAAGACATATGCTATTCTGTTTTTTTCTCAACCCACCTTTCTTTAATTCTGAACGCTGGTTTAACCTGTTCATTCTTATCATAAAAAGTGTAAAGGAAAGCTTGTGACTCGTGTTTTTTCTGAGAGCGGGGGTTCTTGAATATTGAGATCCAGGGATTGGGCCACATATATACAATTCACAGGGCAGGGGATCTCAGTATGATATCAACTACTTTGCTTCTCTACAAGCATAATATCTTTATTATTTGTGAGTTCTTATTTCATATCAAAAACTTCTTTTGCTGGACCATTTTTCGAAGTAAAATAAAAATTACCATATTTTAAATTAAAATTGTTTAATTCAGTGATAATTATCTATTTTTAAGATATTTCCAGTTCTATTTCTGCACTTTTGGGATGAAAGGGGTTAGCCCCTTCTGTGGGTGCATATATGAGAGCATTCTTTAAACAAAAATTATCACTCCTTTCATACAGAAAGAATGGTTGCACCGGACTATGCGTATTCCATGAGTTCATGGAATAAAATGTACCATAAAATAGGGCAGATGCCCCCCTAAACGCCGACATTTTAGAAACATACTGAACTTTATTGAATTATTTTAATACCAGTGGCTTACGCAGGAGTGGGCATAGAAATCCCGGGTCCCTCCCAATTTTTTATATATTTTTTAAACAATTACTTAAAAAATGTGTTTAAGTTTCCATGCCAAATATTTTTTTTAGTTCCAAATAATATTTTAAATAATAAAAATGTGTGAATTCGTTTACTTTATAAAAATATAATTTTTTAAAAGGTGTATTTAAATAATTTGTTATTTATTACTCATATTTCGATTCTAGCTTAAAAAAAAGAAAAAGTTAAGTTCGCAATCCTGCTTCGGAACCACCCTGAAAGAAAGAATTCTGATTGCACCACTATTTAGTACTAAAATGTTAGAAAGCCCGAAATTAGCACCCCTTACTAACATGCTTCTATTATAGGTATTGCTCCTCTACAATTATAAGAACACCCCCTTCCCCCCCCGCAAAAAAAAGTTCAACTGCGCATAAGAACATACTATACACCGGATCCTATCCCCCATTGTACGACCCATATCAATAGAGCAGCAGATACTATATCCATCTCCATAACTGTAACGAAACATACGGATTCTTCCAAACCTCATCAAAACGATACCATTCGGCTCGGCACAAACGAAATGCAACCGGAACATACTACTACTCAAATACCGAAACCTATTTTTCCCTTCAAACAGCGAGAATCTATAATACTTCCGGTATCTAGTAACGGAACGGAACATACTATTACTCAAATACCGAAACTCATTTTCTTCCTCCGGCAGTCTTGTATTCGAAGTTCGAACCTGGTCGATCCGAAATGCACACTCGAAAGTCATTTCCCCCTTGAAACCGCGATCCGATATCCAGTAACAAATAACAGAAGATATTGGTACTCGATTACTGGAACCCGTTTCCCCCCTAGTTCGCCTCGCCTGGCAGTCTGTATTCGAAGTTCGAAGCTGCTCGATTCGAAACAGCTTCGGATCCAGTAACGATATCAACCGAAAAGTAGCAATTCGTTACTTTGAGTGATTATCCGCATCTTAGTACCGAATATATACGATTTGCTTCAGCTCTATCACACGTGTATCCAACATGACCCTCCACAGACGATTGAGAGAGCGGAATTTACGCTCATGCCGAATGTTACGCCGGTTGTCTCTCACACCTGTACACTGTCAAGTTCTATTACTGTGGTGACGGACTCGATCAACGTGGAATTGCGCTGATTGGGCACGTATAGTCTTCAATGACGACTCCCGTTTTCAACTATATCCGACGACAACCGCAGACGTGTCTGGAGACGTCCAGGGCGTAGGGGAGATCCTGCCCTGACTATCGCACGCCACACGGGCCCAAATCAAGGTGTTATGGTCTGGGTTGCCATCTCTTTTGATAGTCGGACCCCTTTGATAGTCATTTCTGGCACATTGGCTGCACAGCGGTACGCTGACGACATCCTACGGCCGATTGTGTTACCGTTCCTTTTGCGACACCCTGGACTTACTTTTCAGCACGATAATGCCTGGCCGCATACAGCACATGTTGCTATGAATTGTCTTCAAGCCTTCCCTGTACTTCTTTGGCCAGCAAGGTAACCTGATCTCTCTCCCATGGATCCCCTGATCTCTCTCCCCCACATTTTGGATGTTATGGGAAGGTGATTGCAACCATCTCAAAATGTTGCCGATTTAGCCCAACAGTTGGAGACAATTTGGCAAGAAATTCCGCTGGACACCATCCGGGAACTTTATCAGTCTGTGCCACGCCAGCTGACAGCTTGCATCGAGGCCAGAGGTAGACCAACCCCTTATTGACTTCCTCCCTTTGTAATGGTCAAACTCTACAATAAATCATTCAATTGTTCGAAAATTTTGATCGTTTGTTTTGTTATGTATGTTCTTTACATCCACCAATTTTTACCGCAATCGCACAATTCCTTCTTGTTGAGTCTTTTTTTTTTCCCCTTATAGAGTGCGAATTTAAGCGAAATTGTCTTACATTGTTATACATTTCTTTCTCATTGTTATGTATTTTAAATATATAATTGAGAGTAAAAAAAAAAAAAAAAAAAATAAGATTTTAGGTATCTTCAGCTGATTCATAGACGCACTATGTAACATTGAAAATTGATAGATATCACAAAGCAAGAAAGCTGAAGCTTTGTAAAGTAGTTCTTTATAAAAGTTACCTGAAAGAAGTTGTCCGCTGAATTTTCGGCGGTGTAGAAATGATCAGCTGATGCAGTGAAATAACATCAGGCGCCTTTGCGTATAGCAATACGCTTTCACTATCAATCGTCAGCTGAGCGCTTTTCCACCACGGAAAACTCTGCTATGACTATTATTTTTCATAAAACTGATAAAGTTAACTATCACTTCACTATGTTTTAGTGTGGTGGGGGTAAAAAGGATATACAGTTAGGCTTATTTAATTTTATGTTTCCAAGTAATACCAATAAACTTTTTAATGGGTTTAAATTTTTCCTACGGTTAATGTGTGGAAATATAGACTAAAAAGTCATTTAAAAACAAAGTATTGATACTGATCAAAAATAAATACCTAATTTTACCCCCACCTTACCCTGCAACAATGAGGTATCGGAATACAATGTTTATCTAGAACCTAAGTCCAACAGCCCTGGTCATATTTTTTAATTTGAATATTTTGTAAGTTGTATTAAGAAATAAATAAAATTTGAAAAGTGTTTTATTTTTTCATTTGTATCATATATTACACATTTTACCTCACCTGTTACCCATTTTGACCCAGTTTTAGGAAAACACAGTTCTTAATAATGTTTAATATTTTCGCACTTAAAACTAATATTAATTCTTTTCAGATGTGAAGGGCATGAATGCATTGCATAAAACAACACAAAACAGTTTAATTTTCAACATTATAAGTTCCAGAAAACAGCTCCTGAATACGAAAATGCCTGTTTTATACACATTTACCTTACCAAACATACCCTGTAGCTTTAAAATATTTCATTGCGATGCTTTGATCTTCATGGTAACTTTTAATGAAGCCTTTTTTTAAAAGGTATTTAACACTAAACTACATTTGTTTTATTTTGAACTGTCCAGGGATTTTTTCAATTAGACGAAGCATAATTAAATTAAAAATCAAACACACACATAACAATGACTTTACATTATTTCCAAGGCACGAGCAAAAGAAAGCAACGGCTAATAGCATTATTACAGAAATAAATAGCATTTTTACAGCATGAATATTGGGGAAAAAATTCTATTAGCATATTCTGATTTCGATAAATATGAAAGTTTACAAAAGTACGAAAATTAGAGGTACGTTAAATTTACTAAAATATTTATTAATGATTCCCACAAAGCTATAAAATTTGTGATGACAAGGCAATAAAGTAAGTTCCTGTGTATTTTTAATTAGTTTAAATTTCGGATTCCATATTGTAATGTCAGATTGACAGCAATTCCTCGTGGTTGGTCGTTAAAAACATAAGGTCGAACTTGTCTCAAATGTAGGCAAAATGGCATTGGTCTTACGGAAATAAAAAATAAAGAAATCTTCATTCAAAACTCAACAAACCGGTAAAGAAAATAGTTATTAAATACGTTCAATACGTTTCAAAAGAAAAATTAAATTACAATCGATATAATAGAAAATTAAATTTAGAAGATTAAAATCTGGCTGTTTACCACTTATATTTAGTACTATATGCTCACAAATGTTTTCTTAAACTAACTCTTTAAAGAAATATTTTAAGATTTTGAACTTAAAGAATAAATGTAAATAAATGTGCTTGAAATTTGGGAAGAGCAAATGCTATTAGCTATTAGCATAGAACACTGCCAGTCCACGAACTGCTGTCATGAAAGATACATTGAAAAAGAATTTCATACAAAAATTCTTTTGTTCCTTGGCATGGTGGTTCCATTGAAAAGATTTATGTAAAGAATTCTTTAACTGCATTTCTTCCCATTTTTAAGAGAGGTTTTCAAAAAGAAAACAAAACGACAAAAAAGATTTAATGGTTTCATAAAATTTTTCAAGAGTTGATTTTAAAAACTTATTTCCCTCCCTCCATAGTGATATTTTTAAGCGTTTTGACTTTTACAATTTTATTTTTTTAAGCCCAACTATGTTCACTTTTATTAAAGTATTTTGTCTTTCTCAAATAAAAATTGAATTTTGCTAAAGTCAAACATTTTCTTTTTAAGTGAAGTCAAATAAAATAAGATTCTTTTTAGTTACATAGTTTTAAAGGGAAACTTTTTATAAAGCTCGTTGCACATGAAACATATTCAAAATACTCACAATTCAGTTTCCTATTTCAACAAGCAGTATACTACTTGAACATGATTCATTAATTCTCAAGAACCACTAGTAATAAAATTGCATTTCCTATCACTATTGCACTAGCATAAGAATGTTAACAGTTTTACTACTCTTACCAAATGCTGAAAATAAATGTACTGTAATACACTGGTGGTCTTAAAGACGGGTGCTATTTTCAACAATTGGAAATAGGACTGTAACAACGTGTAATGTTGCATAAACTTCTTATGGGAAAATACAAGAAGTTTATGCAACTCTTGTATTTTCCCACACTTCAAACACATATCAAACTGAAAAAGAAACAGTAGGAATGTTTTTTTTTTTTTTTTTTTTTTTTTTTTTTTTTTTTTGCATTTCCTATCACTATTGCACTAGCATAAGAATTTAATAGTTTTACTACTCTTACCAAATGCTGAAAATAAATGTACTGTAATACACTGGTGGTCTTAAAGACGGGTGCTATTTTCAACAATTGGAAATAGGACTGTAACAACGTGTAATGTTGCATAAACTTCTTATGGGAAAATACAAGAAGTTTATGCAACTCTTGTATTTTCCTACACTTCGAACACATATCAAACTGAAAAAGAAACAGTATGGATTTTTTTTTTTGTTTTTTTTTTTTTTTTTTTTTGGAATAATGGGCAGCTGAGGTGCTCAAGAATTCCAAGGAACGTTACATGAACGTACCAAAAACTGTACTCAACAATTGGTGACTATTGATTGTTCAGTAATGTTTCTGAAATTTTCAACTAGCGCTCCTTGGAATACTAATGCCTCACAGCTGCCTATCATTTCTAAAAAATGTTCCTGGATTTTTTTACAGTGCAGCATAAATAAGATATTATAGGCAATCATTTATAATGAGTTCACTCTGAGTGTGACAATCCAAAGAGAAAGAATGAAGATAAATATTAAAATAGGCCGACCCGACGCAGTAGAGTTGGTCAGCAACAATTAACTTCGTGTTGCCGTAGGAATTCAGTTATCTTGTAAAACTTAAAACGTTTGCAAAAATGTGAACTATACATACGCTCGACAATATCGCAATCTACAAATCCACCATGAATCTGTAGAAATTCCTTCAGTTTGTGTCGTTTATGTCTTCCGCTGTACATGATCGACCATTTATAATGGCCTATATTAGCAAGCTAAGGTGGTTAAAATGCCCTTCATATGTGTAACTTCGAACTACGGTTTTTTTTTTTTCTCGATATTTAAGAAGGATTTCAATGCATATTGCATTTTCTTCAAATCATAGGATAAAAACACGAATTCAAAGCAAAATAACCGAAATTCTGAAATAGTAAGATTTTTAAATTGGCTGAATGAGACTTCGAATGAGAAAAATAATTGTCAATATCGCCACTTGGATGCGGATTATTCTGCACTGGACATGCATTCTTGGGCAGAGGAAGCTGTTATGGATTGGGAAATTATTTTTTATTCCTGATTTTTTTTTCGAGTTTGATGTAAGGCTAAAATTATTGTTCTGCACATAAAAAAAAAATCAGTTTGTACTTTTTGCAGGTAAGTCGTTCTTTTAAATCGCATTTTATTTCTTTGTGACTCTAGCGAATAACTTGGCAAGCATCTTAGTGCAACCAAACCTAAGGCAGTTTTGAAAGTATGTCAAATTGGGCAATATATTGCAGTTGATTACCAAAACATGGCTATTATTTCATGGAGGCAATTGGTTGTCAAGCCCATTTTGATGCTTTTAGAGTTAGATATTTGGTAGAAATTCTCCACAGTCTAAAATGTTATCATGTTAAAATCACTACTCTACTCTTATAGTCGAATTGAAAGGAATGCCTTAATGTACAACTGCGGAAAAATAAAAGTCCCACTTGCTCTTTATTTCGCCATCGCTCGTCGTATAGCAAAGTTATATATACCATTCGTTTGCAAATAACGCGTACTTTAATTTACTATTAATTTAATTTGCATAAGGGGACGTCTTCATATTTAATTCTGCATCAACTTCGTTTTTCTCAATGGCAACCCCATATTTTGACTTTATTAAACGAAAGAAAACCTTCAAATTACCCTAAATATAAATTTTCACCAATTTTCTACGATAATTTCCGGAGATATTGCTAATTCATTTTTGCACGTTTTTAAGGGACTTTCTGCAAATTGAAAAACGCTATTTGTAGGTTCCGAACTTTTCGCCTTTCATTTATTTCACTCGCGAAAATTAAAAGAAATTAATATTATTTTCAAGGAAAATAGTGTTCCCATCTCTCTTAAAGTTTTTTTAAAGAGAGATGGGAACTGAGAATATCAAGGGTAGACTAGAATGTTTAGTCTGTGGTCCAAATGACCCGTGAGTTCATAACTTCCTTGGTTCGTACACATGATTTAAGGGAAAAATGCAAAATGACTGCTAAGGATTTCGAAAATCTTTGTAATTTTGAAATTGTTATTCAGTGTTTCCCTTGATGTTTCTCTTAGACAGCTGAAATGTTGGCAGGAGTTAGAGGCTGCTCCCTGCTCTTCTGACTACAAGCATGAATATTGCTCAACTCAGCTATGGTCGAACTTAAAGAATGGTTTCATGATTGAAAATTTATTTGTTTGAATTTCATGTAAAAAACGCAATTACTTTTTTGCCGACCCAATATTATCACTGTGTTTGTTATTTCACTTTCTTCATTTAATACTATCGTCTGCAATGTGCAATATTCTTAAGACTTTTGGCGGTATTTTAATTTATAGTTAGATGAATTTTTTTTTTTACAGAAAAACGTGATTTTGAATGTTTGATAAAGTATGGGGAATTCCAAAGACCTAATGTTTCCGATATTAAAAAAGGTCACATTCATGCCTGGAAAGTTGAGGGTGTTAGTTTTTCAGAAATAGGACGTTGTATAGGACGGAAGACATACATCTACTGCATCTAATTCTATAGCTGGAAAATATTTTATTTGGGGGAATATGGTAGCGGACGCAATAATACATGCTTTATAGAATCCCCAACAAACTGTAAAAACCTCTAATTTATTTGCTTCAAAATTTGATATTTTTAATACTGGTATCTTTTACTGTGTTTTTGCACAAAATAAGTCTAATTTACATTTATTTTATGCAATTTTCAAAAAATTTTCACTTAATAAATTTATATATGGACTCTTAACTCATGAAAATAACACATTTTATTTAATATAAATTAAACTACTGAACGTAAAAATTTGAAATTTTGCACAGCCATGTGATATTAATTTCTGCATCTATTTCCATCGAAATTTGGTTAGGTCGTTATTCATCATTTTTTTGAATATTAATTTAATAATTCATAATTCATATTAATAATTTATTAAAAATCATAATAGCATTAAATTATGTTTGGGTCGTTTAGTTCTAATAGTACGAATAACAATCAGCTTCTTACTACCAATATTATTTGAGATATGAATTGAAGTATGAAAAAATATTTTAACATAGGGGGAGGGGGATTGTGGGTGCTCATGACTCACTCATTTTCTGTCCAAATTTATTGAAAATTGGTGTCCGGGGTTAAAATGAGCTAAATTTTTGAAATATGAAGTGAAATCTAGGTGTTGCTATTGAGAAAAAAAAAGTTGGTGCGAATTTTAATATGTGGATGGCCCCTTATGAAATTTTTATGCATAGCAAATTAAAGTGTGCGTCAATCGTAAACTATTGGTATCTGTAACTTTGCTGTGCAACGAACGACGGCCGAAAAATGTACAAGTGGGACTTTTTTTTCCCCAGCTGTACAGCTTTGCATTTATATGCACAGCACTTTATTAATCATGTGATTCCGTAGATTAAATCTAATTTACAAATAGGGTATGATGTGGTAAAATGAATAAAAACAAGCATTTTTTTTTATTCGCTGGATGTTTTTTGTAGCTAATAATGTTAAACATGCAGTTTTCTGGTTATTCTTTATAAAACGCACTCATCTCTTGCAAAGGTTTTAAAAAAACTATCTTAGTTTCAAATGCAAAAAAAAAATTAACTTAAGCTGTTTTTTTTTCATAAAATGTGGGAAGGGATTAGATGTTAAAAGCTGGAAGAAAAGCTGCACTTTATCAAACGTTATTTTCCTATCATGGCTTAACAAATTATTCAAATCTAAAAATATTATGGCTAGGTCTGATAGACTTAGTTTCTAGACAAACGCTGTATTCCGACATTTCATTGTTGCAGGGTAGGGTGGGATAGTTGAGAAAGCATTTCTTTTTTATCAAAAAATATAAATACTTTGTTTTTAAATTATTTTTATCCAATATTTTCAGACAATAGGATTCAACATTTATATTCACTGAATAGTTATTAGGAGCATTTGGTTAAGTAATATTAACTAAGCTTAACCGTGTACACATTTTATCTTACGACACTAAAACATAAATAGAAAAAATATTTCAAAAAAATTCTTACTTTTTTCTGATAATATGCTTCTTAGAGCTTTACTTAATTGAAAATAATACTAATGCTTCTCAAATTTTCATGACTGGTTTCTCGAAAGTTTTTTCGAGGCACAAGAAAAGAACATGGAATCAGTAAGCTGATAAAAGATGATATTTTAATTCCAATTGCAATTAATAAATTTTTCAGTATATGTCTTGCCAACTAATGGCTAAAAAATGTGAAAAGTAAATGTCCTTTAAAAACAATTTATTTCTATTTTTGATGAGAAAATTATACCTACCCATTTTACCTCACGATACCCTATTTAGAGTTGCGTTGCTAAACCGTCTGCATTAATTTCACGACTTTTTAAATGCATCTGTTGGTTTTTTATTTTTGTTTTATAGTAATGTCTAAAAAATTAACAAAATGAAGAAAATCTGAAACCCTTTCAGATTTTAAATACGCACCAAAGTGCTATATATTAAAAGCATATCATAATTTATGCGTCGTCCCTATTTTCTTCCTTATTCCATAAGGTTGGAAAGTGTATCATTATTCATGAGTGAGCAGTATTTTTCTTCCTTGTTTTATAAAACTCGTCTTTGGAATCGAAATCTATCTTAAAATCACCTACTAAAACTATTTTGGAATCTTCGCCAAGTATATTACAACTATACTTCACCGTTTTAAATATTGTTTCGAATGTGCATCATAATCCATAAGTGTGCCGTGTTTGTCTTTCTTGGGTTGATTTCTACTTTAATGCCCCAACTCTCGCCAAGGTGGCGATCATTAAATATATACAGTAACCATGACAATTTTTTGTATTTATGTGACAATCGTAATTTAGAATTAAAATGGCGATTTGGTTCAACCTGTAAGTACAGCATTCCGTTACATTTTTATTTATTTAGGGTTGCCAATGTAGTTTTAATAATTAAGTGTCTTCAAATTCCTTAACTAGTGCGTTTATCACTAATTTGTTCACTTTAGTTTCCATGTAGTTGTTTAGGGAGCGTTGAAACTTGTGCATAACTCCTAGAGACCCATGACTTCATGGGGACCCCTGACCCCAAAGCTCGCCAAAGTGCGGGAAATTTTTAGGTTGGCGAAAGTAGGGGCGTTAAAATAGGAATCAACTCTTTCTTGAACCATAAAGTACATCTTTGGAATCCAAATCTATCTTAAAATCGCCTACTGATACTGTTTTAGAATCTTCACCAGGCATATTCCAACTATATTCGTAGACATTTTAAATACTGTTTGGAATGAGCATCATAATCCATGAGTGTATCGTGTTTTCCTTCTTTGTTCATAAAACACTTCTTCGGAATAGAAATCTATATTAAAATCGCCTACCAAAACTGTTTAACCATTTTCGCCAGGCATAGTCAAACAACACTTCACTTTTATAAATACCATTTGGAAAGTGTATCATAATCTATGATGTGTAGCGTATTTGTTTTGACTGTTCTATAAAACACTTCTTCGGAATTAAAATATATATTTAAATCTCCTACTAAAACTATTTTACAATATTCGCCAGGCGTTTTCTAACTATACTCAAAATATATTTATAAAAAATTGTCGCATTTTGGTACCCAGTTTAGGGATCATTTATCAAAAATTGCAAATATTGTGCGACTTTCAACATTTTATTAACGCTTCCCCCCCCCCTTCTACGATATCTGACAAACACATTTGAAAAGTGACTCGGTGCGCTAATTGCAGGAAAAAGTGTCTAAAAAAAAACATGGGAGAAATTAATAGCACTCTGGTGCTAATTAACAGAATATTTAAAAATTTTTAGAGAACCGATCGTGCTAGTCATTAAAAATATTTCCCAATATCACTTAAATTCTTCTGCTAAATTCGTGAAACATGTTAATTCTGATGCTTAAATCCCCATATACTATCAACAAGTTTATGAAAGTTATGGATCCCCCTCACAAAAAATTCGCATTATTTACATTTAAAAGCACTATTATACAATGACCATGCAATGATTTTTTTTCTCATTTTAACAAAAACGATACATCAAGAAGAGAGTTTGTCTTGCATATAAAGAATAGTATTTGAGAGAATTAACATAGACTATTATCTCTACTCTGTGATCTTAAATGAAAATATTCTTTTTAAGAAACTAAAAAAAGATATATAAATGAAGTTTTTGAAAAAGTTTTATCCTATTAAGCAACTCTAAGCGCATTTCCTCGAAATTTTTTGCATACAAAACTATTCTTAACTATTAAGTCATGAAAAATATAAGTCCTCCAATTTTTGATGCTACTCGTTTTCTTAGGACTTCTAAGAAGCTCTGAACTAGTTTATTACAAAGAAGATTTAATAGCTATATTTGGCCATCGTAAGACGAAACAGCCTGGTAGTGATTTTTTTTTCTTTTTAATTTTAAAGACGTGAAATTTTAGATTCCTGTTTTTAAAATAATATTTTTAATCAAAATAAAGCTGTCTAAGTGGTTTAATGTTCCTCTAAGTCATTTCCTTTCCAGTAAGCTGAACTCCATGTTAAAGAAAAATAAATAAGTAGTTCTTCATGAAATACTGCAGAGCAAATTCTTCATGTTGTTCAACAACTTTATGATGTTATATAAACATTTTTATGTCTGTCTATGTATGCTGACGCAAAAATATATTTAATCTATCCGTGGAATCACAAGGGAAAATAAGCGATGTTCTAGAACTTTCAGGAAGTATTTGATTTCTGTATGAGTAAACATTTTAATGAGACCAAAATTTAATTTTTGTTTTCTTTATTCTGTATTGGAAAACATTTTATCAAATGTTTTTCTACGATTAAAATCAACATCATTTGCGTTTAATATCCTTGTTAATATTTTCTTGTCGTTAAAGTTTTGTGAAATATTTAATTTCAACTGATTTCATGTTTGTCTTAGAGTCTGATTATACTTTTCTGTGTTGTGGAGAAATTTGATAGTTATACAAAGTTTTTCTCTCGAATTTTCTTTTTATGTATACTTGACTTGCGGATCGGTAATTTAAATCCTCTAGAGCAGTGATTCTGAGAATGAGAAGTAAATTTTTATCAACATTAAATACTATATATTGAATCTTTTCTGAATGAGTGACTTTCAAGAAGTACATATTTAAAATTCAAATTCCCCCTTTTTAACCAACTTGCTGTGCGTAATGTTGTACTGTTTTAACCCTCTCGTCACCCTGAACCTCATATGAGGCTCCTATTTCAAATAGCAATATTTAGAGAGAAAACAATTGAATTTAGTATTTTTTTCCTTCGGTGATATCAATGTCATTAATTCATGTAGAAAGTATATGAGGCTCTTAACTAGATGCATAAATCGTGCCTAGATTGCAGTACTGGTCAATTTAGATCATTTTTTACAGTTTTAGCTTCATTGTTTCAGGAGAAAAATTAAGAAAATATTTACGCTGCTTTTTTAACTTTTTTTTTTAAGGTTAGTGTAGTTTTTTTCTTATTCCTCAACCTTTACCTAATATATGCATCCTTTTAAATTAATTTTAGCATAACAAAATGCTTCGAAAATGCAGAAATTATTATTAGAAAAATTATTATTATCGACATTAATCGACAAATATTAATCGACATTAGAAAAAAATATTTTTGCATGATTTATAATAGTATTTCAGATGCATTAAATGCTAGACAGATTTGTTTTCTCTGATTTTTCATAATTCGGTGACGAGAGGGTTAACTCGACACGATATTTAAGGACTTGTACACGCAAGAAGGGCGGTAAAATCGAGTTTTTTCTTTTATTCCACATAGAACCTAGGTTTAATTTTTTAACGTCTATCAACGCAAAGACGATAGTGATGAAGATACCTTTTCCGTACTGCTTCCTGAATTTCGGAATGGTGTTGTGTGAACTAACTTCGACGGGCGTGAATGCGTTAAACATGAATTTAAGATAAAAAATGTAAAAAGAATGCACTACCGCTTGTAACAATTCTGCGGACACTACTGAGGTCTGTAAATTTTAAGAATACAAAAAATAATTTAGGGTTAACGCAAATATATTAACGATAAACTCAGCTCTGAATTCTAAACGTGCACACTTTAAAGTTGAAAAATAATCCGAGATAAGCGCAATTTAGTTATCAAAAAATGGCAGTGTATCACAGAAAAGTCTGGGGATTAGCTTTTACTGTATAATATGAACCCGTCCCTGTAACTGATGACGTGTGCTGACCAACGGCCGAGTTGATAAGACACTTAACATGAATAGATGGCTGAAGTGTGAAGGTCCAGAGCTCTGATCAGCCTTGCACATGTCGATCGATCGGTCTGGAGTTTTGGACGATTTTCTCCAGCTATAGTGTGAGCACGTATTAGAACCCCTTAAAAAGTCTTCTGACTAAGACATTCCTCCTTTTGGCTGGGAGCCATAGTATGCTTTGCCCTAACAAAACAGATTGAACACACACGTGCTGTTTAAATAGTTTATACATGCCATTTCTATTACAATAAAATAAACAAATTCTAACAATAAACGTGATAGACGAAATTCTGAAAAATTCCTTTTAAAAAATATGTTTGTTAGTCTGGTCAGAACATTTGCAATCACTCGAGCTACTCAAATTGAAAACAATAATTAAAAAATAATAATAGAACAAGGAATTTCAAGATGCCTTACATCATAAGAAATTTAAAAAAAAATTAAATAAATAAAAAAACAAGAAAGAAACGTCAATACGCTTTTATAAAGATAAGTTCTTTCAAATTATTTCCTAGATTTTATTTTGTTCACTTACCATCTAAAGAAAAGGTGAAATATAACAATACTTTTTTAAGCATAGGAAATGTATAACTAAATGTTCATTAAAATCTGTCTTTTAATATGATGTTTACTATAATTTTGTAATATTATAATCCATGAGTGTATCTTCATTTTGAATCCTAAATGAACTAATGGGTGATGCGTTAAACTTTATTCAATTTGTTAGAGCTTTCTTTTACTTAAAAATTATTATTTGCTGTCAATAGTGACATATCGTGGGATGGAACTCATCTAAAAGTATTGGCGAAAAAGTAATATACACACCTGCTCATTTCATACGCAAATTTATGGTGTATATCTAAGTTCACTGAAACTTCAGTAACCTAAAATGCACGTTCATCAGAAGTTATAAAAATGTTACATGTAAGATCTTTAAAAAAGTCGATGATCGAATGGCATGACAATTACTTTTTAAGTAATTCGACTCCGAAACTCATTTCCAAAAATCCTGTACGAAAGTGATAATCATTTGAGGAGCTTTTATAAAGAAGAAAATTTTGAAGGTACTTTATTCAATAAATTTAATGATGAGGGATTTTTTTTCAGGGGGTGTTTTTTAACTCTTTGGCGGTAGTTGTGTCGTGAAACCTCCTCATTTCAGCGCCTTTACAGCTAGTTGCAAAAAAATATATATAGTTTAAATAATCCCAACGCTGAAAGAGTGTATCGATTTATTTAACTACCATCGATTTATTTAACTACCAGCAGCATGGCGGTAGATCAAATAGCTCATGTGGCGCAACAGAGCTAAATAAGTTTTTTGACACAGATGGCTGTGCGGCCGCGCACAGACATCCGTGGATCTATGCAATAGCTGCATTTTTTCAACGTTCAGCAGTCTATCCAGTTGGTGGGGAAATGCTTGCGCTTTAACCCTTTAACGCTTTGATTTCTATAAAAATAGTTGCGGGTGACATAGCTCCACGAGAATCCTTTACTTTTTAGCACGTCATTTCCCGTAAAAAAATTGTCACGATTTTTTAACAGCACTGACAGCTGTTGAAAAATGGAAGAATGCGAGAACAGAGCAGGATAGATTGCCCAATGCTGTAAAAAGGGCAGCCGTTGCCATCGCGTAGTTAAGTCGAGTGATGGCTACGGCTGCCCTTTTTTCAGCATTGGGAAAGGGTTGCGCTTTAAAGGGCTATACATGAAAAGTATTTTATAGCACATGCTGCAAAAATTAGGACAAACATTTAAATAAATAAAAACTTTGAACGAGAGACGATTGCCACTGAAAAATCCATTTTTCGAATAAAATTTTACAAAACACAGAAGAAATTAGACATCTAGAAATCCTTTAACTTTGCCAAGTATGAATTTTCATCTTATCACTTATGTTATCATGTAATTTAATCCTAACACTCTTGGACTTCGTGAATAAACGCTTAGAATAAAAGACACGTTACCTTACGTTTAGAACCACACACGTATTCAAAAAAAATGCGATACGTTTAGGAATTCTTTCTGGATATTCCGTACCTCTTGTAGGTATACACATCTTCTGAGAGTGTACAAAATACTTTATAAAGAGGCATCTCAACTTTGTGTGTGCGTGTTACTGATTAATTTTTTCTATTTTATAAACTTCTTCGAAGTTGCATGGCACGAACTTATTGAAAAGAACAACATTTTACAGTTGTCTTGGAGTTTAAGGGCCCGTCCTCCTCCACGTCAATCGCCCATGCGTGCGGTCATGGGTTCGATGCAGTCCTCTGGCTGTTTAAATTTCCTTTCTCTGTGCTGGCAAAATCTGTCACTGTGTTTTACACTTCATTCTATTTTCTGGATCTAAGCACACATATCCGAAAATAAGTGCTCCATGTCATAGAGATATTAATACAAGAAGATATGTGGCATTAGCTATTTCACCATTGGAAGAAAGGAAGTAACTGGGTTGGTCTCAGTATGTCGGATTCAGCCTCACTATGGCACAGTGGTTATGTCACTGGAAATGGTAGACGGGCGAGGCGTGAAGGTCCAGGGTTCGGGTCCCATCGCGCGTCCGTCGATCTAACCGTTCGGAGTATTTTGTGGTTTTCTCCGAAACTTAGCGTAAATACGGATTAGGACCCCTTAGAAAGACCCCACGAAGGGCATCCCCCTTTGTGTTGTCCGTCTGACGAGGATTTATAAGCGGGCCTCGAGCCAAGCAAACAAATCCGATTTACATGTACCTAACAACAACAACAAGTATGGTGGAACATTTTATTGCTTTCTTTTTAAATAACAGTGAAAGATGCACGATTTTACGGATTAAAAAGTGAAGATGCTGAATTATGTATTGCAATAATTCGAAATACAAAATCTCAGCTTTCTGCAGTTAAAAGTTTTGCAGTTATGTCAAATACGTAATTTTTTTTGGCGCCAACTTTAGAGACAGTACTTCTTTGAAATTGGATCTGTCGCCATAGAATTAGAGTTATATTGCAACGTGGTCTATTCGGCTTCACAATGAGATAGCTAAAACCGTCTCCTTGTATTCATATCTCTATGCTCCATATATAACAACAACAACTACTCGACGCTTCAGCGAATTCAAAATATCTTCAAGCACCCGTTAAGTCCGTCATGAAAGCTTATTCCTAAATCTTGCAGCGATATCATAAACTTCCCATGGAAACGTTTCAATGGTTTCCTGCTTGAATTCCAAAATTCTCTTCAGAAGAGCGTGATTGATTTCATTTCATGAGCTTTTAAGAAAATCTCCCTCTTGAATAAATAAATCATTCTGTATGCATTTCGGGAAAATATTGATTCGTAAGCTGCAGTGAGCGTTGAAGTACCCACATCAAATCTGAAATGCTAAATTTTATTGAACTGCTACGTTAACAAATGAGCATGAAAAGCGATGAGGTATAGTAACATATTTTGTTAGCACTCGAGTGCCGTTAACTTCTAAACTCTAAAAGAGAAGCTTTCGACTTTTGATCTCTACAAAGGCGGCATACTGACATCTTTTACATTCTTATTTTAATTTCTACAGAAGGAAAAAAATGTTAAGAAGTTGCGAGAGCTTGTTGCTACAGATTTTAGTAATTTATGTTACATATAAGAAAATTTTTGGAACAGTGAAATTCATTTTGATTGATTCTTAATTTTAGTTAGAAACTATCAGTAAAACGTAAGGTTTAAGAATTTTTTAAAGCTAAGATTTTGTGCACTTCTCAATGTTTTCGTCGCCTCTTGGCTTCTTGGTAGGCTTTTACATTACCCAGCACTTGACGCGCCTTGTGAAAGACGGCTCTTCCATTCTGTTAATTCATTCTCCTTGGAAACATCAGTTGTAAAGTCTCTTTTTTACTTTCTTCCTCTATCTTCTTTCTTTTTATTGCTGTTGATAAATTGACTGCATGAATAATAACTATTTTTTAAAAAATCCCGCCGTGGCCTTTTCGCTAAACTCCGTTCCTATAAGAACACGGAAAGTGAAGCAGCACCGGCATGGCCAGTGCTTGGGAGGGTGAACACCCCTCTGCTGTGGGATTGTGCACGTAAAATCTGTTCTTAACTCAAATGAGCTCCATGTTCGAACGATGCCTCTGGGTAGGCCGATTCCAAGTGCTGGGTCTCTCATCTGGAATTGGTTCAAAGTTAGGAGATCACGAGCAAAGTTGGATTTCCTCCTACTGGGGCTCATTAAAATGGAAGCCGTTCCCTTAGCCCATCGCCGTCCTATATGGAGGATCTGGCATCATTTTGAGGTCGCCAGAGGGCACTAGAAATAACAACGACAGCATTAAAAAATTAAAAAGAATTTGTGTCGCTCTATTTCTTTCTTATGCAAACAAAAAACTATGTAGTTTGTGTTTTTATCCTTTTGCTGTTCCATTTCTATTTTTTTAGCGTAATTATTATAACTTATTGTCCTCTTTTTGCTATTTTTCCACTCCCAATTCTTCAACTTTTATTCTCTCTGTTTTCGTTTGTTTGTTTGTTTTTCAACTTTTTTCCATTTTTTGGATAGCAAAGTGCCTTGTTGTTTATTTTTCAGTTCTAACCTTATTGTTTACTTTTCAGCTCTAACCTTATTCTTTACTTTTTAGCTCTAACCTTATTGTTTACTTTCCAGCTCTAACCTTTCTGCAAGTGTTAATGGAGGAACGTTTCTGCAGTTGAGGATAAGTGGATCTTTTGTACCACCCGCAATGATTTTATTCTTGGTATATTTTTTATGTATGTGTGTAATTTTACGAAGTTTTTTTATTAATTCACCAATACAGTTGGTTGAATCCGAACCAAATTTGACTAACTGACTAAATAGGGCGAAAGACAGTGCACACAAAGGAAAAGGGCGATTGAATTTCTTTTTTAGTTATTTTATGTTTTTACCCTGTTCCCTGCTGCTTTTTGGTGTATTAAAGTAATCGAATTGCTGTATTTTCATCACTATATTTTTCTTATTATCATATTTCACTTAAGTTTAGATCTATAGAATGCTTTTTCAAAGGAGTTTTGCTTGATTGTTGTACATTTAAACGAATTTTTATTATGTTACCAGAAAATTGGGATTTACAGAAATCTTTGATTTCGTAACGTGGATACGAATTTACTTCTCAACTAAACGTTTAAAAAACTTACGGACTGAATATTTCATCCGCTATCAAAAAAATAACTAAAATTTTATTTATTTAATATGAAAAAATAATAATATTTTATTTAATTTTTAATTTTTAAAGCAAAAACACTTAAGGCGTCTTCTCACTTTAGGCACCTCGAAAATAGGCTATTTTCGCGATTTTTTTTCGAGGATTTTTGCAAACAATTATGGGATAAAATGGATCCTATATAATAAACACATCTTTCAAGTACAAGAAAAAAAAAATTTATTTATTTGAACAATTATTATAATAAAACAGTAGCATCGAAAAACCCGTGTAGAAATGTGATGTTCGTGGCTTGTTGATGGTATCTCCGAGAAAGGTCATCTGAAACAAAAAAATAAAAGAGTTTTAGATTCAGTATGTCAGTGGCTATAGCGCATATCATCAGATTTTTGATATTCGCGAAAATAGCAAAATAGCGCACGTTTCTCGAAAAAGTAAAAAAAAAAAAAAAAAAAAAAAAAAAAAAAAACGCGTTTTTTTGCAGTTTTTTGTAAAAAAAAATACTTCAAATCAAAATTTCAAAAATCTGATGATGTGCGCTAACATAACTATGAAGAATATGTCATTCAAATTTCATGACAATCGGCCGGATAGTTTCCGAAATTTCATCAACAAGGCACTGAAAATCCTTGTTTTGAGATAAACGCGTTTAAAGTTTTGGTTGCAGAAAAATCATGAAAAAACCTTACCTCGGGTTAATCAGCGATGCCTGCTCCATACAATGGACCTTCCGATTCTTCGTAGAAGTTGTGCTCGTCCAAAATAGCTTCCCTTCGTCTCGACCTAGTCTCTTTTGAAGCGTTAGAGCTGCGGCGGTTCCCTACGCGTACGCGATCACTGTCGCGTTTCTCGGCGTATTGAGCGGCGATAGGGCCAAGTTTGACACCCATCACCTCCAAAATTTTTAAAACAGGTTGTAGCCCTTCGTTATAAATGCATGCTGCTGTTTGACAAGCAATTTCCACGGTTTTTCTTCCCGTAAAAACGTGTTTCGGTGCCATTGCCCAGACACAGCTGTTGAAACACTCGTTGTTATTTTGGGTATTTCCTCCGAGGCATCGTTCCAGTAACTCGTCCCTCGTCAGATCTTCATAAATCGGTTTCAAAACCTCTTGAACATCCTCAGCTAGAGCAGGAGGATGTTTAAAAGTTTCTATCTGATTGCTGTTAACCGCTTTCTTGTACTTGCACCATGAGTCCATGTAGTTAGACTCGTCCGATCTTTATGAAATTTTGATATAACATTTTTGATGATATATACTTTCAAAATTAAAAAAAAAAAAAAAATTCGATTTTTTTTAATTTTCAAAGTGAGAAGACGCCTTAAAATTTTTTTCCCGTCATTCCTTCATTTTTAACCTTGACTAGCTTGGGTGTGGTAACCTTCCTCAGAACCTGCCACATATTCTCAATTGAACCTTTATTGAAGCGCTTTGGACTAAGTTTATAGATAAAGGATATATGCAAATCCCACGTGCTTGAAAAATGGCACGTCTATACAGTCTAAACAGTCAATTATTTTTAAAAATTGATTGTTACTTCTTACAATAATGGGTGGAAAATAAGCTTCATTCCTTTAGAAAAATGCGACTAGCTGATTAGCTGAAACTTTCTATACCTATCATACACCCGTTCAGCGCCAGATTATGCAGCTGGTACTATAAAAAAAAAAATATATATATATACTCCATATAGTGCAAATGCTACATCTGCGAAGTATTTAACGACCACACCTGGGAGGTAACACTGAACGTAGAAGGGAAATCTTCATCATTGCATTTCCTGAAAGTCAGCAGCTAACAGATTAAACCTGGGCTTGAAATTAAAAACGAAAGAAGAAAAAAAATGACACATCACCTTTTTGAGAGAAATGGAGTTAAAGCAATTTCATAAGTTTAAAAATAAATTTAGATAAAGGCAACTATAATAAAGAGCAGTTGTAAATATTGCTTCCAAGTTTTAGAATTAAAAATACGTAACGATATATATATTTTAGTTAGTAAGATTATAAGTGTTGTCCAGTGAAAACTGAAAAAGTCACTGTACTTATAGTATCTCAGCATTACTATTTATCATTATTGCGTCTTATAGGGCTAAAAGTGATAACATTTGCCTATGAGTATATTTTCGCCGGTTAAAGTAGATGAAGCATGTTTAGGGGATTTTTTTTTCAATTTAAAATTCTTTAATTCTATAACTTGAAACCTGTAAGTTAATAACTTACAGAATAAAAACTGCTTATCTTTCAGAATAAATTTCTTTCTGCTTAATTTAATACCGTGTCTTTAATTAAAAGGGTCATATTAAACGCGATGGAGAACTAACTGTACGGGGGCTTAATTTACATCAAGAATCTTTTTCATGACATCGAACCTAGTTTTCTCTTTCCTTGATAATTAAAACGAAAGAGAGAAGTTTAAAAGAAATTTTCTAGGTTAAAAATATTTTATTTCATTTTTCCAGTAGAGCAGTCTCCGCCACAAAGTTATAAATTTAATTTAATTACACAGGCGCATGAAAAAGTTATACTTATCTGTGTAAATAGTTTTCAGTTCTTTGTGTTTCATAATTTATACACCTAGTATTAAATATTTCATGCAATGTTACACGTCAAAACTCTAGCATTTGGCATCCTGTTATTTTTTTTTAATCATCCTGTCTCACTTTTTATTTCTCGCTTAATTCTAGAGACTGTAAAAATAAAATTCTGTTTTTTTCCCCCTCTATCTACCCCCCCCCCCATACACACACACACAATCTTCTTTTTTTCTTTTTACAGCTAAACAAAGAAGATATTTTACATAAGAGACTTTGAACAGGAAATTAACTGTCACTTCTTAAGGGCTTAAAAAATCCCTATGAAGCCTTCTCAAATGTCTGTCCACTTTGTGAAGGTATTTTTGCAATGAAATTCTGTATGCCGGTTGCTGGAGAAGTAATTACCCTAAAGCCTTTATGGGGAGGAGAAGGAGGGGGGGTGTTATTCGGTAAAACTTTTCTCAGATACTTTGTATTTTATTCTACGATATGGGCGTTCCATTTAATCTACGAGTCTCGAGAAAATTTTTGAGGAATCTTTATATCTTCCGTATGCGTATAAATAACTTCCTTTGCCCCCCCCCTTTTTTTTAAAGCAAGAAGTGTGATTTACAATATCGAAAGTCGACAAATGTAGCCAAAAGTATTGTTACCTCATGCCATATATCAAGTAAGCACTGCCAAAAATGTGTACTCCTGACTTCCTGCCTTAACAGGAATTTCATGAAATTTTTGAGTTGTTTTTCTGCGAAAGCGGTTCTATAAACCTTTAGAAATCGATGTTTATCGATATGTAAATTATATATAGATATCGATAATCGATATGTGCGTAATGTACCGGTGCTATCAGCCCGTTTGTGAGCATTGATATAAAGATAACTAGTAACCATGGCCGAACCATACCCATCTAACCCCAACCTATAATCTCTAATACACTATTTCAGGAGGTTAATTGCTGCGCTTTAAACACAAAGCAATAATAATAAAAAATACTGCATTTTGACAAAGGAATTCTATAATTTTGCTTTTGTAATTCATGATCTGGAGACTTATTTCCAGTTTTGGAAGTTTAGCAGACTTATTTCTTGCGCCGCATTTGGTTATATGTCTCAGAGTTTGGTTATTTTTGCCGCAATTTTTGAGGGAAGATAGCCGTAGGCACACCATTCGCTAGATTATATGATAGGAGTTATTCTTGCATTTTCTACTAAAAAGAATAGAAACAAGACAGCAGACATTCAAAGATGGGTAATAATAACTAAAGACCCAATAAGGAGATCTCTGACGTCTTTGCGAGAAAGTGAGTAAACAAATCATTTGCTCGTAAAGTATGTGTCCAAGATTGCGTTGAAATGTGTTTTACATTCGATGCGTCAGCCCTGGTTTATCTTTCTTGATTCATATTAATATCCCCCCCCCCCAGATCTGAGACGTTTCGTGATTATGCCTTTTCTTAGTACGATCCGATTAGCGATCTTGTTCGCCCTAGTGAACATTTAGGGCCATATCATTCCTTGGGAAAATCTGAACACTTCTTAGAGCCTCCAGTTAATTGAGACTCCCGAACAAGTATGCTAACTTATGGAACATTTGTTGTTCATTTCTATCGTAATCTATTATATAAATGTGAAAGGTTGTCTGTTCGTTTGTTTGTTTGTTTGTTCGTCCGGGAACTCCTCCCACACCGTTTGACCGATCGGTTTGAAATTTGGCACATACACGTAAAACAACATAGAATAAACTGTAGGCTGCTTTAAAATTATGCAAATCCACCCGTTACCCAATTTTTTACGATTTTTCGCAATTTTCAGGGTAGAAAGCTACTCAAATGTCCGATTTCAGCACATTCGTGAGCATGCGCCGAAACGGCTGGTCGCAGACCTACCGAGTTTTGCACACGGCTTCACTAGGACAGATCCTAACACGCCCCGAAGCGATTTTTTCGAAATTCGAATTGTAAAATGTTTTATTTTATGTTTTGTCCGATTTTTTGCGATTTTTCTTGCTTAATACGTAATAACGCCAGTAATTAGACTTGCAAGAAAACGATATTTATATCATCGGATAGAGGAGAAAATTTTCTTTTAAAAACTGTTTGTTCGGACTGTGTAGCACAATTTGCAGATTTTTGGAAATTTTTCAAATAAAATTAAATTTGACGCTAACTTTCGTAAAATATTTTTTAAACTGCTGCATTTTGAATTCTATCCGTCATAACTTTTTTGTCGAATGAAGGATCATACATTTCGCCCTCTTTTAAAAGAGAAACCAGAGGAAAATATAAATTAGGAGATTTTTTACGAATTTTTAAGAAAAGAAGGATTTTCATTTCAATAGCAGCTGTTTAAAAATTTCGGTATGATATCTTGCGGTTTGGTTGTCTTGGAGACAGTAACAATGATTAAAATTGCCAGTTGAAAAAATAAATAAAATTACTTTAAAATAACTGAGTTTTCGCATGTGAAATGTGCGTCATTTTGATGTCGCGAGTTTAAAACCCCTTTTGAAACTCAATCAGAATAACGGACTCACAAGCAAAACATACGCCACGCATAAAATAATTATATATATATATATATATATTTTTATTTTACGTTGCCAGAAAAAGAATTGAATGCTGTTTTTTCACCAGTGAATTATCCAGCATTATTTTCAATAGAGATTTTAAACGGGTCACGTTTTCCAATCGCAAGAATTATATTGCGGTGTTAAACAGGACTTGATTATGACCAACAGGGGGCTCCGGGCATTGATGAATTTGGGAGCCCCCATTTATGAAATTTGTTTTATTTTTCATAAAATTTTGTTTAAAAATAAAAGAACAACATTTGAAATTGGGGGCCATTTCGAGCCGGGGGCCCGAGTAAAGTCCCTATTTGCCCGTGCGATAATAGAGCCCTGGTGCTAAATACGCCAATCTGACAAGAATTATGCGTAAAAATTTATGGAGAGCTGATTTAGTGGCAACCATAAAGTAAAATGATTATCGTTTATGCTAATTCGTAAATTGCAAAGAATCACCAAAGAGTAAAAAACTACATTCGTGACAAATATCTAAACCCGTTTCTTTAAATTAAGCATTAACGGTTGCAAAACGAAAATATATTGTATTGGTATCAGTAAAAGATAATATAAGTAATAGTAAGTAGATATGCTAAGGCAATATTGATCCAAGCACAATATACATCATTAATAAATATTTCGTGAAATTAAGTCTTCTATTCATTTTTCAACAGCCGTATTAGATCACAGCTAACTAAACATTAAGTAATTCTACGTCGCGTTAATATATCCCGCTGTAGTTTCAACAGAAAAGACTGTAAGAGAACTTCTTTTTTCTTGGCGATTATGTTTTTTCACAAGTAGTTATGATCACATTTTAGGAAAATGTTCTCTTCTTGCCTTGCGAAGAGCGGGTACACAGCTATTTAATTATAAAATAAAACGGTTCTCCACATCATGTAGTATCTAAGGTATTAATGTCATAAATCTAAAAAAAGAGTATGATGTAGAAATGAGACATTTTGAAAGTTAGCAATTTTCACTGCAAACCGTCACGCTTTTCTTTTCTAATCGCGAATGAAACCGACATAGTTTTTCGCGTCATAATATTAACAAGGTTCTCAGTTCAGTACTTATACTAACTTTACAAATAACTAATGAGCAACTTTACGCCCAGAGTCAAATCATTTTGCGTATTTTTAGATTCCAAATCACTGGAATCAATTCGAACTATACATGTAAGAAAAAATTTCGCTCCCTACCGTGCGGAGAACGGGCACGCAGCTAGTTTCAAATAAAAACTTTACACACATCAAGACCATTGTTCGTCAGGTATGTGCACTTGCAGCACACACAGAAATTTTTTTTTTCAATAAATTTATGTTTCTCCATAAAGGTCCTATGTAATTAAAAAAACATTCAAAAAAATCCTTGTAAGTTTCAATATTACTCCATTAGAAAATTGGCTGAGTGAACTAACTGAAGTAACCGGCATTTTTTTACGGTAGTAAAAAATGTGACTTCATATATTAAAATATTGGATGAGATTCGTAAATACTCCAGGAAATGTATGTCACATATGAAAATAAATTCTCAATTTGGGCAATTCTAAATAGCTCCACGAGATTGCAGTTTGACATTTTTCCCGAGATTAAAATAAACAAACTATTTCCTTCTGCTCAAACACGGAGGATTTAAATAAGAAACGCTTTATCAGATGATTCTTTGAAATGATATGGATTAAATCTTAATGTACCGTGTTGATAAATATTTCGTAAATATCACATAAAATGTTTGCTATATTCATTATTATTTTCAAAGACGCCTTTCAATTGTAACTCTATCCCATTAATATGCATCAATTTGTTTCAGCTGAGACTACCTGAACTTGTTGTTAACACTTTGAAGCGTAAGCAGTTTCACATTAATATAGAAGACCAACTGGATAGAGTGCCCAACACTGAAAAAGTGCAGCTGTTGCCATCGATCCATTTAACTACCAACAACACTGCCGGCAATCGAATCGCCTATCTGGCACCGCAGTGCTAAAGAAGTTTTCTGAGACACAGCTGGCTGCGCGGCCGCACAGTTAAATGGTTCGTTGGTAGTTAAATGGATCAATGGCAACGACCGCACTTCTTCAGCATTGGGACTAGTTAACAATACTTTCTTCCGACCGGCAGTGAAACCGCTGAAATGAGGTGGCTTCAAGGCTACAGTTCACCAAAGCTTAAAACTTCCATTGAGTTAGCTAAGTAGCTAATATTTTCTTATTCACTTCCCTACTAGCAATTTTGCTCGGGTTTCTATCGATCTGATACGCGTGGCCGATAGTAACCCGTGCAAAATTGATAGCAGGGTTTGCACTGTCTTATTATAATGTAGCTTTTTGTAATGCATGAAAAACCGGGGGGAAATTCGCATGTACTAAATAGGCGTCTGCCCCTGATGTCAGCGGTCAACACGATTTTTGAGTCTGACTTCTACATGTTAAATTTTAGTTTCTCCTACGCTTAAACTAAGGAGAATAATTTTTTCTTTTATGAAAGTTTGCTTTTGTTGAAATTAAAGCAATTTTTCAATTTTTTGGCAAAAATCACTGATTTTTATTTATTTATTTTTTTTTTCATATTTCCACTCTAAATTATGATCAGAAAAGTTTTTGCTGGATATAAAAGTATTTTTTATTCAAGATTTGTGATAAACAATAACATATAAATGTAAAATAATTATTTTATTGAGTATTCTTGTTACACAAACCATCATTTTTTCAGACGCAATCAATTACAGTTGTTACTATATTACTTTGCATCCCTGCGTTGATAAAATAAAAATATTACATACAATATTATTATAATAATACAGTTTACTTTCGGGTTAATCAAAGTGCTGCCATCTTTCGTTTATGAAAGAAATTAAAATATACTTATGGACGTAAATCAGACAAAAGCAAACTTTAAGAACTAAAAATGAAAATTTAAGTGTTTTTCAATGTCTAGAATCAGAATTTAAGCATGAGAACAGAAACCAAAAAAAAATTTTTTTGTTGTTGTTGACCGGTGTTATTTAAGTGTTTGTCGAATTGAGATACTTCCCTTCCCCCGCCCCCCCCCGAAACGGAATTGGATGGGGAATTGTATTGTCATAATTGGACCCTGTAAACACCGCTATTTTTTGGTCCGCCGGTCCATTTCTACCGTGATTTCTTATTTCTGGGCTAGATTTTAGAAATGATTTTGATAATTTTTAGCATTATTTGCAAACGCATTAAAAAGTTATCATCGCTAAATTGCATTAAATTATTTTTTCTCTCTCTAGCACATCATGAATATTTTTAATGTTGAAATCCCATTCAATTTTAAGCCATTAGTGGTTTCTGCTAAACGTCGATTTTACAAGCTGGGAACTGAGAGCATAAATCGAGATTTAACCTCTCTCAGAACATTTTAAATGATGGGGGGGGGGGTAAATAGTTTTAAAAATTGTTTTTAAGGAATAACTGTGTGTATGTGCGTATTTAATATGTCTAAAATTCTAAGTGGAATAATTTTTTTCCAGCTCTCATCTTTTACTAATTGAAGAGAAAAAAGGAATAATCAGCAGATGCTGGACCATGGTTTTTGTTTAAAGAGATTTTAAATAGCAATAAATTTCGTTCCTTTGTTAATGGGTTTTTTTTTTTTTCGATTTGGAATTTAAGTCGTAAAAAATTCTAATTCTAAAATAGTTAAATCATGCATTTTAATGTTCGATTAAGCACAAAAATGAACTATTAATAGTATTTTTTTTATTCTTTTAATACAAGTTATATATCTAAGTGCAGCCATCACTAACGTTGCATTACAAAAGAAAATGTTATTGGCCTTGAATTAAAAAAATACTCATTGAATAGTAATAAAAAAATCGGCTGGTAATTTTAAAGATAAGGACTGCTAATGCCATTTCTCTTGATCAATTATCTTTACTAGAAACGCACTTGCCTCTGAAGTAAGACTCAAAAGTAACTAAGACTAAAAAAGACTAAGACAAAAGTAACTAAGACTCAAAAGTAAGGTAAAAGCTCTCATAGGTACACATATTCCCTATGCGGATTAAATTCCATCTCTAGATACAACAGACGATCACAGCAATCAAATGTCACTTGCCAACTACTAGATGCCACGTGGTTGGCTGCAGCGCATTCGATGGAACGCACTGGAACATCCTCTCTAAAGCCCGGATCTCGCACCCAGCGATTTTCATATAATCGGGCAGTTGAAGAAGACCCTAGCAAGACGGCATTTCCAAACTGATGTCGCAGTTCAGGATCTTGTCCTTAAGAGGCTCTGCGATCAGGGTCCCAATTTCTTCAACGCCGGTTTTGACAGATTGGTATAAAGATGGAACAAATCTTTGGATGCTCACGGAGTTCTTGTCTAAAAATAATTTACACCAAATGCCTTGAGACGTTTGTGTATCCCTTGGATGTTGTGAATAAACTTTTTGGTTAAAAGACTTGTTACTGTACCTTTTGAACCGCACCCGTATATAAGGTTGGAATTTAGATTCATTGGTGGAAATGTTTTTCGAGAGTAACTGGGTGTACTTTCAAGTTGGCATTAAATATCATTTTTATTCCACAGTTAAACAGCAATGAACAAAATTTTTGGCGGATCCAAAAGCGGACACAGTGGGTAAGTGCCCCACCTCTCAAAACTAATTAAGCTTACTCTATAAAAAATCTGGAGTGACTCCACTCGACTTTCCGAACACTTACGATTAAGATCATTACCAAGCATTCAAATAAATTTTAATCGATGAATAATTCAAGCATATATACCAAATTGAAGCTCAATCGAATGCACCGTTTAAACGCTTGCGCACTTTCAAGAATTTCCCCCATAGGCGATAATGTAAAAGAAACTTTCGTCGTAGCCCTGCAGAAAAACTATAAGTCCTATGTACACCAAAATCAATATCGGTATTATGATTGTGGTTTATAACATATATACCCAATTTGAGCTCAATCGAATGTACCGTTTAAACGCTAGCGCACTTTCAAGAATTTCTCCTCATAGGCCATAATGTAAAAGAAATCTTTGTCGTAGCCCTGTAGAAATCTAGAAATCGTATACACATCAAAATCAATACCGGTCTTAAGATGGTGGTTTATAACATATGTACCCAATTTGAGCTCAATCGAATGTACCGTTTAAATGCTATCGCACTTTCGAGAGTTTCCCCCCATAGGCCATAATGTAAAAGAAATCTTTGTCGTAGCCCTGTAGAAAAACTATAATTCCTATAAACACCAAAATCAAAAACGGTCTTGCGACGGTGTTTTATAACATATATACCTAATTTGAGCTTAATCGAATGTACGGTTTAAACGCTAGCGCATTTTCAAGAATCCCCCCCCCGTAGGCCATATTGTAAAAGAAATCTTTGTCGTAGCCCTGTAGAAAAACTATAAGTCCTATACACACCAAAATCAATACCGGTCTTGCGAAGGTGGTTTATAACATATATACCCAATTTGAGCTCAGTCGAATGCCCCGTTTAGGAGCTATCGTGTTCACTCACTCACTCACTCACACACACACACACACACACACACACACACACACACACACACACACACACACACACACACACATCTCGTAAAAACAGCATAAATGAATTCAGAAGACTTCAAAACGTGTAAATACACCAAAATCTCGAAGTCGAATTTTTTCATGATTACAATACTTTCATTACATGGTACATGTTCGGAAAGTAAAAATAGGCTTCTTTGGTAATTTAAATGAAACAATCATGAAAAAACAAAACAAAATTCTGCGCCCCCCTCACTACCCTCCATATTATTATTCTGAGCCCGTCACTGAATGGAATACCCTAAAAGTGATCAAAATTTCAAATAATGTTTTATTTAAGTTCCTCTAGGGTTTTATTTATTTTTTAACTACTCTTTAGCAGATTTTTAAATTTGATTTTTTTATGGACAATAATAATATTATTAAAATTTTAAAGGGAATTCCCTTTCACAAATAAAATATTTTAAAACAACTTTTTTTTTTTTTACATTTATGTTTTTAAAATGTTAAGTTTTAAATTTTCTATCTTTTGTCACTCTAAAAATAAGGGCGATATTATTTATGTGTCGTTTACTATGTATGTAGGAAATTATGTCTTTTACTTGGTCTTTTAATACGTAGGGGGAAAACGTTAAAGTTTTTAATAATTCTTAAAATTAAATTATTATGAAAAGATAGAATTTGTTAATTTCTACGGTATATAATTTTAAAATCTTAGATGCATACAGCAGTAAATTAATGCGTATAAAATTTAATATTATATGCATCTAAAAATTCAATTATTGTTTTGTGCAACATATTTGTATATTTATAAATAAAAAACTACGAAAAAAATATCTACGTTTAAAATTGAATTTTAATTCAAAATTGCATTATAATATTTTTCTTTTTTTTTAATTAAATTATTATTTTATTTTTCGAAATGTACTGTTAACCGAAAACGTAAACATAATCTTAAATATGTAATTCTTAAAATGAAAAAACAAATAAATAAAGGGTACGTTCAATGAAGTTAAAGTGTGAAGTCAATGAAGTGAAGTTATTTCGGTTTGTTTGTTTGCCTGTGAACTCATTTGACGCCTTAGCACACTCTGAGTTAGGCAAGAGAAAAAGGGAAACGATAGGAGCGAACGGGTTAGTTATTCGCTACGCAATAACGTATGCACAAATGAGATTTTGATAGAAAGTGTTTTATTTAATCAATGAGTTGTGAATGATTTATCGTTTCTTGTTTTTTTTTTCCTCAGTTCTGGAAAAAAAAAACCTCAAAAACTCAGGAATCGTATCTCGTAACGAAATCTAAATATTTATCACTAACATCACCTAGTATTGCGCAAACAAACATTAAAAAAAAAGATAAACAAGGAACTTTTAGTGCAGAATTACTGTGATCACGCACACGCACTTCAAGGCGATTCCTTAGTTCTCTTCGCTATAAAACAGGCCACAATCGAATTATTCACTGTGTGACACCAATGAGCGTTCCGAAGAACTCAAATGAGTCATGTGAAGTTCTGTGGCGTGTATCAAACACAGATCGCAATCAATATGTAATTAAATTAGAAGGATGGCCGACTAAATCAACGCCCCGGAGTAACAAACTATGAATTATTTTTCTTCAGATGTTCCCATTGAAGAATAACTTACTGAATTGACATAGTTTTTATGTATCCCAAGTTGGGGTTCTAACCCCCCCCCTTTCACGTTTGAAATTCTTGACTTTTAAGGAAACTAACCTTCCTTAAATAATACACAGAAAATAATTTCATGATTCATTATTCAATAGATATTTTTAATAAAATTATTTGTTTAATTTTCTGGCGTGAGAATTGAAGAAAATAACGCTTCAGAATTAAAATGGCAGTATTATTTTTAAATCTATAGTAATGGGAAAATTAAAAGGGCATAAAAACACACCAAAATATCCTGCTTGTTACTCTAGTGCTTATTACATGCTTGATACTCTAGTGCTTATTACCTGCTTGTTACTCTTTTACTCTTGTTGAGATTTTTTCCTCAACACGCTTAAGTGAATAGCTCAATGTTAGGATTGAAACCCATGAACTATCCTGAAATCTTCTTTTATTAATTTTAAAGCCTGAGCAAAGACAACTTGACGTCACCAAATGCGACTTTAAGCTTTTAACGTTCTTTCAGAACATCCTTCCACAGTTCATATGGAAAAGTAAATTTTTAATGCTTGAGTAATGAATAACTGGTGAAAGTAAAACTAACGGCAAGCCTCAGAAAGCGGCAAGTGCAGAGAAGATCTATTCAATTCCAAATATTTAACAAACATGCTTGGTACTAAGTGATGTTTGACAAGCTGGATATCGAGTTTAAATCTTCTGTTAAGGAGTTCATTACCTGAACACACAATGTAAGTCAGTCCTTAGCATTATTCAGTTAACCGCAATTTAATACCTACATTTATAGTCTAGACTACATTAACTCCTAAATTACGGCCACTGCCAGTAAATTAAACTTTTGAATATTCTTTCCCAGTACTGTTTCGTTCTTTTTCAAGCCATGTGGCCAAACAATTTACTACCGTTTGTTCCGGTCATTGATAACCATGGTACAAAAAAACCTGGAATTCTTTTCACTGATTTACACTCTCAAAAGTTATTTCTTCAATTTACGGAAATTTTACAGGTATATTTCCGTATCTGCCGGTATATTTCCGTTATTTGACGGAAATATTACGTTTCCACAGAGTAAGGAAATTGTTTGTTGGAAGAATGAGGAATAAAGTAGTGCATTAAGACGAGTTTTTCTGAGAGTATTACGTTGAAATTACTTAAATTTCATTTTTGAAAATAGGGTCTGCGGTACGTTTAATCACCTAAATTTACTGCTAGCAATGAACTATTCTGGTGCATTTTTTTTTAATTTAAAATAGTTTTAATATTGGGATTGGCTAATGGACTCTATATAACAAAATCTGACGAGTTTTGATAATTGCGTAAGGATCAGAATACTTCACGTTATCTTTGCGAGCAGAAGAAAAGTTTAAGAAATTTTAATCAGTCATTTAATAAAAGAGGAAACCGACATTATTGGTGGTTATTCGCGACACACCGAAAAAAAAATTGCCCCTGGCTACGTCCCTCCTTTACAAGCATTTTGATATAGACACTACGCTGCCCACTGTGTCGAATCTCGGCTTGGGTATGGAAGTTAATTTGCTCATCTCTTCAAAGGTGGTAATAACGCTGGTCATCCACTGGTTGCCCCCATACACCGTTAATAGAAGTAGTTCAGCGTTTCAAAATACAATGGAGCTAAATTAGCTGCATCCTTTCTATACAGAAACATTTTACAATGATTTGGTTTGTTTCATCGATCAGTTCAAGCACCAAATCATGGTTCAACGTAGCTCCATCGAAAGGATGCAGCTAATCCAGCACCATTTTACGGTGAAATGTTAACTACTTTTATTAAAAGTGTAATGAAATGGCCTCAATATCTTTGGGAAGTTGTTGTGGACAATGCCTAAGCGGCAAGTGTCCGCCCGTGAAAATCGATACCAAATTTTACACTCACCTTTGGATTTTACATTTCATCACCCATTCTTAGCAATGACTCTCATATGCAGTAATATGTTGCAGTGAATGTGCAGATTTGCAGGGAGAAAAGGGGTGGTAATGCAAAGTTTGGTATACCAAGGGAATGTGGATAATTTAACCACTTTGAAGAACCGATTATCATTGCACGTGAAGCAATCAGTGGAGATCTGCTGCATTCTGCAGTAGAGAATGCTGTTCAAAGAATGCACTTTTTGAAACATCTGCAAGGAAAGCATATTGAACCACTCATGTCAATGATGCCAATATACTAGTAATTGTTAAATTTTTGTACCTTTATGCCATTTTTACTCCAAAAATGGATCTTCCAAAACCACTTTGGACCCTGCTGTGAAAAATCCGAACTTTTCTTCTTTTTGAATCAAAACCCCCATGGTCTAAGTAGTATTTACAGCAAATTTGGTTCAGTTTGGCTAAACGGTTTTCTCACAATCGGGCTCTAAACACCTCTACTGTAATTATAATCACCCAGTATATTAACAGTCAATAATACTGGATAATATAGATGATAATATGATAATGTCAGAAAAAAAATTAAATAATTTTTTCAAGTTTAATGTGTCTTTGAAATTCATCTTGTTGATTTAGTGACTATCTTTTATTCTACTTCGCACTTTTTTGAACGATCCAGTAGCTAAAATATTACAACATTGATGCGCCACGGAAGAAATGTTTTTATTAAAATAAATTCTATAGCATTTATTGCAGATATCTCAGCAGAAAAATTTTGAAAAAAGGCACTGTAGCTCGTGCCTTAAAACCGTCTTTAGAAACGACTGCACTCCATTCACCTTATCTTTTTCAAGCAAAACAAACAAAAAAAATGTTTCTAAGGTCGGTGTTTACAGTTAGACTTAACAACTATTGACATTACGCCTTGAGAGACTTGCATAACTTTGAAAGGAGTGATAAAAGTTTTTGTTCTTGCAGTAACGCAGTCGTAAAAGGGATTTTAAGAGCTCAGCCAATTTTGCAAATCGTGTCTCTGATTAAGAACATTTTACTTTTATGTAAGATAGAAGTGACATAAATGCCTTCGGTGTATGGATTTGCTTTTTTTATTAGAATACATTTGGGTGTCCAAGGAAAGTTGATTTACGATTTATTTAAGAACCTAGCCAAGTCAACAAAACATTTAACCTTGGAAATTGTGTGTACGATATCAGTACAAAAAATAAATAAATAAAATAAACTATAGGATATAAATGGTAAATACTTTAGAAATAATTTTTTTTATTTTATTCATAAATTAAATATGGTTCAAAACGTGACTACCCCGATAACATTAAAAAAATTTTAAACATTTCTTAGTGTCACATTAATGAATTAATTTTAAATATTCCACAAAAAAAGTTGTCTGAAGGTGAACGGGATCACATTCCAAATAAATCATAATCGTTAAACAGGGAGTAATAATATCGCACGATTATTTTTGTCTTGCTTTACACGAATGATTTTATTTGTGCTGATATTGTATCAGGTAAAGCAAATTTCATTCATTAATGTTGTTGCTGTTGCCTGTTTAGAATTCTTTTCTCATTTAAGTCACCAACTAACTCAATATGTTTAATGAAACTTGAGGGAAAAATTCAACACACAGTCTTGTTGCAGAATATCCTGAAGTCCCAAAGTTTAGCAAAATATCGTAAGTTAAAAAAATTGTTTGAAATTCTTTTTAATATTTGACCTAATTTGTTTACATTTTAATTTGCTTTAGGTTTATTTTTTCTAAGAGCATACCTAAGTCTTTATTAAAAGTACATATTAAGTAACTAAAGATTTTTTTATTCTAAAAGTAAGTAAAAGCGAGCTCAATTGCTCAAAATAGATTAAAATGTAAAAGGTTTTGGGAGAGAAAAATAATGATTTTTTTAAACAAAGAAAACAATCGAACCATCTAAAAGCTGAAATCACCGTCAAATGTTAACAATAAGATATGGATCCCAAGACATAAGAGTTCCTTTGAAAAAATCGAGGATTATTGCAGTTATGAAGACATTACAATCCGTATGTACTGGAAGCTGAATAATGTTAGTAAAATATAAAGGAAATAAGTAAATCAAGCGAACAATTTATTGGAAAAGTAATTTATCAAAATGGGGATTTACATTCTGTAGAAACTTTTTAATTGAATTAGAGGCGGCTACTACACTTTTTTTGGCATCTGTCAACAATGGGGACGTTAAAGACCAGATGCTATTGAAATTCTTTAAGAAAGAATGATCGGTATTCTTAATTTTTAATAAGAATACCAGTAGGGTGCTTATTATGTTGCTTTGAATCATATACCTTCAATATATGGCCAATTTATCCACCACCTATGACCCTTTGGAGCAAAGAAACTAATGCATTAGCACTGCGCCACAAATCGCAATAGGCCACGCAGGCACTCGCCTTGGAGTCCGTCACTTCACATTGACAGTCCGGCCTGCTTTCAGGTCCATCAGACCAAATAATGGCAAAAAATAGCAAAAAATAAGGCACAAGCGCCCTTAGAGTCTTATTCAGAGATACAAAATATATATTTACAATATTTACAAAAGTTTTACAATCAGCTTTCTTGATGATGCCAGTTCTAGATTAACGTCTTCCAAGGATCCCGTATGTAAGCAGGAAAAGCAAGAAGGTGTTTTTTGTTTGTTTGTTTGTTTTGTTATTTTTGTCGGAATTATTTTCCTTTGGAATCTTACTAACGGCTAAGTCCTAGGGCTCCTCACTCTTTGCTTTTTGATGTTTTGAATATTTAATAATGCGAATATTTCTGCACTAAAATTGTAGCTTCATGTTTTTACTCCAGTCTTCAAGTTTCTTGAGACATCGTACTGTTTTTGAACCGCATTGATGAGCATTCGGAGCGCTGATAATGAGAACTATATCATCAGCATAGGCTTGAAGAAGTACTCTATCTTTTAAGTTTAACTTTAATACAGAGCCCGCCACTATGTCCCATTATAGTGTAAGTGAGTTGGACCCTTGTGGGTAGGCAGACTTTACTATACGAATGTAAATATTCCATGAACACCCATATGTTAGTGTCTTATGTATATATGCTCTTGTAACTATTCCATTTAAATAATAGTTACCGAACATGAAAATGTAATATTACATTTTGCTGAATATTATAGTAGTATATGTATACTAATGCATATGGCTAACGCCTTAGTTTAAAAGATTGTAGTAGCTTATTTAACTTTCTTATTGGTATAACATTGGTAAAAACAAACCTTTTGTCTTCAAAACTTAAATGAACTTTGAAAAATTCATGTAAGGTATCGTTTATTACAGAATACTGGAAATTTCTATTTCTTCTATATTTTATATGTTGTCATGATGGCGACACCAGTAATTGACTCCAAGGAAATGAGTAGAAAAACATGCTTATTTAATTTTGAATACAATGATGTAAAAATGACTCAAGAAAATGAATTTAAATTTGGGGACATGATAGAAGGCAATTCAACTTAAACTAAAGTAGTCGAAATTTTAAAAAATTTTTATCACAGCATGAGATTTTGCGAAAATTGTTTCAAACTGTGTATATTTATGTTCGCGCATCAAGTAAAAATGACTAAGGCGAATGAATTTAAATTTGGTCTCATGATAGTTGATCACTCTACTTAAATTTAAAGTCGAATTTTTAAAACAAATTTGATCACATATTGAGATTTTGAAAAAATTGCTTTAAACTGCGTAAATATTTGTTCGCTCATCACGTAATATCCGCTAAACTGACTGAAATTAAATTTGGTGATATGATAAGTGGTCACGCAACTTGAACTATAGGATCAATTTTTTTTAATGTTCTGATTAAATTTTGAGATTTTGCGAAAGTTTTCTTTTTTTTTTTCGTTTCAAACAGCGTAAGTATTTGTTCGCGCATCATGTAAGAACGACTAAAGCGATTGAAGTGAAAATCAACTTAAACTATAAGCTACGAATTTTTTTAAAGTTTTATTAGATTTTGAGATTTTTTTGAAAAATCTTCTTAAAATGCGGCTTTTTTTTCACACATCACGTAAGAACAGTTAAAACGAACAAAATGAAATTTGGTGACATAATAGGTGAACAGGCAACTTAAACTCTAGCCATCCATTTTTTTTTTTTTTTGAAAATTTGGATTATATTTTGAGAAAATTTATTTAAAATGTGTAAATATTTGTTTGTCTGCCGCATATAAACCTTTGAAGGGAATGAAATAAAATTTAGCATCATCACAGGTGGTCACTTAAAGTATAGGTGACAAATATTTCTAAAAAGAAATGTGCTTCAAATAGAAACAAGTTTATAATGAACTAATCTTGATTTCAGGATTAAGCCAGCTACTGAAAATCAGACTTTTTAATTAGCACCCAATTTAAAATCTCAATTTCTGATACCTAGAATCCTCTGGAGGTAAAATAAAATTACATAAAATTGAAGACAAATGTCTAAATCGGTACTAAATAGCTCCATTTGATAACAGTTCTGAAATAAAAGCTTATTATAATAAATTATCGGGCAAAATGTCAATTACTGGTGCACGTACCCTAATATGTTTAGCCACATGTATATTATTAAAGGCGCTTTTAACATCAAGTGATACATCACAAAAGTCAAATTGTTCTTGTCTATTTTCTTCTACTATTTTGTAGATTTATAGACAGCTTCTTCGTACCTTTGCCTGGAGTGAATACGTGTTGGCTATTGCATAGGAAGTTGCCTTTTTGCAGATATTACTCGTGTTACTAATAGTTTGTCCAGTATTTTGCTCAAAGCTGATGGCAGACATCGGTCGATAATTGGAGGCATCCGTGATGTTTTCACCTTCCTTATTAAATAAGACCAAGTTTGCTATTTTCCATTGAGAAGGAACGATAGCTTCTTTTAGATAATGATTGAAAATATTAACGAAGAGGATTTTTTCTTAGATTATAAGACAATATCAGGCATTCTAGGGGAATGACATCGACACCAAACGCTTTTCCTTTATTAAGAGATCTATGACGGTGTCCAGTTATTTCCGTAAACGACGGATCATCCTTAACCTGCTCAAAAGTTACATTTCTTATTTCCGTGAATGAATTGGAAGGTCATCTGATTCCTGATCTTCAGATAAGGAATATTTCGTAAACCCTATAATATTTTCATCAAACGAATCTGTGAAAAAGCCATCTGCTTTCTTGATTCTGCTGAGTTTGAAAGCTTGTGCTGCTACCTAACAGTTGCTAAGGGAATTACAGCTTACACTATTAGTGCTCTTAATAGAATGGCCTTTGTTGAACATTTCTGCTACCCTAGCTCAATAAAATCAGAAAATGGAGTTACACTACTTGGGCTTTAATGGGCTCATGCGTGTGTATGTATATACTTTCTTTTTTTTTAATGTATTTAAAAAACTATTTTGGGAAAGCTTAATAATAATTTGTTTTATGTGATAACGAATGTTATTTCAAAAAATTCTATTAAACATGCATTAAACAATTATTTTGTTACTTAAATAAAAATATGTTTGAGAGAGAACATTTTCAACGTAAACACAGCATGAAATCTACAAACCAAACTTGAATTTGAAATAAATATTCTGAAACGTAAGCACAATCTAAAAATCCCCCACAAACATGTTCCTTTTCTAAAAAAATACTCTCAATGCTAGAGTTTGCAATAAATGAACGTTTGTTCTTGAAAACATAGAGACTGAAGTTTTATTTTTTTGTTTCATCCATAGCTCATACTATATACCCTTTCTCAGAAAAACATTTACATTGGTCTTTACTCTTTCTTTCACTTGGTATTGCATACGTTCCTTTTCTCTTCCCATAAGAAAGTTCTTGTCCTCTTTTGAAAACGTTGCGTATAGTACTGCACAGCTTTAAAGTCACATCAAAGTAAATATCTTGTGCTTAAAAAGGCATTTTCTGAAAAAAAAATAAATAAATAAACAGGGAAGGAACTATTTTCTTGCATTACATCAAAACCTTTTACTCCGTTCTGAAGAGTAAAGTATCATTCAAGTATATGAAATTATTTATGTGAGCATGAGAAAAAAATTTAAGAGCAAATTTCATAACTAAAATGTAAGGTTTACTGTCTACCTCAAAACAATAAAAAGTAAGCAAACCGATTTTTTAAGAATACCGAGTAACTTTGCACTCAGACTGTTTGCTTGACGGGAGAGGACAGCTCACATCACTAAATGTGCCGCTTAGAGCTACATACGGCCATCCTTAAGTTTTCCGCCACAATTTGGATCCTCATCAGAAGGTGGGAAACTTCTGAATATTGTCAAGCTCCGAGGGTTGACATTGTCAACCCTCGGAAACTACTAGACACCTACGAGAGGACTTTCGGAACCATTGATTCAACGTGTACGGTACACCACATGTACATGATGGAATCGAACCCGCAACCTTCCTGTTATGAGACCAACGCTTGAACTACTGGGATACCACGGCCCAACATTTAATTTAAAATTAATGAGACCTTGATCTAAATAAATCTTCCTCCCATATGGGACTCGATTAAAAGGATGCCGTTCCATTTCGCCCATGGCCGTTTTGGATGATTGATCTGGCACCGCTCCGTGGTTAACCAGAAAACATTACAGACAGCAACAACTCAACAGCTCTTTTTAACTATGGTTAGTAGTTTCGTGATTTTTCCTAAAAGAAGAATTCGACATTTTCTGGTATGGGAAAGCTGCCGCTTCTAATAAGTAACTTTATAAGTCGTGATTAGCAACCGGACCAAGTGAGCATCACAGGGATCTATGGAATTTTTGAACGGGTCTGTAGTATTCCAAGGGATTGCTGGGGGTCAATCGTAAATTTTTCTGTTGGCATTGGTCTTTTTAAAAGTAAAATTATTGGGTAATGAATCTGATTTACAAATTATAGATTCAATTTTAATTTGCAATGGGTTCCATGTAAATAGGTTTCAAATTCTTGTTATGGATTATGTACACGAAAAATATGTTTTAGTGAAATCAATGAAACTTTATTAAACACTACTTTAACCTAATAATTTGGTTGATTCAACTAAATCATTTAGTTAAAATAGTGCCAACTATTTTTTTAATTAACGCACAAAACATACTTTTTGGTTGTGGATTATATTTTAACGATTCAAAATACTACTTTGTTCTCATACACTTCAAAAAAAATCTTTTCCAAAATAGGATAAAAGATATCAAACGTGAACTCACTATAAAATCTCTTACGATAATGTATCTAAAACATTATTTCTCAAAGTTGCAGTTTGAACTAAATGTATATTTGTTTCGCAGCAACGTTTAGATTGTTGAGCTTCATTTTTATTTTTAAACTGTATAACACACAGTCTAAGCTTCCTTAGAAAAATATTTACATATCCTTTTACATGTTATTACATGTATTCTTTTTCATTTCCCCTTTACAAAATCCCCGACTTCTTTTGAAAAGATTGCATATGACGCTGCATGGTATTAGAGTCTCATCAAAGTAAGCATTATATGCTTAAAACGGCATTTTTTTGGCGGGGGAAGAACTATTTTCTTGAGATAAGCGTCCAAATATTTTATTCAGCTCTGAAAAGTAAAGTGTCATTCAAACGTCCGGAGCTATTTATGCAAGTGCAAGAAGGAAGAATTCCGGGGATGTAGTTTAGGAAATCATGGCAAGAGTGTAACTTTTTAAAAAGTAGTCAAAGCGATTTTTCGAAACAAACTTTTTCTGTCTGCTTCGGTTAAAACGGAATACGGACGCTTGTTAAAATATTCCATTGTTTTATGTTTAACCCTTTGAGGCGCAACCCTTTCCCAATGCTGAAAAAAGGGCAGCCGTTGTCATCGCTCGACTTAACTACCAGCAAGATGACGGACCATTGAATTTTGACCCATTTTGACGACAGCTGGCTGTGCCGCACAGCCAGCTGTCGTCAATAAAGGGGTCTCTAGATCTGTGGAAGCGATGAAGGTTTCAATCGTCCGCCATCTTGCTGGCAGTTAAGTCGAGTGATGGCAACGGCTGCCCTTTTTTCAGCATTGGGCAATATATCCAGATGTTCTCGCATTCTTCCATTTTTCAGCAGATGTCAGTGCTGTTAAAAATAATCGTGACAATTTTTTTACGGGAAATGACGTGCTAAAAAGTAAAGGATTCTCTTGGAGCTATGTCACCCGCAACTATTTCTATAGAAATCAAATCTATTCTTCGTCACTGGCAACAGTCAAAACGTCAGCGTTTGGTGTTCCTACAGCGGGAAAAATGCGCGTTAAAGGGTTAAATGAGTCAGAGTGGGAAATTATAGTATGAATATGAAGCTGCCCCACCCACGGCTATCTCGGACAATAGGGCTCTGGCGCGGTATTTGTGACGTCACGATAGCAGTGCTAGGGAAGGAAGAACCTGCTGACTTTCGCACCTGTTAGTACCTGCTAGGTGCTAGAGTTGATAGGAGCATGCTTTTATCCACGTGGTCGCTAAAGTCTTGATTTTCGTTAAATATTATTATTTTACGTTTATATTTTGCTATTTTTTTACAAGAATTGTGCAGTTTTGGATACCATTTGGAGGTAAGACTCAATTTTCAAAATGCCTAATATGTGTGTTGTTACTAACTGCACGTCGAATTATCGGAGTAGCAAAGAAAGAGTATCGTGTTTCTCGTTTCCAAAGGACCCCATTTTAAGAGCAAAATGGTTAAAAAATATTCCCAGGAAAGATTATAATCCAGGAAAATGTGCCGTAGTTTGTGAAAAACATTTTGATCCAAATGATATAATTCGTATTGAGAGCATCAAAAAAGATGATGGGACTATTCTGACATGCAAAAGGGAACGTCCAAAATTAAAGGAAGGAGCAGTGCCAATTATTTTCCCAAATTGCCCTAAATATTTATCGCATGAACCTCCGAAGCAGCGAAAAAATTTAGACGACCAAGAAGAGCGTTTGTTGAATATGGCTATTAATGAAAGTAAAAAAGCACATGAAATTTTTCTTAAAGAAAATACATTTGAAACTTTTGATCAGCTAAAAGATATGTTGCGAATGAAAATAAAATTGTTCGAAGAACAAAATTGGCAAGTTACATTTTCAGAAAATTATCTTTTAATTTCTCAAATCGTCGATACTCCTATACCCAGAATAAAAGCTTCATTGAAAATAGATACACAACTTTCTGCTACTGCTTATAATAATGACAGGATTGTTCGCCTTTCTACATTAAATAATATTTCCATTTTAAATTCTTTCTCCCAGATAAACAGCAGCTTAGATGAGCTTAAAACCATTTCAGATTCTCCTGAGAGCAGCGATACTCTGAAATATCTCCTTAATAATGTGTGCGACACTCTGAAATATATAGTTCAAGAAGAATTAATTTCCGATAACAAGATGAGAAAAATTACATTTATAATTGAGCAGTTACAGTTACTTATTCAAAAAAAGAATGCCTTTAGATACAGTAATCAAACACTGTTATGGTGTTTGAAATTATTTATGCAGTCCTCATCAGCATATAAACAAATATATGATTATGATTTAATTAATATTCCCCATTTTAGGAATTTACAAAAAGTGATCAATCAAAGATCGATGAATGATATTCGTACAAACTCGTTAGAATATATTCAAATAAATTTAGCACACTTAAAAGAACATGAGAAACTTGTTGTTTTACAAATGGATGAAATTCATATTAATCCAATGTTTACATACAAAGGAGGAAGTGTCACTGGAGGATCAGAAACAGATATTTGTCAGAAAGCTACGTCTGTTCATACATTATTAATATCCAGTCTGTTATCATCTTATCGAGATGTTGTAAGACTTATACCTGTGACAACGATTAATGCAGAGGCCTTATATGAAATTGTTTTGAAAACAATAATATCACTTGAAAATCTGGGTATAAAAGTGTTTGCTCTTATAACAGATAATAATTCAATAAATAGGAAAGTTTTCAAGCTTTTCTTTGATGGAAAAAATTTTGATATATCCGTTCCCAACCCTGCATGTCCTGAAAGACCTTTGTTTTTTATTTTAGACCCAGTTCACATTATAAAATCAGTGCGAAATAACTGGATAAATAAGAAAGATGATTTAGTTTCTTTTACTTTTCCTGACTTTGAAAATGTGTCAGAAACTGCTACTGCATCTTTTAAAGTTCTTCGCTCTTTGTATGCCTCAGAAAACCAAAGTTTAGCTAAATGTGCTTACAAACTAACATTAAAAGCACTTTATCCATCTAATATCGAAAGACAAAACGTAACACTTGCTCTAAAAATATTTGATGAAACAAATGTGGCTGCTTTGCGTTTAAACAACGGCTGTGCTTCTAATACAGACTGGTCACTAAAACAGAAGACTTCAGATTTTATAGAACTTTTCGTTAAATGGTGGAAAATTTTTAATGTAAAATCTGCAAGCAAAGGTATAAGACTTAATGATAGTTGGCAATTGCCTTTTACTTCTTGTAATGATGAACGGTTAAAATTTTTGGAAGATTTTTGTAAATGGCTTCATGTATGGAGAAATACAGATAGTTTATCTGGTTTCACAAAAGAAACATTCACAGCCTTATTACAAACTACAAGTGCGATGATACAAATAATTCAATATTTATTGCAAACAGATATGTGTCCTTTCAAGTATGTATTACCTGGCAAATTTCAAAGTGATTTACTTGAACAACGATTTAGCCAATACAGACAAATGTCGGGAGGTAATTATCACATATCTTATCAACAAATTTTGGAATCCGAGAAAAAGCTTAGATTGTGCTCAACAATTAAAATTGGTGGAGAAAGTATTGACCTAAAAAAATTGATTGATACAGAGGTTTCAGTTCAACAAGAGAATATAGAAACCAACGCCATTCTAAATAATTTTGGGGATATATTAAATGACACAATCGATTTAATTAATTACGATGATAATGCTATTAAGGCCATTGTGTATATAGCTGGATATATATCTTTCAAGATAAAGAGAAAACTAATTTGTTCTTTTTGTATTGCACTCATTACCACTAATCAAATTATGGATATAGAAGATGATTCATTCTATGAACTTATAACAGCATTAGACAGAGGAAGCTTAACTTATCCATCTGATTTTTTAACACAGGTTGTATCTTTTTCTTTCATAATATTAAATTTGTTGACATCACCTTTAAATGAAGCAAAATTTTTAAAATCTGAAATAGGTCACAACTTATTGCTTATGAAATTAACAGAGCTTAAATTAATTAAAGATGACATTGTTAATGGTGATGATATTTGTGTGTGTGGAAAAAAGAGTATTGAGCTGGTTAAAGATGCTCTATCCAGATCTTCAAATATTTTGTTAAGTAATTACCTTAAAATAAAAAATCAGGATTTGAAAAAAAATTCAGAAAGAAAAGTAAAAAAATTTAGAGCAAATTGAGCAACAATGAGCCCCTTTGGCAAGGGTGATACCCTCACAATCTTGTGATAATACAGAACTACATATACTTTGATTATGGTTAAGTTCTGGGGGACTCATTAGCCTGTTCTATTATTTAGCAGAAGGAGAATAGAAATCCAGTTTAATTTATTTTAAATGTCACTATTAAAGTTATTTTCTGTAATTCTTAAAAATATTGTTAAAATTTTCTTTTGAAAATTGTTATTAATTTCATACTATATTAATTCCATATTACATTTGAAAAAAAAATAAAAATAAGATTTACGTCTTTCGTCAGAAAGCATGAGTTTACTGAAATAAAAGTACCCTTGATGTGTTGATTTATTGAAAGACATCACAGCAAAAAATTTTGTGTTTTTTCCTGATTTATTTCATCTTTTATGCCTTGAAGCATAATACATAAACATAAAAGTAACTATTAGTAATAACATATTTGCATTTCAATTTAAGTGTCTTAGTATTTCAATATTTGAATTTTAAGAGTTTTTCAATATAGCTATTAAAACATTATATATCTTCAAAAATATTTCTTGCATTCCTTTGTAGTATACGAATATTTTTTAATATTTTGTATGTTCTTCAATTTTTTCCCTACAGTCAAACACTTATTTATCTGTGATTAAAATGCTGAAATTTAAATTATTTGGTTCTACTCAATTAGAGTAATTTAAAAAATTCCAAATTCATCTTATAAAGTTTTGTGAAAGTTTTTCTAAGTATTTTTAAAGCGGTATATTTCGTATGAATCCCACATATTGTTACTGTTTTACACTTATATTTGATCCTTAGTAAAATATAGACGCAAAATATGTATATTTAATTAAAACTTAATAGACGCAATATTGCATTTTGTATACATGTAATGTTCTTTCGTGGAAGTCCAGATAAACCCGCACTGGTGCTGTGACGTCATTAGCTAAGAGCGGGAGAAGTGCCATAGCCTTTTAGTTGAGGTAGCCGTGCCCCACCACGGTAGAGTGGATAAGATACTGAACATGGTAGATGGCCGAAGTGTGAAAGTCCCGTGTTTGAGCCTACACTAGACTGTCTACCTAACTGTTCGTCTGCAGTTTTGGGCAGTTTCTCCAGATGTAAAGCAAATACGCGTTAGAGACCCTCTAAAAGTCCTCCGCCCAAGCCCCCCCCTTTAGGTAAATGCCCCTCGTACAGGCTTGCCAAAACACAGATCAAACAAATGAAAATAAAGTACATGTTTCATTGTTTGTTAAATAGCATGTCTGAAATGAATGCAAAATATTTTCAATCTGTTAAATCTGGCTCTGTAACTGTGTGTCATCGAGACTATTCCTAAGCATTATTTCAAGATTAGTACCCCTGAGCACCATATGATTTTTTGTAAGGGAGGGGTAGTTGCCAAGTCAAATATCTTGCGTCAGAAAGATTCTATATTTTGATGTTGAATCACTTCTAAGTTATACCATAAAGTAAATCATTACGGTAATATAGGAGCTGGGGTGGGGGGGGATGACCCCCTCCCTGCACATATATATATATATGTTATATGTTCGCCCATGTTAGTATCAACTGCATTTTAAAAACAACTAGAAGTCGAAGCCCATTGTGGAGGCAATTACAGTGGTGGGCCGCTGAGAAAAAAC